>CACSLK010005194.1:3664-20958 GCA_902706635.1 Striga hermonthica
ATAATTTTAATAGGAAAAAAAAACAAAATAATAATTATAATAATTAATAAATTTGTGAGTGGATAATAATATATTTTGGCAACAAATGTGAAGTAGAAAATAATTTTCTAATTTAAAAAATTTGTGTTTCTGATCAATTGACAAGAGAAAAAAGAAAAAAAAATATAAAAAAAAGTATATATATTTGTTAATTAACGAGTAAATTAAAACTTTAAAAAATAAATGACAGAAAACAAGCCCAAAAAAAAAAAAAAAATTATGTACCTGAGATTTGAAGTAAATATTAACTTTAAGAGGGTTGGAATTAGATGGTGTCTTCCGAGAATGCCCTCCTTTGCCACTTTGAGCTGCTGAAGCCATTGATGAGATGAGAGAACAGAGTAGTGGTGTGCTGGTGGAATGGAAGATGAGAGAGTTACAATCAAAAAACATACAAGAAGGCTCATATATATTTACCCACAGGCAAATTAAGTGGTCAAACCACAAAAAAGGGAAAAAAAATAAATATGTGAAATATGCAATGTTTTCCTTTTTTTGTCAACCTATTTTAAATATGTGAAAAGAACATCAAAAAACATACAAAAACCATTTTTTTTTTTATATATATTAGGTAAAAATGCTCCCGTACCCACGGTAGGCACATGTTAATATGTCCACCGCGTAGGTAACATGCACTCATTGGTGAGTATGTGTAAAAAAATGCATCATCAATGAGTGTGTGCCACCTACGCGATGGACATATTAACATGTGCGCACCGTGGATAGGTGAACATTTCTCATATATTAGGTCGGTTTAACAGTTAGATAGATTGATTCGTCGAACAGCTTTACTGAAAAATGTAATGTATATTGAAAATATACGACTATCTACGTGGTTAAGATTAAATTTTACTATTTAAATAATGCGGACCACACTAACACATACAAAAACGTATATACTTATTTTAAGAAAAATGTTATATTATATATTTATATATATATAATATTTGAGTCCGAATGTACGTAAACATGTTGAAAACGTGTAACTATCTATCATTATGGTAAACCATACCCCTTTCGAATGTTATAATGATCTAGTGTGAAGAGTGCTAACTAAACCACTCTCTTCCAAAACTCAACCTCGATGCACGTAAAATAAAATGCATTTCTGGCCATTTTCTTCATGTTATATAAAAATTCGGTGATATCAACGTTTAGGATTTATTGATCATCTGACTTTCGTTTTGTCATAATTACGACATAATGGATGGTTCATGACAAATGTCTTTTTTTTATACGTAAATACTTAGGTGCGCCCTGACACATTTAGCATTGTGTCTCCAATGTTTTTTTAAAATGAACATGTTACGTTATAAAATAAACATGTGTAAATATGTTTGCACATGTTCATTTTATAACATAACATGTTCATTTTAAATTGTCTTGACACACCTTGTTAAGTGTGCTCGGGTGCACGATAGTAGCACTGTTTTTTATCACCTTGGAACTATAATTATTTTGAATGTCAATCATGAAAGCGACTTCTTTGAGGACTACTCCCATATATACTACAGTGGCGCGGTTTTCTAGCCACTTGAAAAATGAAATATGGTCATTTTTTGTAAAATAATGAAAAGCCATTTGGACTTAAAAGTACAAAAGTATCCTTACTTATTATTTACCTACCAAAGATATTAAATAAAAAATTATCTGGACCAAAAATCATCTCCAACACCATCAAGTGAATCCCTTTTTGAGAGGAAAAAGGTACATTGACCTAAACCTAATTTTTTTTATTATGTTAAATAAAAAGAATTCGAAAAAGATTTTTATTTTTGTTCCCAACATTATTGATTTGTGTTGCACCATTTTTTTTTTGAAATAATATTTATTTAGAGCTAAAAAAATCGATTTTTTGTGCTTGAAAAGGAGGGGTCGTGTGTTAGAGTTTATTATTTTTGTTGTACAGTTTCTTGAGCCGTTTATTTGGAGTTTTAGGAGTTGAAGAATCGTTTATTGAAGAATAAACAATTAATTGAACAAAAAACGGTTGCTTGACCAAGAAACTGGTTTCTTGAGCAAGAAACTCATTTCTTGAGGAAGAAACAGGTTTCTTGAGCATCAAACGAATTTCTTGAACAAGATGTAACATATTTCTTGCTCAATTAATTTTGTTCGTAAGAAACTATTTATGAATTTTTTATTAAGATTTTTTTTTTATTTAATTTTTCAAATAGACGTTGGTAAAGTGAAAATTGTACACAGGGGTTTTTGGGATGGGAATGTGTACAAAAATGGTGAGACAGAAATGAATTTTTTATGTCTTAGGACGTTATAATACGAAACTTTCATTAATAGAGTTCATGACATTGTTTGTGGAGATAGAAACATGTGCGACTATCGATTTCACTTTTTAGTGGTCGGTGATAACAGAGAGGTGGAGAAATGGCGCTTCTCTTGTGAATCAGATATGCGAAATGTGTCTGCCATGTTCACAATTCCTACCATCTATGTTACATTACAACCGAAACATAGTCCAGGTCCGTATACTCAGGCGAGTGTACCAACGTACCCTTCGTATGGCTATCCAGGTGGGTTTATGAATTTATTTGCTGCTTAGGGTCCCACCTCTCTATCCATATGGTATTGTGTATCCACATATAATGAGTCAACCATCAACATCTCATCCGGCGAACAACGACAACCTGGTGCCTGACACCTCTAGAAGGGTGGAATCAAATCAACCCGGTGTCTCACGACATTCTCCCGAACATGTCGATTTGGGTGTGGATAGCGGGTTCAATGGGTATTCAACTGGGAATGATGAAGGTGATGGTGAAGGTCATGATGATGAAGGAGGTGATGATGAAGTTGATGATGAAGGTGATGATAACGAGCAATTTTGTGATGTTACAATAATGAGACGAACATGAACGATAATCCTTGCAATGATGATCTCCTAAATGAGATGGATGATAACATTGATGATTTGGACTTCATAACTGAAGAAGATGAAGATGGCGACGACAATGTTGTGTCCCCCTCAAACATGATGGGTGGTTCAAATATGCATATTCTACGCACAAGAAGAGTATAGCGATCCACAATGTTCCCCGGCTTGACCTTTCTGGAGGGGTTGCTATTGAAGAGGACGATTTTAATGAAATCAATATTCGTTCGAGTAGCGGTTGGAGGATTCCCGAAGCCAATTTTCACAATGTTGATGTTCATCCCTCGTATGAAAAGCTGTCAATGATAGACCGTGAATTAGCCAAAGGCGTTGTCATTGAAAGTAAGGAAGAGTTGATTGTAAAAGTGGGTTTATACCATTTGAAGCATAAAGTGAAGTACCGAACACCGAGATCTTTAAATTCTCGGTTAAAGGTTGTGTGCAAGCATAAAAATTGCCCATTCTTACTTTCTGTGAATGCACTGACTGGAGGTAGTTGGAAAATTTCAAAATTTATCCATCCACATACATGCTCAGTTAACCTAAATCATTCAGCCCCTCGACAATTGCCTACAAAGATCATTGGAGCATTATTCGCGCCGAAGTTGTTGACAGAGGGCCGAGTATTGAAGCCTGCATAGATTATGGGTGACATGGAGCGTGATCATGACATTAAGCTAAAATACGATACAACTATGAGGTCTCTAAACGCCACCTACGACTTAATTTATGGAGATCACAAGAAATCCTGGGAACTTTTGCCGGCATATTTTCATATGTCGATGAAGTAAAATCCTGGAACATCAGCATACACTGAGACCGATAAAGATGACGTGTTTTAGTATGCATTCATTTCTTTTCATGCGTCTGTAGGCTTCCTCAATTATTGTCGGCCCGTGATTGTAATTGACGGTACTCATTTGAAAGGTAAGTATAAAGACATCCTATTTGTAGCAGCTACAAAGGACGGAAATGAATAAATTTTTCCTTCGGCATTTGGTATCGGCGATAAAGAATGTCATAATGCTTAGATGTGGTTTCTCCAAAAGCTTCGGTCCACTTTTGGATGTCCGGAAAATTTAGTGAATTTTTTTGATCGCCACGCGGGCATAAAGTCTGCCATTGAGGTCGTGTACCCTGAAGCTGTACATGCCGTATGTTCGTACCACGTACGACAAAATATTCGAAGTCACGGTAGTAAAGTTGTTGGTTTATTTATGAAAGCTTCATACACTTATTCCCCTATAGTGTACGAAAAGTCGATGGCTATGCATGGGGCAAAACATCATAAAACATGGGAGGATTTGATTGAAGCCATTCTAACTAGGTGGGCACGAAGTCAATGTCCAGTGAGATGATATAGTTTCATGACGTCAAATACTTGCGAAGTGTTGAACAATAGGTTGCGTTGGGCAAGGAAATTGCCAGTTTGCTCATTGTTTGAATGTATTCGAAACATCATGCAAGAGTGGTTTAACACCAGACGTGTCGAGGCAGAAAACAGAGAGTGTGATGTTCCTCCTTCAATATCTAATCGTTTAATGGATTATAAAACAGAAGCGGGCCAAATGGAAGCTTCCAATACAATCAGTACATTTACTAGGTGAAAGACGAGGTCAAAAATTTTCTCGTGAATTTGAAGGGACGGACTTGCACTTGCTATCTCTTTCAGATCGATTTATTGCCCTGTTCACATGCGATTAAGGCTATCGAGTAAAATTTTATTTTTCAAAATTAATTAAAAGCCTCAAAGTTTAGTTTACTTATTGTTATCTTACACATTAGAAATTGTTATATTGTGTTCTATTTGTTGTATTCTATGTATGTACTATTTATTGGACGGAAAACGAATTGGTTTTTGGATATGTGCACGACTACTACAAGACCACAACATGGCAGAAACATTACGAGCCTATAATCATGCCAATTGCGCATCCAAGGACTTGGGACTTAATTGTCGCGACTAGTTTGATGGTTGTCAAATCTCTTTCTAATCCCAAGCAAGACGGAAGACCGAGGTCAAACCGCATACCTTCCACTGGCTCTTCTTCCAGCTCTCGAAGTAAATCATTTTGTACACGATGCCGCAAAAATGGGCATTACTCTGCAACTTGTGATACGATTGTCCATAATGTTGAGCAACCAACCCAATATGGAGGACCAGGTACCAAAATCCATTTGGATGATAAATGTAGGCAACCCGGCCACCGTAGGAACAAGTGTCATAAAAACATTACCTAGCTATTTTTTCTAGTTTTATTTCTGGTTTTCTGTGTGACAAGACATAATTGGGTTGTTATTTGTAAGATTAATTTGTGTAATAACTTTGTGAGACATATTGATGTGTGTAGTTTTGTTATGTTTTTTGTAGTTATTTTAAAGATGAATGAAAATTGAAGTGAAGTGTGTGAAGTCCCAAAAATTTGAATGAAACAAAAAAAGAAAAAAAGTTATTGGTCGCGGCTGCGGGGATTTCTTTAGCCGCGGCCGCGGCGAGTAAATATTTGGGTCCTAATTCAAGTTCTGCAAAAAAAATCTCGCGGCCTCGGAGGACTATCGCGGCCGCGGAAGCATGTCGCGGCCGTGAAGCGTTTCTTAGCTGCGACCGCGACGAATAAATATTTGGGTCCCAAATTTCAAGTTCAACAAAAAAAACTCTCGGCCCGTGGAAGCATGTCGCGGCCGCTGAGCATTTCTTCGTCGTGGCCGCGATGATGAATAGGTCCCAAAACCAGTTTGTGACTCAAGAAACCGGTTTCTTGCACAAGAAACTGGTTTCTTGCTCACAACCTCTTTCTTGAGCAAGAAACCAATTTTCTGCACAAGAAACAACATGGCGCAAACTTCGAACCTGAACGACAATCCCCTAACCCTAGATAGAGAATTTAGTTACTCATAGAGATCTCAACACAAACATTCATATTAAAAAAACCAGTTTCTTGGGCAAGAAACAGGTTTCTTGAGCAAGAAACTGGTTTCTTGAGCAAGAAACTGGTTTCTTGAGCAAGAAACTGGTTTCTTGAGCAAGAAACCAGTTTTCCGCACAAGAAACAACATGGCGCAAACTTTGAACCCGAACGACAATCCCCTAACCCTAGATAGAGAATTTAGTTACTCATAAAGATCTCAACACAAACATTCATATTAAAGAAACTTGTTTCTTGCTCAAGAAACAGGTTTCTTGGGCATGAAATTGGTTTCTTAGGCAAGAAACTTGTTTCTTGAGCAAGAAATCAGTTTTCTGCACAAGGAATAACATGGCGCGAACTTCGAATCCGAACGACAATCCCCTAACCCTAGATAGAGAATTTAGTTACTCATAGAGATCTCAACACAAACATTCATATTAAAGAAACCGGTTTCTTGCTCAAGAAACAAGTTTCTTGGGCAAAAATCTGGTTTCTTGGTCAAGAAACTGGTTTCTTGAGCAAGAAACTGGTTTCTTGAGTGAGAAACTGATTTCTTGAGTAAGAAACCAGTTTTCTGCAGAAGAAACAACATGGCGCAAACTTCGAACCCGAACGATAATCCCATAAACCTAGATAGAGAATTTAGTTACTCATAGAGATCTCAACACAAACATTCATATTAAAAAAACCAGTTTCTTGCTCAAGAAATAGGTTTCTTGGGCAAGAAACTGGTTTCTTAGTCAAGAAACTGGTTTCTTGAGCATGTGACTAGTTTCTTGAGCAAGTGACTGGTTTCTTAAGCGAGAAACTAGTTTCTTGAGCAAAAAACCAGTTTTATGCACAAGAAACAACATGGCACAAACTTCGAACCCGAACGACAATCCCTAACCCTAGATAGAGAATTTAGTTACTCATAGAGATCTCAACACAAAAATTCATATTAAAGAAACCAGTTTCTTGCTCAAGAAGCAGGTTTTTTGGACAAGAAACTGGTTTCTTGAGCAAGAATCATGTTTCTTGAGCAAGAAACCAGTTTTCTGCACAACAAACCACATGGCTCAAACTTCAAAACCAAACGACAATCTTCTATCCCTAGATAAAGAATTTAGTTACTCATAGAGATCTTAACACAAACATTCATATTAAAGAAACCGGTTTCTTGCTCAAGAAACAAGTTTCTTGGGCAAGAAATTGGTTTCTTGGTCAAGAAACTGGTTTCTTGAGTGAGAAACTGGTTTCTTAGGCGAGAAACTGGTGTCTTGAGCGAGAAACTGGTTTCTTGAGCAAGAAACCAGTTTTCTGCATAAGAAACAACATGGCGCAAACTTCGAACCCGAAGGACAATCAACTAACCCTATATAGAGAATTTAGTTCCTCATAGCGATCTCAACACAAACATTCATATTAAAGAAACCTGGTTGTGTCTCAAAAAACCTGTTTTTTGAGCAAGAAACCTGTTTCTTGCACAGGAAACCTGTTTCTTGCACAAGAAACTTGTTTCCTGCTCATGAAACTTGTCTGTTGCTCAAGAAACAACATGGCACAAACTTCAAACTGGAACGACAATCGCCTAAGCGTAACTAGAAAATTTAGCTACACATAGAAATCTCAACACAAACATTCATATTAAACAAAGCCATGACAATCATGAATTAAACGAATATAGAAGCTTACGATTAATACGAAGGTTCAATGTCAAAATCCGAATGCAAAAGTGCGGACAACATTCAAACCATAGGATAGAACATAATGAAAAGTGCGAAAAACATTCAAAGCATGTGACAAGTCGAGCGGGTGTCCCACAGGGTGAACCTTTGATCCCAACTGTCCAGCTGAGCATCCTGCTGATCCAGGCACTCGTGAATAGATCGCAGACCGTCAGTCAAGTTGTCGAAGTGCGTGCCCATCTGAGTCCAGTGGGTCTGCTGCTGGGTCTTCCAATGGTCCCATTGAGTCTTCTGCTGGGTCTCCCACCTGACCCATTGAGTGTTCTTCTGGCTCTCGAGTCCCGCCAATCTACTGTCTTGGGCATCAAAGCAGTCGTAGATAGAGTGGATGTCAGACGTGTACTGAGTCTGAAAAGTGGACCACCATGCCCGTGGCTGCTAAGGAGGACTTTCGGGTTGTGGGATCGGGGCTGGTGTGCATATGGGTGGAGGTAGAAGGAAATGGGAATCGTCGACGTTCATTTGCTCATGCTCGTCTCCGTTCGTCGGCTGCCGAGACGAGCCTGGCTGATCAGAATCGGGCGTACTCTGTCGGAGCTTTTTGAAATAGGTCTCGTAAGCCTGACGTTTTGTTTACTCCTAATATGTGGTCCGATTCTTGATGAGGTCAGCCTGCTTGAGCTCATTAAAATTAATACATTGGATCTAAGTCTTGTCTGGTCCCCACGTATCGTCGTGCAATGTGTAGGCCATAGGATCGATATTGAAATGTTTGGTGAGTGTTGTAACAAAATGACCAAGTGCCGGTGCTCCACGTCGATTGAGTGTCATCTCTTCTAAGGTGTTCTGCAGTAATGTCATGGAGCACACTCGCACACCCGCCCTCATCGCCCATAGGAGAAACAGCTCGACCTCACTGACTTTGTTGGCTTTCTTTTTCCCGAAAATGTTATAACAGATAAAATTGTGCACAACGGCAGTGGCCAATTCCTGACTAAGGCTGTTCAATATGCCGGCAGAATCCCAAGTCGTATGCGGTGAAAGCTCGACCCAACTCCTCTTAGCATCGAACTCAATGGACTTGCTTCGCGTGCTGGCTATGGTGAACCCACAGACCTTCTTCATCACGGCATTGTCCACTATCAAGTCCTTCCCATTAAGCCGAAAAGTGAAGTATTCATTTACTTTGGCGAGAACAAATGAGCTAAAGAACTCAAGCATGAGGCTTCGATATGATGTCTCCTCGATCTTGGCGTACTCGGTAAGTTTGAGGACCTTAAGGTACTTCATCATATCCTCAAGAATACCTAGGTCGTTTAGGAGGTCCCAATCCACTACTTTCGGCCTTACCACCTCTTTCTGCGAGAGGCGAGAATAAATTTCACCCTCCTTTCTCGAATAATCGGGAAGAGAGCACTGTATTGGTCTGAAAAATCATCTTGTTCACCTTCCAGAGGGGCGTCACGGGATGAGGATGATGTCGCTTTTCGCTTCCTGGCCGCCTCTTGGGTGGTTTCTTCATAGCGGGATGTACCGGAGTCTTGCCCATGTGAAAAGTCTCTCGGGCAATTTATCGAACACTTAGCACGCAAAGGTTTGAAGTTGGAGCTTTTGTAACAATGAACAATGGTGGACTCAATATGATCCTCTTCAAACTCAAGTCAACATCAACAAGCCCAAACAATATACTTTCACAAAGCAAAATAAAAAATCTCGGTTTCTGGAAGGAAGAATCCCGAAGACGCGGTGAAGGAGGGCTCGATGATGATCGAGTGCGTTGCAACTGACTTTGTTGCTGTTGATGGCTGGAGGGGACAAATGCCGGTGAGCCTTGCCGGTCGGAGACGACTCCCGTAATGATCTCGGATGAAGCGGACGTTGGCTAGAGTTCCCGAGTGGAAGTTTCAAATTCTCGGTAAACTCGATAAGGAGGATCCTGGGATGAAGAAATTTCGATGTAAAGATGAATACTCGAGACTTTGGAAGGATTTTGAGAAGCTTTGATGAATTTGATGTTTGAGCGGAAGCAAGAAAAATTGCCGGCGTGGGTTGGGGTTTTGAAGGGAATGTTATGGCCAGAAATCTGCACAAAGAGCCATTAAAATCGAGACCTTCGCGGCCCGCAACTTTCAGAGGGTCGCGAGTTGATTGTTCGCCGCGGCCGCGACATTACTCCGCGGTCGCGAGATTTTGAGACAGGAACTTGCATTTGGGACCCAAAATTTAACTCGCCGTGACCGCGGCGAAGAAAAGCTCCACGGTCGCGACCCACCTCTACGGCCGCGAGATTCCTCCGAGGCCGCGAAGTTTTGAAACAAAAGGCTGATATTTGGGACCCAAAATTAACTAGCTGCGGCCGCGACCCACGGTGAAGATTTTTTTTTTTTTTTTTATATAGTTCAACGAACAAAATATTGTTGCATCCACCAATTATAATAGTTTTTCTCATATTGTACGATCGTTTATAGTCAAATAATTATTTAGGAGTAATTTTTTTAGTACTTCACGTTTTCTTAGTACGGTTTGGGGAGCATCTACACCGGATATTCACCTTGTTAAATAAGCTTTTTCCTTCTCAATGTTCAACATATTCACCAACAAACTCAATGTTCTACAAATTCAACAACATGAATCAGTCTACCAAATTCCCAACATAATGCAAATTCCAACCAAAAACAACAGCAATATACAATGATCCTGGTGTAGACATATTCAACCCACAAACAACATAAAACCAAAAATCCAACAAAGTTTTAGTTTGATTCCACAAGCTTCCCGTTTGCAAAAATAGCTAAAGCCATCTTCTTTCTGTAATCTGTAGTATCTTTTGTAGCCGGTTTGTTCGGAAAGACGTCCCCAAGCACGTGCTCTACGTACATGCATGCTAACGCACTACAACTGAAGGTATCATTCTGGACTAATTGCTCGTTTGCAGGCATAATGTTAATTGTGAAAGGGTAAGTTATAGGTTTTACCCTCAATTTCTGAAAGTAGCCCGACTGTTGGAGTAATTGTGGCAACAAGTGGGTAAGTGGGGCCAATGTATGCGCTTGACCATTGGAGTCCTCAGGATTATGGGCCAAGGAGTCGTAGACATTGATCTCCCACTTCTTTAAGTCCACACGACATACCACCCAGTGGTCCCCCACGTTACATACCAAGACGACCTGTCCAATTCAATCCAAACATTATCAACTAAACACTTTTGCAGAGGTTGGATAAATTGTCTCAAACCACTATTTCATAATAAAAGCATCACTAATAAAGCCAACTACTTACATCAGGAATCTGAAGCCAATGTTTATCCCAACTAATAGCTGTACCACAAACATATTTAATGATGGACTCAGGTGCCTTCCAATCGGCATAGACACATTTAAGCTTACTCCACTCTAGCTCGAACAAACTCTGATAAACACGTTTTACCGTTAGTAAAACATTGTCAATTTAAAATATCGATATTATTCTATATTGATGATAAATATACTTACAAATAGAGTTGCGTCCTGGATGTTAATTGATGAACCAGGACCTGTTGCTTTTACTTTCACTTTGTTATACAAGCTTCGAGCAATTACCTCAAGAAATGGATTAATGTGCTACAACATCAAAGTAGGGGATCTTATTAATATCAAAGAAATGTGGTTGAAAACGAGCATTAAAATCCACAAAAAAGAATAATACTTACAATATGACCAAGTTTTTTCCAAAATCCCTCAATATATTTGAAGTACTTTCGGCCATGTAAACACTTAGGTGTCTGCTCAATGTCGATCCTAAATAAGTAATAACCCATATTTATTGATGATAGAAAACTCTATTTTAAAAATGCAAAGATAACAAATCAACACTTACAGCGTAGCATCTTTACCCTTCATCCATTTTTTGTAGGCGCGACTCAGTTTTTCCTCTTCGTTCTACTTCAAGTAGTTCACAAAGGGTGAACTCACATTTTAGCCCAAGAACCTCATACGTCGTTGTTGCAGTGGC
This sequence comes from Striga hermonthica, assembly GCA_902706635.1. Classification (NCBI taxonomy): domain Eukaryota; kingdom Viridiplantae; phylum Streptophyta; class Magnoliopsida; order Lamiales; family Orobanchaceae; genus Striga; species Striga hermonthica. Next base: position 15,160 of record CACSLK010005194.1, read on the forward strand.
TCATTATCCTCATCATCATTCTCATTAATCACCTAGGAGTTTTTTTAAGCAGAAATATTAGTTGTAGGAGATTCTGGACAAATTCACAAATGTACCAACTTGCAACAAAAATTAGTTCTTGTACTCACTGCCTGCTCGACAGCCTAATGAGCAATCTCGACAATGTCAAGAGACTTCTTCTCCTCATCATCCTTCTCATCAATTGCCTGGGAGTTTTTGTAACAAAATATATCAGTTTTAGGAGATTCTGGGCAAATTCACAAATTTTCAAACTTGGAACAAAAATTAATTTTAGTGTTCACCGCCTACTCCACAATCTCAATAATCTCAGGAGACTTCTTCTCCACATCATCCTTCTCATCAATCGCCTAAGATTTTTGGGAACAAAAATATTCGCTTACGAGAATAGAAGTTTAATTCTGGAATATATGTACAAATGTTCGTCTACATCATTCTCAACCACCTGCTCCAAATCATGAGAGGACTTCTTCTCGGACCTCTCCTCATGAATCGACTAAGAGTTTATAGAACAAAAAATATTAATTCTAGAAGAACCAAATTGTTATTCAGGAAAAAAATGTACACAAGTCAAATGCAAATGTAAATAATTTACCTTATTGGCAATCACCTCATGCTCCTTCTCCTCTTCTTTTTTAGCATCCTTCTCCATCTCTTCTTCCTCCTCCTCATCCTTTTTTTCTTCTTCCTCCTTGTAACACCCCGCCTAGACTTACTAAAATCCGAGTAAATTTTTCGCGCTATAAATGGAAAACACTGATTTAATTTTTGAATACTCATATTAATTTTTCGAAAATACTTTAACTATAAAACATTGGATGCTATTCAACTTTAATCTTTATCTTTATTTATTTAATCTAACATGCATGTGACCAAGTAAATTCATTCTATAATTAAGGCCATGAATAATACTGGATAAAACATGCATATTCTGAAAATCTGACATAATCTAACATCTGAAATAATAGTCTAAAATCTGACATCTGAAACACAAGTCTAACATGCAGAAGCAAGTACAAGTTCAGAAAAGCACACAAGCATAAAACAAACATAGATAATTCAAACATGTTCAAATACTATATGACATGTTTTCACAAATGGCTCATTATCCTCATCATCATTCTCATCAATCGCCTAGGAGTTTTTTTAAGCAGAAATATTAGTTGTAGGAGATTCTGGACAAATTCACAAATGTACCAACTTGCAACAAAAATTAGTTGTTGTACTCACCGCCTGCTCGACAGCCTCATGAGCAATCTCGACAATGTCAGGAGACTTCTTCTTCTCATCATCCTTCTCATCAATTGCCTGGGAGTTTTTGTAACAAAATATATCGGTTTTAGGAGATTCTGGGCAAATTCACAAATTTTCAAACTTGGAACAAAAACTAATTTTAGTGTTCACCGCCTGCTCCACAATCTCAATAATCTCAGGAGACTTCTTCTCCACATCATCCTTCTCATCTATCGCCTAAGATTTTTGGGAACAAAAATATTCGCTTACGAGAACAGAAGTTTAATTCTGGAATATATGTACAAATGTTCGTTTACATCATTCTCAACCACCTGCTCCAAATCTTGAGGGGACTTCTTCTCGGACCTCTCCTCATGAATCGACTAAGAGTTTTTAGAACAAAAAATATTAATTCTAGAAGAACCAAATTGTTATTCAGGAAAAAATGAACACAAGTCAAATGCAAATGTAAATAATTTACCTCATTGGCAACCACCTCATGCTCCTTCTCCTCCTCTTCTTTTTTAGCATCCTTCCCACCTCTTCTTCATCCTCCTCATCCTTTTTTTCTTCTTCCTCCTTGTAACACCCCGCCTAGACTTACTAAAATCCGAGTAAAATTTTCGCGCTATAAATAGAAAGCACTGATTTAATTTTCGAATACTCATATTAATTTTTCGAAAATACTTGAACTTTAAAACATTGGATGCTACTCAACTTTAATCTTTATCTTTATTTCCTTGATCTAACATGCATGTGACCAAGTAAATTCATTCTATAATTAAGGCCATGAATAATACTGGATAAAACATGGATATTCTGAAAATCTGACATAATCTGACATCTGAAATAATAGTCTAAAATCTGACATCTGAAACACAAGTCTAACATGCAGAACCAAGTACAAGTTCAGAAAAGCACACAAGCATAAAACAAACATAGATAATTCAAACATGTTCAATACTATATGACATGTTTTCACAAATGGCTCATTATCCTCATCATCATTGTCATCAATCGCCCAGGAGTTTTTTTAAGCAGAGATATTAGTTGTAGGAAATTCTGGACAAATTCACAAATGTACCAACTTGCAACAAAAATTAGTTGTTGTACTCACCACCTGCTCCACAGCCTCATGAGCAATCTCGACAATGTCAGGAGACTTCTTCTCCTCATCATCCTTCTCATCAATTGCCTGGGAGTTTTTGTAACAAAATATATCAGTTTTAGGAGATTCTGGGCAAATTCACAAATTTTCAAACTTGGAACAAATATTAATTTTAGTGTTCACCGCCTGCTCCACAATCTCAATAATCTCATGAGACTTCTTCTCCACATCATCCTTCTCATCTATCGCCTAAGATTTTTGGGAACAAAAAATATTCGCTTACGAGAACAGAAGTTTAATTCTGGAATATATGTACAAATGTTCGTTTACATCATTCTCAACCACCTGCTCCAAATCTTGAGGGGACTTCTTCTCGGACCTCTCCTCATGAATCGACTAAGAGTTTTTAGAACAAAAAATATTAATCTAGAAGAACCAAATTTTTATTCAGGAAAAAATAAACACTAGTCAAATGCAAATGTAAATAATTTACCTCATTGGCAACCACCTCATGCTCCTTCTCCTCCTCTTCTTTTTTAGCATCCTTCTCCATCTCTTCTTCCTCCTCCTCATCCTTATTTTCTTCTTCTTCCTTGTAACACCCCGCCTAGACTTACTAAAATCCGAGTAAATTTTTCGTGCTATAAATGGAAAGCACTGATTTAATTTTCGAATACTCATATTAATTTTTCGAAAATACTTTAACTTTAAAACAATGGATGCTACTCAACTTTAATCTTTATCTTTATTTCTTTAATCTAACATGCATGTGACCAAGTAAATTCATTCTATAATTAAGGCCATGAATAATACTAGATAAAACATGCATATTCTGTAAATCTGACATAATCTGACATCTGAAATAATAGTCTGAAATCTGACATCTAAAACACAAGTCTAACATGCGGAAGCAAGTACAAGTTCAGAAAAGAACACAAGCATAAAACAAACATAGATAATTCTAACATGTTCAAATACTATATGACATGTTTTCACAAAAATGTCCTGAAGCTGGACCAACACCACATAACTGCTCACGCGTAACGCGGGACTCCATCACCTGAAAAATAGGGTAGTAGGGAGGCGTGAGCAGAAAGAAATCAACGGTGCTTCGCTGGAACCGGCACGGAATACTCAAAACAGTTAATAACAAACTATGAAATCAACATATATATGAATAAACTGGTCTGGCTATGGGACTAACGGTAAATCGGTACTCATGTGCACACTCTGGGAGTACCCTCCCACAGAAATCCAGGAAAGACACTAATCACCCCATATGGACGTTAGACTTAGGACGGGCCCTAATCACACACATCCAAGTCATAACTGAAATACTGAAATATTGACCAAGACGGGATCACTCATCTGTCTCGGTCCTTCAATTTAAACACATATAGATCTCAGTCATGGTAAATTATTAAAAGCGATGAAATACATAGTACATGGTCCCCACCTGGAAAACGGCGAATGCGGATGCTGAAATATCTGAAATATGTTGTGTAGCAGGCGGAGGCTCGCCTCTCCACAAGCTACAAATTATGAGCGAAGTATTCCAAGTACTAGGCTCAGAATAAAACTCAAATCTTTAATATCTATTGTCTAGGTTCGCTCACTCTGCTTTTAAAAAAATTATTTTAGGGATTTACGAACTGATTTTGAAAATATTATTGTCTTTGAGACATTCTAGAGTTCTCTGAAATATTTATAAGTCTGGAACTAAAATCTGACTGAATCTAATCTGACTGAAATCTAAAATATATATTTGGATCTTAATCTATCTAAAATCTTAACTTTATCTGGAATCTTAACTATATCTAAAATCGTAATCTGACTGAATCTGAAATTTATCTGAAATATATCTCGAACCGTCCAGACTGACCGGACCGGTTCAACTGAACTGAACCGACAACTCACTCAGAGTTGGTCGGTCATTCACTTGACTATGTGCAGCTCGATTTGACCGTGGTCCGAGTTCGGCGTGGCAACTCGACTGGCACGAACTCGACTAACACGGCTTAGCCGATGCATGAGTTTCAAACAGTGTCACAGTCACTGACGCAGGGGCGTGCTTGGACCACAGGTAACGGAACTGCGCGTAGACGGCAAGTCGGATGGACTCGGTGCACGGGCACGCACTCGGCGGTTCAACTCCAATGGTCGGACGAGAGACGGTCACGTGCGCGTGACGAAGATACGCATTACGAATTAATGATACGACGGCTAAAGATTATCCAGACGGTACTAGGGTTCAGACATTTATAATCGGATCCAGAAAAATACCCGGTTATCGAAACTGGATAAAACTAGGGTTTCGATTCTCGAAGGTCCTAACTCATTTAAGGCTGATAATTAATATATATATTTTAAAAAAATCAACAATTGAAGCTAAAAATCATATCCGGCTAATTTTCTAAAATATCGAGTTAACGGCTAAAGTCTCGATCTTATAACTAAGTCAAACGGTATCCTAAATTTATGAAATTTGATTCGTCGCATTCTCAATATATGAATAGTCAACGGTCAACATAATAAGTCAAACGATAACTCCTAATCCAGTCAACTCCAAATCGCTACGGCCAATCAATTCATTTGACCGGCTCGTTTACCTATCAAACAACATCCGAAAAAACCCAAATTTATACCTAGGCCTCAAAACGACGTAACAAATTCAATGGTATTTATTTCAGCATTTTATCACATATATTTCAAAGGGTCCCGAAAATAGCTTTAAGCTTGTATGTCCCATTTTTGTCAAAATCGCTCAAATCACATATCCTTTTTCTTTTATCTCTTTTATAATATTAAGTCTAAGCCAAATTAATTGAGTTTTATCGATTATCCCTTTAAATGCTCGAAAACGAGCGGATCAGGATAAAACAAGAGCAAATCAGCTAAGAAATGGTCAAAGGAGCCAAATGGGTTCGGATCTTGGAGCTTGGGTCCGTTTTACTGCTGTTCGGGACGAAAATGGTGCAGCTGGGAGCAAGATGGTCGCCGTGAACAGTAGCTGCGGGCAACTACGTTTTCCGACGAGTTCGGAACCGAGGTGCAAGGGAAAGCAGATCCGGGCTAGTGTTGTGACTGGACGGTCGCGCGCGTGAAAGAGAGGGGGTGTTGTGGAGCTAGTTCGCGCGAACTAAATGAGTCGCCGGGAGCTTGCTGGCGGCGAACGGACGCCATGAACAGTAAATGTGGTTGAGGGTTCGTAATGGAGGCGTGCTGGGGGCAGGGAAGCAGGTCCGCGCGTGCGTGACGGGTTGCTGGCCAAGATGTACGGTCGTCGGAGCTGCGGGGAAGCTCGGTTGTGGGCTCGACGGTAAAGCAGCGGCGTGAGCAGGTGGAGCTCAGACGTGGGTGGATATGCGATGGGATAGAGCTTGCTGGCTGTGGGTGACCGGTTTTGCGTGGGCTTGAGCTGGGAGGCTCGGACTGGGTCT
>CACSLK010005194.1:27677-39228 GCA_902706635.1 Striga hermonthica
GTGTTTTGGAAGTGGGTTTTTGATTTTAAGGCTAGATCTTGAAAAAAAGCTAAGACATCTTGTAGATTTTGTACAAGATCTTGGAAAATGAGGATGAAAAATGTTTGGATCTTGAACTTTGCAAGAAAGATGATGATGAATAGTAATTTTGTAGGCTAGGGTTTTCTTGGATGTTTGTGTGTTGGATACAAGGGAGCATCTATTTATAGAAGGGGAGAGGAGCTTAGGGTGTTTGTTCTTGTTGGGCCCAAAATCGGGCCTAACAATTACTACGTCGGGCTAGAAATGTTACTCGAATTGGGCTCGATAATTAAATTCGACTTGGGCCGAATAATTACTAGACTAAACTTAGGAATATAATTGGTCGGTTAATTAAAAAATGTGACGGCTTGTAGTACTAATTTTGACTTGGGCCGAGATTAAATATTGGGCCCGAAATTAAAATACTACGAGGGCTCGATATTTAAAATATAGCTTGGTCTTGAAAATTAATTCGACTACTCGAATTAAAAATGGGCCGACTGAAATTACTTGGATTCTTAAAATTAATTGGGCTCGAATAATCAAATTATCCGGCTTAGGTTCACTTAAATAAAATTTCGATTTTAATAACTAAAATCGAATGAATTCTTCATGGCTTAGACTTTAATACTAATTATTTAATTTAATGCAAATAAATATAAATAATGCATCAAATTTAGAAACTTAACATTTATGGAAATATAGTCGAGCTCCATAAATGGTAATTAAAAATCTGGGTGTTAAACTCCTCTTTCTCCTTCTCTTCTTTCTCCTCCTCCTCTTTCTTAGTCTTGTTCTCCTTCTCTTCTTCCTCCTCCTCATCCTTCTTTTCTTCTTCCTTCTCTTCTTCCTCTTCCTTCTCTTCTCTCTCATACTCGTTATCAACCACCTAAGAGTTATTTGAACCAAAAATATTAGTTTAAAGAGAAACAAATTTTATTTTCTGGAAAAATTCATAAATGTGCAAATGTAAAAAATGTTACCCCATGACCAAAATTCGGTACCGCCGGATTGAGAGGACCGCTTGATTCTCCTCGAGTGGAGAAGGTTGCCTGAGAGGACTGCTTGACATCATTTTACACGAAATGAAAAAATTTTAACTTACGAAAAATGTCAAAAGGGACACGTGAAAAGCAAAAGTTAAGAAGTTACCCCATGACCAAAAGTTGGAGTGGATGGACTCTCAGCTCCTCTAGTTTTATCCCCAGCTCTCGAAATAACATAATTATTCAATCTTCGAAAAACCTCATCAAATGCCCGATCAATGGCAATGGGGACGACCTGACATTAAGTTTGTTCCACTATCGAAGGTATCAACTCTTTCATGCAATTTTAAATGCCTTCCTCCACCCATTGCTTGATGAGGCCTTTGTCCACTCCAACTGGCTCCTTTTGAGGCTCCCTCGGCTCCTTTTGAGGCTCTATCGGCTCCTTTTCTTTCTCTTTTTCAGCTTCATCATTTGCCTCTACAGCCAGCTTCTTCGAATGTCTGTTCATCGGTTGTCCAAGCTTCCTTTTTTTGGTGGCAAGTGTATGACGTGAAGACGAGGAGGCATCACCTAGCAGCTCGCAACAACTCTTCCACGAGTGGTGGTGGATATATTGCAACCTCATTGATAAGTCCAATTCAAATTTAGCCATATACGGCGCGTTCCTCTCGGCATCAGTCAGACACATTGGTATACATTGAATCTATTAAGAAAATGCCAAAAAAAAAAAAATTGGCAGAAAGAAGAATAAGAATAAGATTAATTTCATAACAAGAATTATATAGCAATTTTAATGAAGAACATATACATTTACCTCGGGCTTATCAATGTCAGACAACTGAACAAAATTTTTCTTTGGGCAAATCCACCGAGTGCCTCTCGGTAGATCATTTCCGCTGCATACCATTCCACCTCCTCGTACAAACTCGAGCATCATCTCACAAGCCCATATCTATTTAGAAAAAAAAAAGAAATCGTAAATGGTCTTTTTAAACTAAATAACAAAAACTAATGACACAATTGTAAAATTGTATATGTACCTGAAAAGGCATTAAAAAACCATGGACGTTCAACTGAACGTCACACTCCTTATCTGGTTCACTTATACCATGTCAAAATTTTCAACTAACGTCCAAAGCCAAAGTGGCACAGAGGACCTCGGGTCGGGTGCAAATAAGAAAAAGTGAACAATTAAGATCATGGCAGCCTTCAGCGCGTCATCAGGATTATTCTAAAAATGACCGTTTGTGAAATCCCTCAACAAATCAGCTCCTATCACTCCAGCCATCATAGTGGCGTCGATATATTCCATCAGTGGCCGGTAAACTCTCATTCTCCTCGGGGATAAATTCCGACCCACCAAACATCAAGCCACTGATTTGGAAAAATTTGACTTTTCCGAATTTATAATTATTACCTCCAATTTGAAACCAACGCTCCTTCTCTCGAGCTTCACATAGAAAAATCTCTCAACCAAGTAAGGCAAGTAGTAGTCTCCCACTTTAGTATGCTTGCCCATCAAACCTCAAGAAATGTCCAAAACAAGATTGTTCAAACTTCCGAAGACGGACACAAGCACTTAATTGATTCTTAATATAGCCTATTACTTTAGGCTTCGTCTGAAAGTTGATTTTACCGCTCCAAGTGCAACCTTTACCCCATCTTCAACTCCAACAATCCCCCTAACAATCATAAAACAATCAATATTATTTTAATTTTTTGAAAACACAAGAAAACAGGTTTCTTGTAATGAAACAAGCATCTAGTCAAGAAACAGGCTTATTGTCAAGACACATGGTTTCTTGCAATGAAATAGGTTTCTTGCTAAGAAACTTGTTTCTTGACAAGAAACTGGTTTCTTGACAAGAAATTGGTTTCTTCTAAAGAGACCAGTTTCGTGAGTTTATAATGAGTTTTATGTTGTTTACTCAAGAAAGAATATTTAACTTTCGTTTTCTTGACAAGAAACAGGTTTCTTGCTGAAGAAAATGGAAGTTAAATACTCTTTCTTGAGTAAACAACATAAACTCATTAGAAACTCATTAGTTTCTTGAACCAAAAAACTGAAGTTTTTCCACGTAAACTACAAAACTTATTTTTGAGCAAGAAAACATCATACCTCGTTAGCGGTTGTCATCTTGTCGTGTTCCAAGAATAGCGCCTCAAAGAGGTAAGAGGTTTGTAGAAGATCTGTTTTCAAGTTAAGAAAATGAAGAAATGCATCAATTTACATTTAAAGATGACTACTTCTTAATGATATATCAAATTAGTAGAAAAAACCCAATTAACTCAAAACTGAAGACATAAATAGGGTGGCATACATTTGTATTTAGAGTTGGACAATCTGCTTGTAGAAACCGATATTATTCAGAACAATTCAGCAGCACATATGCCACCCGACTGATAGAAGTAAAAGGAAAGATCTAACACTAACAAGTGCATGCTCAATGATACATACTGAACAATGGTTCCTATCATATCTCACAAAAACCATCATTAACTAGTAATTCAGAGTCCATAAAGAGAAAATGATAATTTTTCATACGCTAGAGCTCAAATAAATAAAAACCAGAAATTTCACTATAAAGTTTCAGTCACAGTAATTCATAACACATTCAAGAAAAAAAATTTGCATCTCATATTTGGTGTAAAAGGAGTACAATCCATAAAACAAGTAGTTCAGTTTTGAACTGGAAATGCAAACCAAACTAAAATTTCACAAGAAATCCATATACTGTTGAGACAACTTTTCATCAAACCCCCCAAAACATAATTCCAGTAAATCAATTATTTATTTATATATATTTTATTTGAAGATTCCAAGATAAGTAATGTCCAGTTAAACCCGATGTTATCAGGTTTTCTTGCACGGTTTGTCCTAACTCCACACTTTGTCTACCGCAAATGTATAATACAATTCTGTTCATCATTTCTTTCCTGCAACAACGTATGCTTTATGTTGGGTTCTATTAGGAACATCGACAATGTGCACATTCAAATCTATTGAATAGTAAATCCTAACGCAACGGAATATATAGTTAGGATTAGGACTTACGGTTTAAAATTTTTTGCCGACTTTGAGACGTTTCAGATTTCTGTTGATGGAGATCGTCTGAACACCAAAGTCTAATGGGCAGCTAGACTTGGCCTTTCTCGATTCTAATCAAGTTATCAAGGTGCTCCAATTGCTCATCAAGATCATTGAATCGTCTTGGACCTTCAGTAAATTAATCGGACCATTCGGATTGCTCGGGAACTACCTTGGACACCAACCGAGGCTGCTGGACCGAGCTGTGCTGGTTTAGAGCAAGCTACACCTGACTAGAGTGTATCTGGACCGCCTGGGCTGAGCTGAAGGGCGCTGGCCGCGATTTGGGCTCATTTGGACCCGTTGGGCCGCTTGGACGTCCGCTGGAATGGATTGGGCCACACACAACTCAATTTGGGCTGCGCTGGAGTGAGCTAAGAAGCTGGGACAGCACGCGGGCCGTTCTCGGGATTTTCGCGGGCTGCATCTGTGAGATAAGCGGGTTTGGACGCGGGCAAACTTGCGGGCTGACAATTGGGAGAATGATCGTGCCGCACGCGGGCTGTAGAGCCCGTGTGTCTTTCCTCCCTCTATTGCTGGGCCAAAAAGAAGGAGAAAATCGCTGATGGTGGGTTTCGAAACCTTGACCTTGCGCACGGAAGACCACGCTCAAGACCACTGCGCTAAACGGTTGGTTGCGTCAATTGTACCTGGACGCGGGTTGAAGAACCTGAACGCGAACAAGATGCTGGGACCTTGGCATTATGCACGAACATCTGCTGGGTTGCGGGAATTTGGACTGTGTGCGGACATAAAATAAGGAAAAATTCTGGCGAGTTGAACGTGTGTATATATTCAACAGGATACGAATAACAACCTTCGAATCTTTTATTGTATGACCTTTACATGATCTCTAATAAATCTTGGTGGAGCGATTTATTAGATTTCCCAAAACCTCTTGATCATCTTCTTCTAAGACCTTACGGTGCTAACCGAATTTTCTCTCGAAGAAGAATTTCTCTCTTTCTTTCTCGCTTGAAGAGGCCAAATTTCTCCAGCCCTTCGGGGAGAAAAAACGTGTAAAGCTTTGCCAAGAGGTTAGGGGACCTAGTGTATTTATAGGCTACAATAGGGACCTAAAGGAGGTGCTAAATATGAGCTTATTCATTAAGGTTTAGGAATCCTTATTATCTTCCATCTTCTTTTCCCATCTAGGATAATATTCCTAATAATTAATTACCTTCTAGAAGTCTCCATAGTCTCCTAACCCTAGGAAATATTCTAGAAGGAATATTCTCATCCTTAGTGAAGTGAATATAATTCACCCGGACTCCTTCAACTCGAACCGGCTTCCGTACCTGCAGAACCCAACGCCGGGGGTGGCCCCAGCGTCGGGCCTCCGATGCTTAAGTCAGTGCTCAGATCAAGAGAGAGAAAGTGTAGTATGAATGAATAGAGGGTCAGAGAATGAGGTACCTTGACCCCCTTTTATAGGGGGAGTGTACTTTTTGGGTCCAAGTTGCGCTTAGATGTCTTAGTGGGCTTATCTTCCAATATGTATCCGCTTTATCCATTAAACTGGGTCCAGTCAAATATCCTATATCATCTAGTCCCCCCCACTCTGGTCGAGTAAGCATAACTCGATCCAAGAGTGAAATTCCTCTTCTAGTTATTTTCTTCAACTTGCCACTAAGATCGAGCATCGAAAGTCGAATGACCATTGAATACTCACTGAAATATCCTCCAAATGAGCTTTGAGATCTCAAGACCGAAAACCAAAAATCGAGAGACCGTTGAGGTCGAAAATCAAGGACCGAAATCGCTGAGGTCGAAAGCCGAGAGCGAGAGACCATTGAGGTCGAAAACTGATAACCGAGACTGTTGAGATCGAAAACTGAGAGTCGAGAGACCGTTGAGGTCGAAAACCGAGAATCGAGACCGCTGAGGTCAAAAATTGAGAATCAAGACCGTTGAGGTTGAAAATCAAGAATCGAGACCGCTGAGGTCGAAAACCGAGAGTTGAGACTGTTGAGGTCGAAATACGAGAATCGAAAACCGCAAGAGGTCAAAAACTGGGAGTCCAGACCGCTGAGGTCGAAAATCGAGAATCCAGACCGCAAGAGGTCGAGAATCGATAGTCGAGACCGCTGAGGTCAATAATCGAGAATCGAGACCGCTGAGTTCGAAAACCGAGAATCGAGGCGCAAGAGGTAAAAAATCGAGAATCGAGATCGCTGAGGTTGAAAATCGAGAGTCGAGACCGCTGAGGTCGAAAATCGAGAATTGAGACCACTGAGGTCGAAAATCGAGAATCGAGACCGCTGAGGTCGAAAACTGAGAATCGAGACCGCAAGAGGTCAAAAACCGAGAGTCGAGACCATTGAGGTCGAAAACCGCGAGTCGAGACTGCTGAGGTCGAAAATCGAAAGTCGAGACGCTGAGGTCAAAAACCGAGAATCGAGACCGCTGAGGTCGAAAACTGAGAATCAAGACCGCAAGAGGTCGAAAACCGAGAGTCAAGACCATTGAGGTAAAAAACCGCGAGTCGAGAGACCGTTGACCGAAGTCTTGAATTTGAAAATTTGAATTTACGTCTGTTGTGTTTCGATCACCTGTTCGAGCTCCCTTATACCACCTCGTCCTATCACCCCTCAGTTTAAAGTTTAAGATTCAAGCCTGTTGTATATTCCTTTTAAAATTAAATCAACCACCAACCTGCTCAATCCGTAATGATATACTCGACCCGCCACTAAAGTCGAAAAATCAATTCGACGGAAGCATAATCAAATAAAGCACAATCAACCTGCTCAAGCCATAATGAATATACTCGACCCGCCACTGAAGTCAAAAAATCAATTGGACGGAAGCATAATCAAATAAAGCATAATCAACCTGCTCAAGCCATAATGAATGTACTCGACCTGCCACTGAAGTCGAAAAATCAATTCGACAGAATCATTATCAAATAAAGCGCAATCAACCTGCTCAAGCCATAATGAATATACTCGACCCGCCACTGGAGTCGAAAAATCAATTCGACAAACCAAAATCAGCAAACAACCTGCTCAAGCCATAATGAATATACTCGACTTGCCACTAAAGTCGAAAAATCAATTCGACAGAATCATAATCAAATAAAGCGCAATCAACCTGCTCAAGCCATAATGAATATACTCAACCCGCCACTGGAGTCGAAAAATCAATTCGACAAACCAAAATCAACAAACAACCTGCTCGAGCAAAAATGAATATACTTGACCCGCCATTGGGGTCGAAAAATCAATTCGGTAAACCAGAATCAACAAACAACCTTCTCGAGCAAAAATGAATATACCTGACCCGCCACTGCGGTCGAAAAATAATTTTGATAAATCAGAATCAACAATCAACCTGCTCGAGCAAATATAAATACACCTGACCTGTCACTGGGGTCGAAAAATGAATTCGATAAACCAGAATCAACAATCAACCTGCTCGAGCAAAAATTAATACACCTGACCCGCTACTGGGGTCGAAATCACAAATACAACAAAACCAAACTAAATAAAACCACCCATCTGCTCAAATTACCCATAACGAACTTGGTCGATCTTCCACTGAGGTCAGAAGCACAAATAACACAAAACTAAATCAAATAAATCCGTTAACCTGCTTGAGCTATCCCTAGCGAGTTCGATCGACCTACCACCGAGGTCAGAGGCATAAATAGCACGAAACCAAATCAAATAAATTTGTTAGCCAACACTAGGATCGACCACCTAGCCTGGAGGCCTTAGTCATGGTGGATTTTGTCTTCTCTCAACCTGCCACTAGGTTAGGAACAAATGTACAATGATAACAAACCAAATATAATCAAGAAGAAATCATCGACTTGCCTTCGAGGTCTGCTCGAGCTATCCATGTCTTCACGACCCAACACAAGGATCGACCACCCAGTCCGGAGGCCTTAGTCATGGTGGATTTTATCTTCTCTCAACCTGCCACTAGGTTAGGAACAATTGTACAATGATAAAACACCAAATATAATCAAGAAGAAATCATCGACCTGCCTCCGAGGTTTGCTCGAACTATCCGTGTCGTCACGACCCAACACTAGGATCGACCACCCAGCCCGGAGGCCTTAGTCATGGTGGATTTTGGCTTCCCTCAACCTGCTACTGGGTTAGGAACAAATATACAATAATAACAGATCAAACATAACTGAATAGAAATCATCGACCTCCCTCCGAGGTCTGCTCGAGCTATCCGTGTCTTCGCATTTGCCCACCCAATCCGAGGGATGTTCGAAACAGGGGGTCAGCCTGCCCATCCCAAGGGGTGTACTAAACAAGCGACCACCCAGCCCGGAGGCCTTAGTCATGGTGGATTTTGTTTTCTTCAGGAACATGCCCACCCAATCCGAGGGATGTTCGAAACAGGGGGCCAGCCTGCCCATCCCAAGGGTTGTTCTAAACAAGCGACCACCCAGCCCGGAGGCCTTAGTCATGGTGGAGTTTGTCTTCAGGCACTTGCCGACCCCGAGGGGGCCTATCGAAACAGGCGACCACCCAGCCCGGAGGCCTTAGTCATGGTGGATTTATTTTCTTCAGGCACTTGCCCACCCAATCCGAGGGATGTTCTAAATAGGGCTGAGCATGGGACTCGGAGAATTCTGAACCGTTCCGAAAACCGAACCGAAATCACTCCGAACCGAAAAATAACCGTTGACCGTTTGACTTTCTCCGAACCGAACCGAACCAAAAAAATAATTGGTACGGTTCTGGAGATTTCACAAATATCCGTACCGAGAACCGAACTGAACCGTACCGTACTGTACCGAACCGAAGAACCGAATTATAACATGAAATGTATTACTAATATATTTTATGTCAACTTTGATTCTATATAATATAGTAATAAATATTAACATTCACTTAAATTTCATTCTTAGTAATACTTGATATACAATTGAATTTGTTCTATTATAAAATAATTATTTAAAATAATATGAAATTTTCAAAAATATTTTTGTAAGAAAAAATATTATACTTTATTTGAATTTTAAATTTTCAATATTAGTTGCACAAATTTTAGTTATAACTAAAACTTAGAGTTACTTATAAAGTTGATTTCAAAATAAAATCTTTAATGTGAGGAGATAGTGATGAATGTTGGTTTTATTAAAGCATATAAAAATTAAATAACAAAAATTTAGAGTTACTTCTAGAATTGATTTTAAAATAAAATCTACAATATGATGAATTAGTGATGAATGTTGTTGTTGTTATGTGATTCTTAACAACGATGTAATTTATGATTAAGTGGGTAATTTAGAATGGTTTGGATGTAAAGCATGTAAGATTAAATCGACAATGGCCCCGGTCCGAGGTGAACCGAGGTGAAGAGCCGTGATGGGCTTTTACGTGTTGCTTTATCAAGTTTTTTCAGTTCGGAGAGAGATCCCCGTACAAATGTCATAGGCCCGCTATTTATAGTAATTTCGGGTTGATACATTGGGATCTGTGCATGACTTTTTTGAATAAAGCTACTTTTTGTGGGCGGTTCGAGGCGGGGGGTCCCACATAAATGATGACGGATCTTGTGGAGTTGGAGAGTCAGACGTAGGCGCCTTGTCACCGTCTTAGGGAGGTGACGACCTCGGTTCATGTTGATCTCGGAAGATGTTGACCTCGGTAGCCGTTGACCACTTCGGTCTTTGGTGGTTCAGACCGGTTCTTTTGTGTAGATCGGTGTGGTTCTGATTCACGTCGGTTTATCAGTTAATTGCATTTAATAGGATGCTTAAAACCTCTTAACAGTGTCTTGCCGAGTTGGATAATAACAGTTGTTTTTTTATAGCATATAAAAATTAAAATATAACTAGGTAGTCATTCAAAAATTATTTAAAAAAAATAAAAAAACCTCCGAAGATCCGAACCAAACCATACCGAACCGAACCGTCCCAATTGTCCCGAATACCGAACTGAACCGAACCGAAAAATAAAAATCTCCGAACCGAACCGAACCGAATTTTTGGTACGGTTCCGGAGATCGAATTTTGGGATCTCCGAAGTTTGGTACGGTTCTGGAGATTTATCAATCTCCGAACCGTGCCGACCCACGCTCACCCCTAGTTCTAAACAGGCGACCAACCTGCCCATCCCAAGGGGTGTTCTAAACAAGCGACCACCCAGCTCGGAGGCCTTAGTCATGGTGGATTTTTTTCTTCGACCTGCCACTGGAATCAAATAGAAACACATCGAGTAAAACAAGATATGATAGTAATCAATCGTTTTCGTTAGTCCCTTAATGTGCATAATGATATCAATCAAGATAAAGAATCAAATGTATTCGACCTCCTTTTCCTGGTTGTATCTGACGACTTGTGCTCAAATTCTTCGACCTGCCACTGAGGTCGAAAAGGAAAACATCGTACATAACAAGATATGATAACACTCGATAACTTTGTTAGTCCTCGAAATGATAATCCAAACATGCCCATGTACCTCACCATGCCATAAATTTCGCCAAAAATATTCAAACATTCATATGTGTCGATCAAACTCGACCACTAAATCGTTTTGTACCTGACGGTTGAGAATACCACTCCAAATCGTCTTACCTCTCCCAAAAGAGAATGGTTTCTGCCTTTGACATCGCCACCAGTGACCTATATCATCCATGTTTGTCCTTCATTATCACCCACCTTTGATGGACTCATGCTCGTTCATTTTGTCCTCGACACTGAACAGCTCCTCCGCCATAGCTCGGCAAGGCTCGGGTTATTTCGTCATTTCCTCGACAAAAATTCAAAGAGATATCATCCATAAATAAATCCAATAATCGCTCGAGAAAAACAAAAATATCCACAAATGAATTGCACATCTCCACGAATGACTCAAATAAATCCACGAATAAACCATGTAAACACGAGAAAAACAAATAATCCTCCACGAATAAGTCAAATATCACCTCGAACGAAATGAATAATATCTCCTCAAACAATCAAATATCACCTCGAATAGATCAAATAATTTCCTCCAATATGCCAAATAATTTTCACGGATAAATCGCATAATCTCATGAATTATCTAAATAATGTATCCTCAATCATATCAAATATATCCACAATCAAATTCAATAATCCCTCAATCAATTCAATAAAATCTCCTCGAATAATTCAAACATTTCCATGAATAAATCGAATAATCTCCTTGAATAAATTGAATAATCACCCACACGTAAGTCCCATAATCGCTCGGGCAAATCAAATGATCATCCACAACTAAATCAGATAATTGCTCGAACAAATCGAATAATCATCCAAAGATAAATAACATAATTATCCCCGAATAATTCAAATAATCCTCTATTAATAAACCATGTAATCCAACACGAGCAAAGCAAATAATCTTTAAGTCGAATATCACCAATTTAAATCCTCAAGCCTTCAAATTTTACCATTTAAATGAGCCTCGTACCTTCATCGCGATAATGTTATCTCAATTTACCTTCCCGACCGCGTTGTATCATT
>CACSLK010005227.1:2396-12419 GCA_902706635.1 Striga hermonthica
GAACATCACGGCGGTCTGGTGCCCCACGCTTTCCCTTCCGGTTATTCCGGCGGGAATCAAACTTTCTCTTACCCGAACTAGAGCCGGGTGGTGTAGAGGAAATAAGCTGAACTAGCTGAGCAGAAGGGACGGAAGCATCGAGAGTCTGATAACTCTCAAGCTGGACGGCTCGGATAACGGTCTCATCAAATGAAAGATTTCCCTGGCTAGCAACATGCATACGGAGAGTTCGGTTCAGTCCATCTCGGAACTTGTGGGCCTTCTTCAGGTCGGTGTCCACCATATGTGGAGCAAAGGCGCTCATGCGGGTGAACTCCCGCTCGTACTCCTCAACGGTACCAGTCCCCTGAGTAAGATCCCAGAAAGCGCGCTCCATTCTCATGCGATAACTCTGAGGATAATACTTCTCCATGATCACCTCCTTCATACGGTCACAAGTCAGGGCATTAAACTCCGCCTGCCTCAACCTCCAATAGCCGGACCACCATAGGGCGGCATCGTCCTTCAGCATATAGCGACCACAGACGACCTTCTGGGCATCGGTGCACTGCAGCAAATCAAAATTCTGCTCTAACTGACGGATCCACTCTGCCACTGCTTCGGGCCCTTCGACCCCGGTGAAAATCGGCGAGGTCAAGTGGCGAAACTGCATCACAATGTTAAGATGAGTCCCAACCGGATTGGGAGCCTGCTGGTGAGGTGGAGATGGAGATGGAGACGGAGGTGGAGACGGAGTAGGCTGACGGTTGCGAGCATTACGACGGGCCATAGTATTACATTGAAAGTGGGTCGAACAGTTTAGCACAATAATAAAAGAAGTCTAGAGTTCAACACTAGAGTTCGAATTTAAAGGTGGATTATTCCTAACCCCGATTTCATTCCAATAATCAATAATCAGTCAATATACAATAATCTCAAAGTCATTCAGGTACTCATACCTGAGCTGGCGCGGCACAACGAGAGCGAGTGGTCTTAACATCATTTCGAAACACATAATCACATAATCAACTTTTCATAACTTAGACCAGTCTACAGAAACGCAGACTGGCTCTCATACCAAACTGTAACGCCCCACTTTTATTTACCGAAAATCAGAATAAATTTTTTGGATTTATGTTAGAACAATACTTGAGAGGCTACTCATTTTCAAAACAATAATCAATGCTCATCAATTTCTCAATACTCGGCAATTATCAATACTCATAATCAATAATAAAATCCCAATAATGCAATAATATCAAAGTTCAGTTCAAAGCGGAAGCATTTATTCAATTTTTAAAGACCACCACTCACATCCCTTCCGTCGTGCCGCATAAACTAACCTGCATCCATGAAGAGCAGGTGGGGATGAGCACAATAGGAAAGTCGAGGTGCTCACCGCTATGCAATAATTAATGAAAACAATTTAAGTATGGTCGCAGCATGTATACGAATCAATAATCGTCTCATCTCCTATCAATAATCAATAATGGTCTCATGTGCACACCTATAACAATAGACTACTGCCGAGCTATATACCGAACGCCTTCCTCGAAGGCCTTACAACGAGTGCCCGGCCATCAGGAGCAATAATCCACCTCGAATGCCAAAACTTTCACCTTGGCCTTACATACGAGGATCACCAGCCAAGGCTCACGCCCTGACTGTCAACAATAATAAAGAAGACTACCCGAAGGTACGTTCTATAGCTACGGGGATAACCGTTCAACGGCCAATATAGCTCACATCGAAGGCTACATGGGTCACATGCATACATTGATCATACTACAACAAAAACAATTAATTAAGGCATAGTAAATTTTACAATTACAACCGACATGGAAATTTCGGTAGATAATAGCAAACAAAAGCAAGCACGTAGGATGAGGCTCGACTCCTCAAACACCTACATTTAAGCACGATAATTTATCAATAATTTATCTCACTACTCGAATTTAACGTAAAACCCATACTTAATAAAAATTAAGATTTACGGGTTTTAATCGGATTTTTCGTGGACTTGGAACTCTCTCATTTTTGAAAAATATGACTCGGAGAAGTAAATTGGGGTCTCGAAACTTAAGATAATTTTTCCCAAAATTTATCTCATTTTTTAAAAATATTTTTAAAATTTAAATCGATATTGAAACGGGCTCCAGAACACAAAATAGGCTTAAAATAAGGAATTGGACATGTTGTCCGCAATTTGGGCCTCACCCACGAAATTGGGCTAAGAGGCGCGCCAAAAATTGGGCCTAAGTTCAGCCTGCGAAGTGCTGGGAAGGCGCGGGCCTTCACTGGGCCAGAAATAGGTCCGCGCGGGCTTTAGCTGCTGAAAGAGGCGGGCTCTGCGCGGGCTGGTATCGGGCCAGATGGCCCGCGCGCTCTAGAAGCTGACATTTCAAAAAAAAAAGCCATTTTGCAAGGGTTGGGATTCGAACACGCGACCTCGCGTACAAAATAGCACGCGTAACAGCTTCGCTACACGAGCTGAATGCGACTTAAATTGGAGACTTTACAAAATAAATTTTTGAACAAAACCTTCTAAAACTGAAACAAAAGCTGCGAATTGGAAAGGCCTACTAGCAGGTTGAACAAAACTTTATGTTACAGATTTCAGCAGCTAAATTCACAAAAAAATTTCAAAATAAAATATGAAACAACACCTAACGGTTCGCAAACAACCAAACGACATAACGACTACGACACGGCTCCAATCAATAAAACGGGACTCTGAAATTAAAAGAATTTTCCAAAACAATAGTTTTAAGACATTGTAAAATTTTTGATAACTCATACACATTCAGAGTTTCGAAAGGTTAGAAGAACCGTGTTCGAGCAACACGTAACCGGCCTGAACAAAATACATACACGAGTGATGAATATAACAACCCGGAAGAATTTAACGAGACTTCGAATCTATCATTAATTTGTAGCAATTAAAAACAGACTCGATTTAACTAAGTCGAGAGTTCCGGGAGGTCCACGCCAATTCACGATTCATTCAATAATTATCCAAAATTCAACGAACGAACCGATAATTAATCCGAATTCTAAATACTAACGAACGATTCAACGAGAAAATAATTCCAGCAACAAGGTAGTACGAACAGTAAAACAGAAACGTTCTAAAAGATTACCCGTCTTTGGGAATCTACAAGTTATCAGAAAACGGTCGGGGCGAAACGGGGCCGAATGGACGAACATGGCTCGGAACTTGAAAGTTTTTGCTTGCGGACGACTCTACCCACCACGGTATAACGCCGACGACAGAGTTCTCTCCAGAAATGATGGAGGTCCGCCGGATCGCAGGCTCACGATTGGCTTCTGCTCTGGAATCGACGACAAAGGTCAACCGCTGCGGAGGGCGTCGGCGACGGCAAGACGCTGCTCGGGAAAACGATGATGGCAGGTTTCTCGCCGGAATTAATGGTGAGGGATGATTTGCTGTTGCAGGTTTCGAAAAGAAAAATTCCCAATTGATACTAGAGCGAGAGATATGAGATAAGAACGATGGTGGGAAGTGAAACGAGCTCACTGTATTGACCGAGATATAATAAGTGAGAAGGAGGTCAGCGAGTGAAAAGGGGAGAACGTGCACGGGATTTCACCGAAGTATCGGAACAAAATTTTGAACTTGTTGAGGTTGAAGAAGACTCGGTCTGACCATCACGAAGGAAGCGAACTAAAAAGGGGCTCTGCAGGATCGTGATCTTATGGGCCAAAAAAAGGATTTATTGCCAATGGGCCACTTACCAATTTGGGCTACATACAATATTAGACATTGGGTCCATTTAAATAACATAGTAAAAGGTATTGGAATAGAATTCCAATTGGGACGAGATTCATATCCGAGGACTAACATCGAACAATTCTCTTGACGACGAATATATTAATCTGGAATATCTATATTTATAATACACATAATATTTTAAAATAATAATATTAATAATAAAAATATGCATTTACAAATAATTACACTTTGACAAATAAATATATATATAGACATTCAAATAATATAATATTATTAATAATGTTAAAGACAAATTAACAATAGCAATAATCAATAATTATTCTCCAATAATCCAAAATGAAACGGGGTATTACATGAATTATGAAAAATATTGCAAGTTTCAGCAGAATACATGATTCTAACAAAAACATAACCTATTGAATCCAATAATTCCTGACATTCTTATATATATATATATAGACATCCGAGAGTGGGATGGGGGACTGAGGCTACACCCCTGACCTGTGAATATAGTGGCCCAGAGGGGGCTAAAAAAGTCAACGGTCTACATCAAAGTCAAAAATACATAGGGCAACATCAGAAACAGAAAAATAAAAAGTACAAGGATCACAAAAATATTCGATGTAGATCTAAAAATCAAATCCTCATAAACGGTCGTCCTGGTCAGAGTGACCTGGCATGGGGTCCAAAACGTCAAATCTAGTCAGGGGCAGGTGGTGGCGGTCGACCGAATCTGAAAGATGGGTACTCTAGCTGGTCCATCCGAATGAGCGTCCGAAGCCGGAGGGGAATGTTCTCAAGAAGAAGGGTGCGTCATTGGGGTATAGATCTCCCCGTGCTAGCAAGAAAATCAGCGGGTCGATTCCCCTCCCCAAATATGTATGAGACCTGGTAATGGATCGAGCGGAGGGTGTCTCTGATGCGCATAAGAGGATGCTGGATTTGCCATGAGCCCTGGTGGCCAAATGTCAAAAGTGTGATGACAGCTACAACATCCATCTCTATCCAGATATAGGAGGAGATCGAGGCGGCAATCTCAAGACCAACCTAGAGCGCTTGAATCTCTACATCATAACTCGAGGAGGCCTGGAGTGGCCCATGGAAGGTAGAGATGAGTGTCCCACTATGATCCCTAATAAGGCCCCCTACTCCAGCAGCTCCGGTATGTCTGTCGAAAGTGCCATCAGTGTTTAGCTTAACCCAAGGGGCGTTGGGTCTAAGCCAAACAACGGTCTTGGGTCGTGGATACTGGACAGGTAAAGGAGGTGGTGGCCTCAAACGATGGGGCGGTATACACCCTGTCCAGTCTCTCGTCGTGAGTCTACCCAAGGCAGTGAGGAGAGAGAGGTGTCTGTCAACCTGCAAAATAATGTGAGCATAAGAAAATATAATATCCATATGCTTCGCATTATTCCTTTCTGTCCAGGTGGCCCAAAGGATCAGACAAGGAATAAGGAAGCTCACGTGTCTACTGTGTGTGCGGTGTAAGAAAAAACTCAAAAGCTCAAAAAAATTGTCTGTAGTGGATAGGGATATATGAGTATATCTGGCATAGTGATCCCACACTCTCCTCACAATCTCACTCTCAAGGAAAAGATGGGTGAAAGTCTCGATAGGTACCAGTCTCAGCACAACAATGGCAGCGGGAGGGGAAGGAGAACCCTCTCGTCTGCATCACAGTGTCAATGGGAATGCGCTGTAATAGGAGGCGCCACAAAAGGACAGAAATAGTCGGGGTGAGTAGGTCGGTCCATATGGCCCCGAAGAGGCAGTTTGGCCGATTTCCGAGCCTCATATCTCCCCAGGCTGATGACGTAGAGAATGCCCTCAAAGATGTAAGTCTCCACCTCATGCCATCCAAACCTCCCTCCAGAATGGGAATCTGTCGGATCTGGTCAATCTCTAGACTACTAAAACCCCCACCCTCACCGAGAATATCCTCCATCTTATCTCTATCCCAAAATCCCCCCGTCCAAAGGTCCTTCACCTGCATGAAAGGCAGGTGAGTGAATGGCCTAGTACTTGAGAGAGAGGACTTGCCGAACCACCACTCATCCCAGAAGCTAACCTCCCCGGAACCCGAGGTCCAAAAATGTGCTTCTGAACACGCCTGCCAACAATGGTGAGTCGTCTCCACTGTCGACTATACCGAGCGGTGGCTATCACTCTGCAAGGATGGGCAACACCACTAGGGCAAATTTCCTCAGGAGGTATTGGGCCCAAAGGGACTTGCCCTCCCTAAGACGCCACCACATCTTGTAGGAAAACGTAGTAACAACATCAGAGAACCGCCGAATCCAAAGCCCAGCCTCAGAGTGGGGACGACATATGGAGTCCCACTTCACCCAGTGGGTCTGCCACCGTCCCAACGAGCCCTCGCCATAGATCCAAAAATAGCGGCTAAGATCTGATCTAACTCATGAATCGTAGACTGGTGGGGGTCAAGCACCGCGAGAAGGTGAAGAGGTAGGGCAAAAAGAGTGCTCTTGATCAGAGCAAGTCGGCCTCCAAAGGATAGGTGTCTATGTGACCAGCCAGAAATCCGGTCAATCATCCTCTGACGGACGTCAATGAAAAGCTCATGGGAGAGATGACCTTTGTACAAGGGGGCCCCAAGGTAAGGGATGGGTAAGTCCCCACGAGCAAATCGAGTGCGCTCGTCAATCTGGTGAGCCCAATGGTCTGCAACGTGGTGGTCCATGATAAAGGTGCTCTTACTAACATTGACTAGCTGGCCAGATGTCTCACTGTAGTGGTCCAAAAGACTCATGAGAGCTACTAGCCCATTATCATTCGCAAGAGTAAAAATGATAATGTCATCCGCATAAGATAGGTGGGAAATGGGAGGCCCACAGCCACGCTTGCTGTAGGTCATCCTCAGAGAATCGCAAATGAAGCCGTCAAGGCAGCGAGAGAAATAGTCAGCCACCAGAACAAAAAGGGAGGGAGATAAGGGGTCCTCCTAACGAATGCCGCTGGTAGAAGGGAAAAAGGTCGTGGGGCTACCTTTAATCAAAACGGAGAATGTGCAGTGTTCCACACACGCCTCCACAAAGCTAATCCAATGGTTAGGGATTCCCATCCGAAACAGTACCTCTCTGAGAAACAAGCACTCGACCCTATCATATGTTTTGGCCATGTCTAGCTTCAGCACGAGGTTTGGGGTTCGTGTTCGATTCGCATGAGAGATGTCATGTATCATCTCCTGAGCCAGTAGAATATTATCACTACAAACTCGATCCTTGATGAATCCACTCTAGTTCGGAGAGACAAGGTGGGGGAGGAGAGAGGCGAGGCGTCCGTTAAGAATTCTAGAATTGATCTTGTTAGTCACGTTGCATAAGCTGATAGGTCTATAGTCAGACCAAGAACTAGGTCCCGATCTCTTTGGGATCAATATGATGGAGGTTGCTGTGAAGGACTCTGGTATCTGGTGGCCAGAGAAAAAATCCCTCACAGCTTCCTCTACGTCAGTACCCACAATCTCCCAGCAAGACTGGAAGAAGAGGGACGAAAAACTATCTGGTACAAAGAAGCTGTTGGGATCGATCCCAAACATAGCCTCCCTGACTTCCTCCTTACTCGGGAGGTCACAGAGGTCAACGAGGTCGACCGACTGTGGGATGGTCAGAAAGAGGGGCGGGTCGAGGTGCGTAAGCAAATCCCGCTCAGAGGAAAAGAGAGAGTGGAAGTAAGCCCTAGCCGACTCCCGTATCTGGGACTCCTGGATCACGTATGACCCATTATCCTTGAAACTATGGATATACGACTTGACTCACTTCTGCCTCACGAATCCCTGGAAGAACTTGGTATTATGCTCCCCCTCAGCCACCCAGCGCACATCAGCCTTCTACTTCCAGAAATCTTCTTCCATGAGGAGGCGCAACAGGTACTCAGCATGGCAGCGGCGCATCTCGGACCTATTCTCTGGCAAAAAGTCCAAATAATAGGTTCGTTCCGCCTCAGCATACGCAGTCTGAGCTGCAGTAAGGCGCTGAGAAATGTCACCAAAAATCGTCCAGTTCCACTGCTTCAAAACGCGGCGGAGTCTCCTGAGCTTCTCCTCCAGGTTGCGCATCCCATAGAGGTGCGTAGCCTGCTGCCAGGAGGCTCTAACAATATCGTAGTAAGAATGGTGGCGGACCCACATGTTTTGGAAAGGAAAGGACACTCGCCGAGGGGAAATAGAGAACCGACAACAAATCAGAAGGGGGGCATGGTCGTGTTAGAGGTATGCTGTAAAAGCTATGTTTTGCAGATTCTATCAATTTCATTTTGATCTGGCAATCATGTTTCGGTCAAAATACATATGTTTGCAGTTTATTCATTTATGCAATACATACTCCATGTCTTATATTGAGGTAGTGTGGTTCGAAGAGTTTCGAACAGAAAGATCACCTATCGGTTCCTTATAAGACTAAACTATTTGTTCACAGTCTAGACTAGCAGTGAGACCCTACATGGAAAACGACTGTAGTGTATTCTTGATTCAGTTGGTCTTTGGCTGAAGGATTACACTAGCACTTATGTTAAGTGTTGAATAGGACCACATAAGGATAAGGATATGAGACTCACTGACCATTGTCGTAACCTAGACCTTCAGTGATTGATGCGTTCTCTTAAGCTGTAAGACAATATAAAATAGGCATATATTTTTATTTCTTATTTAATTGATTTACCAAGTGATTTCGATTTTAATAGGATGACATACGGGGTATTTTGGTAAGTAAGAATAATTATATGATGTGTTATTATAAATTATTTACAGTCACTATGTTCCAGTGCGCTGGATTGATGACGTCCCCGAAATGAGCTCAGAAAGGAACATTATGTTAAACCCTGTAGGTAGACGATTGTCTGACATAATGGTTAAAGTCTGAGTGGTACTAATTTCAGAAATGAATAAGAAGTTGATTAATTATTTTGTCAGTAATCTAATTAATCAACGGACGTTATATCTTAAACATAGGGAGGTAAATCGATCAATCGAATTAATATCATTTAATCATGGAGGCTCGATTTTATTGGTAAAATAGTGGCTAAATGGGGAGAGCAATAATATTACTCTAGTGGGATGTTTTATTAATTAATTCCATTAAATAGAAATTAATTTTATTCCATATTAATTAATTAATTAGGAGAATAAAATTCCTACTAGAATCTTCTCTTGGGATTAGGAGACTTGGGAGTCTTCTAGAAGATGGATATTAGAAGAAAATATATTTCCTACATTATATTATTAATTGGAGTGAAATTAGGTTTCCTAAATTAAGAATTAATTCTATTCCATGATTATTAATTTAATTAGGAAAGATATTCCTACAAGGATATTCTCTAGTGTTAGGAGACTTAGGAGTCTTCTAGAAGAGATGGATTAGTAGGAGATTTCCTTCCTACATTAAATTAGTATTAGAGTAGAATTAGGATTCCTATGCCTAATGGAATAAGCCCATATTTAGCACCTCCTTAAAGGTCCCTAATGGAGCCTATAAATACACCATGTCCCACTCTCTCCTATGAATGTTGTCTTGGCCGATTTTCTCTTCTACATACATGAGATAATTACATCGTTCGAGAGATATGGAGATTCAATTAAACGCTCCACCAAGTTTAATCGAAATAGGTGTTTAGGTAATCCGTTAGAAGGCTTTTGGGTACAATTTATTCGAGCCTTTATACGTATATATTTCCTGTCACTTTCCCCAGCTGATTGCCGCCGTCCGCTGCCGTCGACAATCGCCGGAAATCGCAACCGCCGCCCGAAGTCACCGGTAACCGCCCACGCCTAGCCGATCGCAGTCGCGAGTCTCAGCCCACGCCCGCGCGCAGCCAGGCCCTGCCAGCGACGTCCGGTCACCTTCGCACGGTCCCAACAACGATCGCGAGTCGCCCTCCTGCTCGCTGTCTTTGTCCCGTCGCCGATCGCGCATCGCCAGCGCATAAGGAGTACGCGCGCGACAGTCTGCCCAAATCCAAGACACCCGCAAAGCACGCGCGACACACCCCAGCGCCCTGATACGGAA
Source organism: Striga hermonthica (assembly GCA_902706635.1). NCBI lineage: Eukaryota > Viridiplantae > Streptophyta > Magnoliopsida > Lamiales > Orobanchaceae > Striga > Striga hermonthica. Next base: position 12,153 of record CACSLK010005227.1, read on the forward strand.
GTGGTCATCAACGCACGGCCAAGAGACAACGCAAAGCAAGGGCCCGAAAAGAAAGTCAATGTAGGCGCGAGCCTTGTGCAAAGAAAAGACAAGCTCAAAGGAAGGAGGCTAAAAGGCGTGGTTTGCGATGAGAGAAGAATGGTTGGTGGATACCGGCAGATGATTGTGTGAGATTGAAAGGGTGTGACCTATGGCCGTCGGGCGAGTGTTCGAAGGGGATCAACGAGCAACAGGGATCGACCGGCGACGAGAAAGCGGGCACGAGCG
>CACSLK010005232.1:11789-25131 GCA_902706635.1 Striga hermonthica
TGCGATTCGACCAGCCATGATCTGTACCTCCTTAACATTCGTCGGTGAATTCATCTCCATCACTGCCCGCACCTTCTCTGGATTCACCTCAATACCTCTCTTAGTCAACAGGTAACCCAAGAATTTTTCCGACTTTACCCCAAATAAGCATTTGGTCGGATTCAACTTCATCCCATACCTCCTCAATGTTAAAAATGTCTCCTTTAGGTCTCACACATGATCCATCTCCTCCTTACTTTTAACCAGCATATCATCCTACATACACTTCCATATTCCTCCCCAACTGCTCCTTAAAGTTTTTATCGACCAACCTTTGATATGTGGCACCCGCGTTTTTTAGGCCGAACGGCATCACCACGTAACAATAAGTTCCTCGACTTGTCACGAAACTCACCCGCTTTCTATCTTCTCTTGCCAAAGGAATTTGACGGTATCCCTGAGAAGCATCCATTAAGCTCACAACTCACATCCCGCAGTTGAGTCGACCAGCTGGTCGATCCTGGGCAGCGGGTACAGATCATTCGGGCATGCTTTGTTCAGGTCCCGGAAATCTATGCACATTTTCCATTTCCCTTCGGCTTTAGACACCATTATTGTATTTGATAGCCATTCCGGGAATTGAATCTCCTTGATATGCCCAGCTCCCAACAACTTCTCGACCTCCTGCTCAATAATTTTATCCATCTCCGCTCCATGGTGCCTCCTCTTTTGTTTCACCGGCCTCACACTGAGGTCGATGTTCAAGCGGTGCGCAATCACCTCTACACTTATTCCTGTTAGCTCTTCCGCCGTATAAGCAAAGATATCGGCAAACCCTCTCACCAAACTAATCAGTCTTGATCTGATTGTCTCTTCCAGCTCGTTCCCAATTCTAAACTTCCTCTCGTCATATCCCTCGATCATCTGGATCTCCTCTACCTCCCCTCCTGGCTGAATATCTACCTTCTCCTTGCCCTTCTCTAACCTCAACTTATCCTCTTTCGATCTTGACCCGCCTGGTCGATTATTCTCCTCCTCCTTCGGCTTAGTCTGCCTCCTCGCCAACTTTTTGTTATTGCTCACTGTCGTCTGATAGCAACTCCTTGAGATAAGTTGATCCCGTGCGATCTCACCAATGTTTTCACCCACTGGATATTTTATCGTCATGTGGTACGTTGATACGACCGCCTGGAATGCATTTAAGCTCGTCCTCCCCATAATGATATTGTAAGATGACTCAGCTGCTACCACCACAAACCTTACCATCCGTACTTTCCTCGTCACTCCTGATCCCAGCGCCACTGGCAAACTCACCTTGCCCATCGTCATCACTTCTCCTCCATTAAAACCATAGAGAGCCGTGGCCACCGGCTTCAAATCCATATTCAGCTCCTTGTTGACCTGCAAAAAAGTCATAAAACATCACATCTGCCGAACTCCCGGTATCAATAAACACCCTCTTCACATCAAAACTCGCAACCTCCACGGTAATCACGAAGGCATCATTGTGTGGTAACACCACTCCTTCAGCATCCTCTGCCTTAAAACTTATCACCGACATATGAGTCGTGATTCTGACCTCCTCTCTCTTCCTTTTCACTGCTCGAGCATGCTCCTTCCTGGCATTGTTCGAGTCGCCATCCGTCGGCCCTCTTGAAATCATATAAATTGTCTCTCTCTTTACAGGAGTTTCACCCCGTAGCCCTCCTTTCTCTTTATCCCTCCTCGACTCCTTCCCTCGACCATCTCTATCATCCCCCTCCTCATCTCTATCATCTCCTTCGAATCCTCCCGACATCTCCTCCTTCCTTTTCCCTTCGCCCTATCATGATACACAAACTCTTTCAAATGCCCCGCCTGGATCAACCTCTCAATCTCATCCTTCAAATGCCTGCAATTCTCCGTGGTATGGCTGTAATCCCGATGAAAGCGACAATAGATATACGATCTAGGCCGAATCGGACCTGTAAACCTCGTCTTTGGCCACATCACATCTTCGCTGGACATCTTCTGCTCCATCACCTCGAGCAATTCTGTTATATCTTTCCTCAGCGGTGTGAAATTATGGTACCTTTGTCTCTCGAGAAACAACGACCTCCCTTGCCACTTATCATCCATTTTTGCTTGCTTTGAGTCTCGCCCATCTCCTCTAGGCGAGGCTCTTCTCGGCCCACTCCACCTGGGCGAACTTCTCTTCGGCGACCTCCCCCTCGGTGGGCTCTTTTCCCTCTTTGGCTCTGGTCGAGACGTTCCCTCCAATTTTGCAAACTCCACCTCCATCTCTTCCAGGTTAATATACTTCCTACACTGCTTCAAAACATCCTCATACGATCGAGCAGGGGTCTTTGCCAGTGACTCGAAGACTTCTTATCAATCCTCCTGCCTTCACCTCATCCGACGCCGAGTGCACCTCCAAGCACGTCGGATTATATCGAGCAACATACTTCCTCAACGTTTTCTTCTCCCCCTGCCTCATTGCCATCAGGGTCAGATACGTCTTCTCCTGCGCCACTGCGCTCGAATACTGATTGGTATGTTTGCTGGCAAAATCCTTAAAGTCCGCGATCGACCCGGGTGGTAACTGATGAAACCAATCAAGTGCTCCTCCGCGCAAGGTCGATAAAAATGGCCTACAACATACAGAATCGGAATATCCATGTAACACAGCCATATTTTCAAAAGTCCTCACATGCCTCGATGGGTCAAATGACCCGTCATACACCAAATTAGCCTCCTTGAAATTATTCGACAAAGGGGCCGCGAGAATCTCCCTAGAGAAAGGATGCCCTCGATTTCTCTTCTCCGGCCTCCCCTCGACTTTGTCCTGCAACTGGCGCAACTGCTGCCATCCTCTCCATCGCGCGATCTCTCCCACCTCCTCCGTCTCCATAACTGGATACAACCTCGTCCTGACTTCCTACCACCGTGGTCGGTGCTGTTGTGGCATGAGATGTGTGGCTTGTAACTTGCTAAACTTCCTGCGCCGCCGCGGCTGCCGCTATCCTTTGCATCCCCTCCCTGGTCATCCTCCTTGTTCCTTCGTTACTGGGTTCTGGGGTGGCGGCGGTGGCATCGCCGCCGTGGCTCCTGTGCGAGCCTCCTGGGCACGACTGGAGCTTGCGTCTCCTACGGGGACCGCCGTCGATGCTCCCACACCTTGAAGGATGGGTGCAGGAGTGACTGGCATCTGCGAAGGGCCAGAGAAACCTGGAGGAGGGCCTTGCCCAATCTGCCTGGTCGTCGTCCAAGCGTCATCGAACGTTGATTGCAAGTTTTTAGGAATTCCGTCCGCCATAGCTGAGCTTCAAACACAACTTCTCAAATGAAAGTCCCACAGACGGCGCCAATAATGCAAGTGTGAGCGTCCTGGCCCGGTTTAGGATAGATCGAACCTCGCCTTTGCCGGTAGAACGCCGGAAACCTGCAAATAACTCTCACACCGGGGGTCGTGTCCGGTGAAGATCCTCCGATGCTTAAGTCAGTATGTGTATGAGTATACTGGAGTTGAATAATGAAAAAATCGTGCCAAGGAAGAAAGGCTCACCCCCTTTATATAGGGGTGAGATACCTGACCTAAGGCTGCCCGGATTTGATGAGCTGGCTGCCCAAGCTGCCCGTCCGTACTCTGACACACCGCGAGTATGTCAGAGGTGGCGCGGGACGTTGGGAGCTGCCAGAGGTGGTTGTCGCTATCAACCAATAGGTTCTCGACATGTGTCCTTCTTCACATGGAGTGAATATTCTTCTTAAATTCCGTTAGAGGCTCTTTCACGCGCCTGTGACTAGGCCGATCTATGAAGCATTAAGCTCGCAATTTGGTCGACCGGTTGAGGTCGACTAGACTGCTCGATCGCTTTTCTGGTCGACTGCTTGACTGGTCGACTGATGGTTGACTGCTTGACTGGTCGACTTTTCCGCCACTCGGCTCGGATTCCTCATGGTATAGCCTCTTCGACCGGTCAGCAGACCGGTTTAGCCTTGTGGGTATAATATCCTATATCAATACCTTTTATAAAATAATATATATTATTATATATTTAGTATGACATTTTTTATTTGTGCGACTTACCTGTGTTATATTATAATAATTTTTATAACTTACAACATATAACTACATTAAACAAAAATATATCAATTGAGAAATAATATTATTTTTCTAATGAATTATAATAAATATTATTTTTTTATTATAAAGATAAATATAATTTATTTATTTCATATATACAATATGGATGTCAAATCGAAGATCATCAAAAGATGATTAATTTGATATATTATATATGCAAAACCGATAAGAAATACAAAAGTTATCAACTTTGAAAAATATATTTACAATTCAATAGCTAATTGTAGGAAGTAAATCAAAAGTCAAGGATATATTAGTCACTTAGTGCCTCATTATGTAAAATTACAAAGAATTGAAGGGTTATATTAGTACAAGTAATATTAAAATATCTAAGTTAGCAAATCATTATTAGGTGAATAGACTCTTAATTATTAATATATCAATATTATTTGTCCAAACCTAATTACGAAGCATGATTCTTCGCCAAGTACGGTTCCGGAGCACCAGAAGCAGCCACGTAGGATCAGCGCGTTCGGGTATTATATATAAGAGGATAGAATTTATAATTAAGGGTTTAGTGTTTAAGGTTTAGGGTTTTGTTTAAAAAGTAATGGATGATTTTTTATATAAGTATATATTCGGATATTTCAATTTCTTTTGAATAAGATTACATATTTAAATAAAATAGAGATTTATAAATTGTTTATAATTAATTTAAATATTTGAATTTCTAAATTTTTTAGATATATAAGTAACTCATTTTATTCAAATTTGCTAGTATGTAACCCGTGCGATGCACGAGCTGTATTTATTTTTGGGAATTATTAAAATTAAAAATTTATTAATAAATAAAAGAGTGATAATTCATAGAGAAATTGTCAAATAATAAAATGTTCCTCATGAAAAAAAAAATATATTATAAAAAAACTTCATTATACACAACAATATTTGTTTGATAACTAAGCAACAATTGTCGCCCCTACAAACTAATATCTTCAACCATTTTCTATTACTTACACGGGAAACACACAACATAATTGTCTGTGACTAAAAATCGATTTGTTTAAGAACATACCAACGTAAAATAAGGTTGACATTAACTCTTCTTTATCTATTACTTACACGCGTAATAATAACAGATAATTGGTTGTGACCAAAAGCCGATTTTTTTAGGAACATATCAATACACTACTTTTATCTATTACGTACACGTGAAACAACAACATTGAAGCTTGTAACACAAAGTTTGATTTCATATTATATATACAAACTGAATAATATACAAAAATGTTTCTAAGTTTTTACAAAAGAGATGGAAGTAAAAAAAACATACAACGATATGAAAACTAAACGGAAAATAAATCATAGTTTGAAATTTCTTAATCTAGGTGTTATAAGAAATATTTACAATTTAATATAAATATATATATATATATATATAGTAATCATTTCAGTGATTAACCTATAATTATATCTGTTAATTTATATTTTCTAAATCAAATAAAACTATAGATTAGGAAAAAGCGGAATAATTGATTGTAAATTCTTGATAAGTTTAATTTTAAATTGTTGATTATGATGTGAATAAAAATAAATATAAAATAAATTAGGTAGAAATAAAATAATTGATTGAAAAAGTATGAAATATTTAATCAATAGATTTAGATAAATTATTGATTTCACATTAACTAAAATAAAAAGTTGTACGTACGTACATAAATTATGCACACTAAATATTTATTAATAATTACCAAATTACTGCTATTGATTTTTTATTTTTTTTTGGAAATCAAATAACCCATTTAGATTTTTATTTTTATATACCAAAATAATTGAAAGAATCCATATAAATTGGTTGTCAATTATTATACAATTAAATGAATCTTTATATTAACCAATATTTTTATTACTTGGTTATAACGAAAGGCAAATAAATATTTACATATTTATACCAAAAAGCAAATAAAAAGAATCTAGTTATAGAAATCAATTGAAAGAACATTAAACTTGATTAGTTTATCATTTTAATATTGATTATAATTGATTAGCTAAATAATATTCACTAATAGTTTTATAGTTTTTTATCTTTATTAAAAGAACATTAAACATGTATGTTTAAAATATTTAAAACACATAAATTGTTATATAACATATGTAAGATTATCTAAAATGTTCTATATTATTCCTAAAAAATGTGAGGTCACCTAATTTTTTCTAAATTATTTTATCTGTAAACCATGTCTAAAAAAAGTTCAAAACACACATATATACACAACATGTTTAACTTATAGATACAATATGAGTGCGAAATTGTAGCTTGTTGGACCTATTAACTGCATGGAGTGTATTAAATAATGGTGCCATTTTTTTTCTATATTGCGAAAGTTCTTTTTTTCTTTTCTTTTTTTATGTGAAGGAATTTAAGAAGTTTATAAAATATGTTATCTATATATATAGGCATTAATTAATCTTTTTTTTTCTTTGGTCGAAACCATAGATTCCATTATAGAACTCAAAAAAAGAACAATAGTCCAATTACAACGGTGCCAAGCCCAATCAAATCCTGAACTAAGAAAGGGAGAGGCACATCTACAAGATGGCCTAGAACCTCAAACAAACAATCCAAAATAAAGAGAACAGAAATTTAGCCACTGCTAAAAGCTTAGCATCAAGTCCTGCACTCAAACCAAACAACTAACTAGAGAAACAAATGAAACAAACCGAAAAACCTAAGCAATAGACATATACTCCAACCATTCAGATTGAGCGGATTTCAGAACTAGATGAACAGGGATCATGGAGTTTTGAAACACCCAAAGGTTGCGAGTCTTCCATAGCCACCACAGTAAATAAGTAGTAAGTTGGATTCTGTGATTTTAGACCTTGGAGTTGGCTATGGAGCAGACCTGCAGCCACCAATACTTGAAGGACACTTCATGATGATCAATTCCATCCCAAGAGATAGGAGCAATGGCCCAAAGATTTTGAGCCCTAGAGCAAGTGAGAAGAATGTGATCAATTGATTCTTGAGCCTCTCCAACATATTTACAACATGCATCCAGATCCAGACCTTTTTTCTTAAGATTAATGAGAGAGGGCAGAGTGCCATTGAAGCATTTCCAGAGAAAAAGCTTCAGTTTACCAGGAAGATGCAAACTCCAAGTTCTTTGGAGGGACTTTCTCAAAGGAATAGCATTGGAGCTGCTGTCTGGCAAATCAGAAGAAAGCACTTTTTGCAATGCCAAGAATTTATAAGTGCTGGAGGCTGAGAATTCTCCCTTCCTGTCCACACTCCAGAAAAGTCAGTCCTCTGCATTTGGTTTAAGAGTTTTAATAGCTAAGATGGCTTTATTGTCCTTAGCAGAGAAAATCTGATCAATGAGTCATTTGTTCCAGCCTTGACCATCAGGGAGAATTAACTCCTTGACATAGATAAGGTGGCCTCTAGCAATGCTAAGCAGCTCAGGTCTTGGTGTGGATAATGATGGCACCCAGTTAATATTATCAATCCTTGTTTGTGAACCACTTCTAATCTCAATTTTCAAGCAGCTGGCAAAAATAGGAAGGACATCCAACCAGCATCTCCACAGCCAAGAGTCTTTATGAGATTTGACAGTATTAAGTAAAGAGGAATTTGGAAAATACCTGTCTTTTAGAATTTTGCTAACAAGCATCTCAGGCTGAGAGAGAATTCTCCATAACTGTTTGCATATTAAAGCAACGTTAAAAAGCTTAATGTCATGAAAACCAATACCTCCATCATGTTTTGGCACAGACAATCTAGACCAGCTTCTCCAATGAATTCCAGAAGAGCTGTCTTCTTTGGTGTTCCACCAGAATTGAGCACACATCCTTGAGATGTCTTTACAAGTAGCTTGAGGAAGTTTGAAACAAGACATTGTAAATATAGGCAAAGCTTGGATCACAGCCTATAACATCACTTATTTTCCAGCAGAAGAGAGTAGTTTAGATTTCCATCCTTGTAGTTTGGACTGAATGGATTCCAGCAAATAAGCACAAACCTCCCTCTTTGATTTGCCAATACCTAATGGTAAACCCAAATTCCTTGTTGATTTGTGGCACTGAATAGCAGGCATGGCTGAACAGACATTATGTTGGATGTGAGAAGGAGTATTTCTGCTAAAAAACACAGCTGACTTTTGAATAATAACAGCCTGACCAGTGAAAATTCTGTACTTGTTCAAAAGATCAAGAAGCACATTAACTTGATTCACCCCAGCTCTACAGAAAAGAAGAGAGTCATCAGCAAAAAGCAAGTGAGACAAGGGAGGACCATTTCTAGAGAGCTTGACCCCTTTTAGATGGCCAGAATTTACAGCATCCACAATCAAAGCAGACAACAACTCAACAAGAATGATGAAAAGATACGGGATAGAGGATCCCCCTGTGTAACACCCCACTTTGATTTTACAGAAATTACGGACTTTCCAAAATCAGTATAAAATTTTCAAAATCATTTTCGAAAATTCAATGGGTGTTAAACAACATTTTTCATAACCCAAGTCTTATCTGGGCTCACGGGGATTCATTACCCGGTTTTCACAAATGGTTTTCATTAACCAAAACACATCACGAGACATAAATCTCAACATGAATATATAACCAAACCATAATACCCAACATCCGGGTTCCACAAGATTCCAAAAACAAGAAAGTCATAAGTTCTGGAAAATTATTTAATCAAGTCTCAACGTAAAGGCCCATAAAGCCTTATTCATTCATACGGAAGTAGTAAATAAAATGACCGACCCACTCACCTCTTCTCGTCACCTAGCTCCTGCTTAACCTGCATCGGTGAAGAGCAGGTGGGGATGAGCACTAGATGAAAAGCATGCTCACCACTATGCACATAAATAATACATGTAAAGATGGTATGGTCGTAGTATGAATGTAAATCAATCATCATCATGTCTCGTCTCCTAATAATCACAATAATAACTCACTCATGTGCACATCTATCATTAGCCGCAGAAAGGGGATGCATAAACCCTAACAACGGGAGTGCGTGCCACTGTAACGGACATGACCTTTCATTAGGTCTTAAGGAGACTTGCCTCGCAAGGGCAACCGTACCGTAAAATCGACGGGGACAACCGTACCGACGGCCGTAACAACTCACATCAGTAGGCTACATGGTTCACATGCATACATTGATCATAACAACCAAACACTTAAACACACGTATGGCATAAATAATGTTATAAGAAAAACCCACCTGGTATAGCAAAGGAAAAATGGCACACAATCGGGAGTAGGCAGCGAGCACGGCTCGTCAAACACCTACACGAAATCAAGATAGCCTCTCGATTACAATCAATTCCAACGAACACACAAACTTAGTCGAAACTCGTCGACTAAGTGGCTCGTGGAAAGTTCTCGTGGAGTTATGGAACATTTCTACTCGACTCTACATCAAGCATGGAGAGACACATAGTAGAACCCGATGAAAGAAATTTCACCAAGTTTCAGCCTTACTAATGAAGCATTTAGAGTTTACAAATTTATACAAGTTTTCAGCATAAATGAGCATGGATTTATTGACCGGCAAATGAACGATTCAAGATCAACTATGTAACAAATTCTACCTCAAGTTAAAGACAACACATAAATTTCAGGTATAAGAAATAAACATGTGAATTATGAAAATTAAAATAAGTTTTTGTTTATGATTTGAATAACTAATCATTTACCCTAGTATATGATCTCTATAATTCACGAAATTTTAACATGAAGTAAACACGTAAATGGAGATTAATATATTTGCACTTCAGCATATGGACAACCACCTGATTCATCATGCATTATAAAACTTTCAGAAATGACATCGACTTCACAATCCATAACTCAAGGAATATAAGTCCAGAATGCACAAGGCCAAAAACCTTTGTGATCCGAACACTAAGATGTTCCATAATCCAAGAGCCGACCACGAGTTAGTAACAGATCATAAGGGTTTCACATTAAACCCCAAAGGTCTATTATATTTATATCCAAATAATGCCTCAACTCAACATATAACTATATCAACCCAAGCATATAGTTGAAAATACGCATATAATCGAACAATACCTAAGAAACCCACCCATTATCGTACTCCGCTGAGGAGGAGACGGGGTTAGGGCTGGATAGGGTGTTCTCAGTGGCGGGGTACGATCCGAAGTCTATTTCCAATGGTACTTCCTAACGTTCCCATTTTCTGCCAAGGTGAGCGACCATTCAAACATGTTTAAGGGAGCGTGACCCAGAAAAACGACTGGTTTCCTCCTCCGGTGCTCATCACGCATTCTTACAACCACACTCTTCCACGGCTGGGGTAGGATTTGAGCAAGCTTTTCTACACCGTCTTCGTGATCGACAATGGGGTTTTCACCTTTATGAAAGGTGTACCAAAAATCGTACACTTCTTGAACACATCTCCTAACGTCATTTGGCCGAGAGGGTTTGAAATCCACAAACTCCTTTCTTTTCTCCCGATCTATATCCGACATGAAGCCTTCGAGGCTGAAAACCTCCGAGCTCGACCCGTCACTCGAACTATTACAATGCATCCCGGCTATAAAGTCCCGTACCAATGCAAACAGAGGTGTTTCGGCCCTTAGAATAGGACCCGAACGATAAAACCCACGATCCTCGGCCGGCTCACGCTCGGCCTCGGTCCGTGTTACAACCTATACGGACCTCGCAAGAGATAGCGGCTGCGGCTCGAGAAAATGGGAGGCTGGCCCTAAAATCAAGGGTTCGAAGATGATCGGACGGCCGAAAAGAGACCCACGACGGAAAGATGGTCGCGATCTGAACGATCAACGGCGGCAGCTACGTGCTCGCGGTGACAAAAGTTGACGGAATACGACTACGCTAGCGAAGATGGCAGCCAGCGGTGGGTAGCAGAATCACGTCGGGAAACATCGGGACTACACGTCGGTTTCGTGAATGTCGGAGAGCCTGTTCGTGGGGTCGACTGCTCGTGGCGGCAAATTGGAGGAATTCGCCGGTGAGTCTGTTGTAGCAGCGTCGGGCTGCTGTGGTCCGGTGAGGGTTGAGGAGGGCGGCGCTCTCAGGCCCTGCGTACTGGTTCGTGGTGAAGGCGGTAGAAGGTTCAGGCGACCCGAGTGAGACCTACGCCAGATGGCCTCCACGGTTGGTGGTCACGCGTACATTTCCGGTGGCTCACGGTGGAGCTGCTGCTTATTCGCGTCTGACGCGCGATGGTGGGGGATGTCCGCGGCAGCGGGATTCCGGCGATAAGGGAAGAAGAGGTGAGGGTTGATGGAGGTGATGAGTAGCGAATAAGAGGAGGAAAATTTGTTGCTACTAAAATCGTGGGAGAGAGATTAAGGGAGTGGGAGTTCAAAAATGGAGAGAGAGAGGATAATTAAGGGAGAGAGAGTAATTAAGGGACCAAATCAATTCTCAATTAGTTGGTCAAATCCTTAATTTAACTTTAATGACTAATGATGAGGAAATAAAAGATTGCAATTAGTTCTTGAAATTCAAACATCACTAGCTTGCATAAGAAATAAACCAACGGTTGGTTCGGGCGGTTCAATTGAAAATCCCAATTATGCTCGACATCGATGATCCAGTTAAATGGATAAATAATTCGGCTCGATTTAATATTAATAATCCACTAAAGCAATTAGGTAAATACTATCACATAATCAAATATAATACCAAACGAGCACGAATTAAATAATCTCGGATGTAATAAAATAAATAATATTCTCAAAATAATCTTGAACAAATGGGGCGCTACAATCTACCCACCTTAAAAGGAATTTCGACCTCGGAATTTGAATACAAAAGGAATTAACGAACTAACAGAATACACAGACCCCCAAAACGATAAGTTAGGGAATCTCCCCCTAATCTCGGCATCCATCTCTCAAGTCGTCTCGGACTCGTCATGTCATCCCCACAGCACCTTCCCAAAGCTCACTGCCCAGTTTCTCAGCCGATAGACCCCCTGTAACACACCGCTATTTACTGAAATTCAGAGTACGCTTTTTCGCAAATTTTCTAAATAAATAAATAAAACATTTATTTTGCGAAAACTGATCCGGAGTGTTATTGTAAAATATGATCTGAAAACCGTTAATTTTTAATCTGATAAATAAAACGGTTATAAATATATTAACCGATTAAAGTCGGGGCAAATGTTTATTTAAAGTACTGAAACTGTAGCGGAAACATTGGCGTAGCCAAAACATAATATATACATATCAACAAAAGTCCTGAACTGGTCGCCCGCTCACTCCTCGACTCCGACTCTGTGACCTGAAAAAACATGAAAAATGTGGGGCGTGAGCACTAATACACTGTGCTCAGCAGAAACTCATACTAAAGTAAAACAGTGAAAATAATAACAATATCATAATCCTGGCATATATAACTGAACTGAAACTGAAACTGATAACTGATATCTGATACCGGTACTGAATAATCTGATACTGATCTCGTGATATAAATCACCTGACTGATAACTGAACATCTGCCAGCATAGAAATGTCGGACACCGTGTGCACACTCTAGTGGGCAGATTAAGGCCATTAGAACCCAGAATGGACCGACGACCATTCCGAGCGGATACTGATAATACATACCTCAAACATGGTAGAGTAATTATAATCAATGTAATACCCAGTCTGAGTCCCTACCTGATCCGTGAAAATGAAAGGTAGTGCTGACAACTGATGTCTGGTCAAACTGAAATATAATATAAACAATTACTAAGGACTATGCTCAGATTGATAAATTAACTGATTAATTATGTTAAGATGCTCTACTAGACTCGACATGATAATCGAATTTAATCGGTATAACTGAAACCGGTTAAATACGGAACTGAACTGATATTAATTTACTGAACTGAACTGGACCCAGAATTTTAACTGAAAATGGTACTGAAATCAAGAACCGGGACTAAAAACATAAAAATTAAAGCTGAACCGGTCTAAACGGTCTGAACCGGGCTGAACCGGTCTGGACCTGACCGCCGGTCTGCTGAGCCGGGCATATGGGCGCTGGCTCGGCCAGCAGGCCTGCTGAGGCTGCGCGCACTGGCGCTGCCTGGCTGGCTACGGGCACTGGCTGGACTGGCCGTGCTGTTGGGTCTGACTGGCATGCAACTGGGCGTAACTGCTGGCTACTGGACGCGTGCGTGCACTGTGATGCGGAAGTGGTCGTCGAGGCCGAAGGATGGTCGGGGGTGGCCGATGATCGAACGGGCGAAAGGTGCGCATCGGGCGGTGATGCGCGAGGACTAGTGGCCAGCACGCG
>CACSLK010005238.1:31421-43130 GCA_902706635.1 Striga hermonthica
CGCCTGCCCAGCGACCCGTGCGTCCCGTGCCACTCGCCAGCGGCAGCGCGCCCATGCGCACCCGGCACCTCGCGCGTGCGGTCTATTGCAAACAATGCTCGCGCATCACCTTCTCAATGCGCGACTGCCCATTCGCAGCCATCCGCTGTCCCACACCAATCACCCGCGTGCATCGTCCACCCATCTTCCACCCCTCGTGTGCCCATTCTCTTTGCCTCCATTTTCCAAGCACGCCTTTTCCTTGCACAAGCTTTGCACTAATTGTTCACCTCATTAAGCCTTGGCTTGCGCTGCCTTCTTGCTCGCTTGGCCTTGTGTCTTCTTGACCATGGGCCACATCCTCTCGGCCACTCTCTTCTGAAGGTAGGCCAATACTCTTCAATTTGTGGCTCTTCTGGCCCATGTTCGAGCCAACTATCAATGTCCTCAATTGTCTCGTCCTCGGACTCGTCGGGGTTAATAACCACTTCCGTATCATTCCCCTCCTCTACAAGACTTTCCTTGTCCTCAAGGATGATGAAATTAAGCTTGCGGATTTTTCTATTGTCTTCATCCTCATCAGGCGACTCCCCTGAATCTTTGGTCATCAACTTGATTTGCTTACTCGATCGCCCGAAATCCATAGTTCCTTTCCAATAATCGGTTTTCATTGGACCAAGAGTCTCCAACCACTGTCATCCAAGTACCACATCAGTCGCTTTCAATGGTAAAGCATATAGATCAACTTTCATCCTTTGACCTTGAGCTTCCATCTTTACTCCCTTGAAAAGCATATCACCTCGAAGGGTCTCTCCATTTGCCACCTTAACTCCAAAAGGTTTAACCCTTGTGAATGGAATGTCAATCTCCTTGGAAAGCTCCTCATCTATGAAATTCAATGTGGACCCGCTATCTACCAATACCTCCACCAATTTGGCCATAATATCAGTTGTAAACGTGATCATCTTCGGACCTCGTTTCTTACACTTAACCATATGCAATAAGGTCTCCTCAAGTGGTTGGCTCTCTTGTTCCTCTTCAAACTCAAGCAAAAAGACTTCTTTACCTTTACACTTGTGGCCTGGTGTAAATCGCTTGTTGCATGTGAAGCATAGGCCCTTTGCTCTTCGCCGTTGGATCTCATCCTCCGTTACCGCCGCATGTTGCTCGTGGTGCGAACACCTTCGGCCGTCGGCTTGCTTTTGGCCCGTGGTGGTGCCTCCTCGGTCGCGACGTGCATGCGCTTTGGCTCCGTGCGCACGTCATTCGGCCTCGCCTTGCGTACTGCCATGAGATGATCCTCGTGCAACCTAGTCGATTCCATAGCTGCTCGCGTCGATGTCGGCCTATCCAACCTCACTTCAGCCGCTATTCGACTTTCAATCCTCCAACAAACGCTCCTACTAGTGCACTTTCGGGCTAATCCCGCACCCTACTAGCAATCCGCTCAAACTCTTATTGATAATCCTGCAGACTACCAACCTGCTTAATTCGAGACAAAGCTTCATCATAATCAAAGTAATCACTAGAACCAAACCTCGTGATGAGCTCTCTTTCAAAATCCCTCCAATGCATGTGCTCGCCATTGTTCTTATGAAAAATCCATTGCCACCATACGTTTGCTTCTCCATCAAGATGATAAGCAGCAATTTGAACTTGTTCGTACCTGGGCACATCGTTGATCTCAAAATATTGTGATGCCCAACTCAACCATGCAGCCCGATGTACTCCCGTGAACGTGGGCATGATGATTTTCGATCGCATGTATGCCCTTTCTTCTCGGTGTCCGTCACGGTGGTGATCCGCTCGTTTTTCGCGCCGTCGCCGATCCTCGTGGTAGTGGCCCGCGCGCGATGCACGCGTCTTTCTCGAACGCCCGTAGTTATCATACTCGGTTCCTGGCCCGCTTGATGCCGTTGTGGACCGCTCGCCGTGGCTTCTCCTCGGTCGGTGCGACTTGCGTGTGAGTTGCCCAGCTAGATCGTGCACCATGAGCTCGATTATTGCCAGATTTTCATTCGTCATGTGTTGGCCATTACTAATAGTCTTCAAGATCTCCTCCAACACTTCAATCCTCTCAAAGTTTGACAACATATTTTTTTTTTAAGACTCTAAAAGTAAACAAGACTACTAGGATGACTCTTTTTTTTTTACTCTGACACTCAAAACTCACGAAAAAATAGAAAAAAAAAAAGGGAATTTCGTACAAAATAAAAGAAAAATTCGGCCCCCTCAGCAAAAGAAAAAATCGAAAATAAAAAGATAAAATAGACAAAAACACGATTGGAAACTCTCAACCAGAGCACCAATGATGAAGGGAATCGTGATTTTGCCTATTGCTTGTGAATAATCGCGAACTCAGGGCCTTCGACTAAACACGATAGGTGTTACTTCAAGACACTCTCAGAGCCTTTTTTCCGACACGGTTGTATGATAAATACGCTCTAATGGCCTTGCTTTAAACACACGAATGAACATAACGTTCTTTTCTATTCAACTCATCAATTCTGGACATAAAAAACAATAAGGGATGATCCCTATTTATAGATCCTAACTAGCTCTATTCCTACTCCAACTAGATCTCTAATTAAAGTAATTAAATATTAACTCCTAAACATATTAGATCACCTAACATCTTCTACTAATAGAATCCTAATATAACTAGAAGTAAATAAAAGCAATATGGAAATAAAATCCTAATCAACTAGCAACTCCAAGTTGTTTGCCTTGCACTCCAAACAATCGGCCGCCTAATTCTAACCACCTTCTCGCGTGCGCGCTGTTGGTCGCCTACTCCTAGTCGCGTGCGGCTTCGCACGTGCGCCTCGCACACTGCCTGCCCGTGTGCCTCGCCTAGTCCTCCTTGGCTTAGGATGCCCGCGTCTGCACTGTACTAGCGCACCATTGCACGTGACCCGTCGCTGTCGAGCTCCTCGCACGCGTGCTGTTGCGCGCTTGCCATGCCTAGTCCTTCGCGGACTGGGCTTCAGTCGTCCGCCTCATACGCGCGCGCCACCGCCGCGTTGTGCGCTCGTCATCCATCTCGCGCGCGTGCGTGCCAGCCTCCATCATTTCTATGCCCGCTTGACATAGGACGTCACCCGCGTGCGCTCTACTTGCGCGCTCATCGCGCTCCGCGCCTTCGCCGCCTGACGCCCCCGCGTCCCAGCTACCCGCGCGATTGCTATCCACGCTCGACGTCCCAGTGCCCTCATCGCGCCTACCCAGTGACCTGTGCGTCCCGCGCCACTCGCCAGCGGCCCGATCGCCTACAGCGCGCCCATGCGCACCCCGCACCTCGCGCGTGCCGTCCATTGCGCCCAATGCTCGTGCATCACCTTCTCGATGTGCGACTACCCATTCGTAGCCATCCGCGGTCCCACAACAATCACCCGCGTGCATCGTGTTAGAGGTATGCTGTAAAAGCTCGGTTTTGCAGATTCTATCAATTTCATTTTGATCTGGCCATCATATTTTGGTCAAAGTACATATGCTTGTAGTTTATTTATTCATACAATCATACTCCTTGTCTTACATTGAGATAGTGTGGTTCGAAGTGTTTCGAACAAAAAGATCACCTATCGGTTCCTTGGAAGACTAAACTATTCGTTCACAGTCTAGACAGGCAGTGAGACCCCTCTTGGAAAAAGACTGTAGTGTATTTTTGATTCAGTTGGTGTTTGACTGGAGAATTACACTATCACTTATGATAGGTGTTGAACAGGACCACAGAAGGATAAGATTATGAGACTCACTGATTGTTGTTGTAATCTAGACCTTCAGTAATTGATACGTACTCTTAAGCTGTAAGATAATATAAAACGGGCATATGTAATTATTACTTGTTTATTTGATTTACCAAGGGTGATTCCTATATTGCTAGGATGACATACTCGGTATTTTGGTAAATAAGTGTGTTTATATGATGGGTCGTTATAAATTATTTACGGTCACTGTGTCCCAGTGCGCTGTGTTGATGACGTCCTCGAAATGAGCTCTGGAATGAATATTATGTCAAGCTCTGCAGGCGGATGTGTTATCCGGCATAATGATTAAGAATCTGAGTGGTACTAGTTTCGGAAATGAATAAGAAGTTGATTAATTATTTTGTCAGTAATTTAATTAATCAACGAGCGTTACATCTTAAACATGGGGAGATAAATCGATCAATTAGATTAATCTATATTTAATCATTGGAAACGAATTAATTGTAATTCGGAGCTAAATGGGGAGAGCAATAATATTACTCTAGTGGAATGTTTTATTATTTAATTCCAAAATTAGGAATTAGGAATTAATTATATTCCATATTTAGATTCCATTAGGAGAGGAATATTCTTTCTAGAATATTACCTAGGTTAGGAGACTATGGAGTCTTCTAGAAGGTAATGAAGGTTGGGAGGAATAGGACTTCTAGATGGAAAAGGAGATGAAAGATAATAAGGATTCCTAAACCTAAAGGAATAAGGCCATATTTAGCACCTCCTTTAGGTCCCTATTGTAGTCTATAAATAAACTCGGTTCCCTAACCTCTTGGCATAGCTTTACACGTTTTTCTCCCCGAAGGGCTGGAGAAATTTGTCCTCTTCAAGCGAGAAAGAAAGAGAGAGATTCTTCTTCGAGAGAAAATTCGGTTAGCACCATAAGGTCTTAGAAGAGGATGATCAAGAGGTTTTGGGAAATCTAATAAATCTCTCCACCAAGATTTATTAGAAATCGTGTAAAGGTCATACAATAGAAGATTTGAAGATTGTTATTTGTATCTCGTTGAGTATATACACACGTTCAACTCGCCGGAATGTTTCCCAATTTTTTATCCAATTTCTGCATACAATTCTCGCGCCCAGCTCCATTTGCAGTTTCAGTCAAATTCGCGCATCTCAGCCCACCAGGTCTTTAGCATGAGTTCAGGTTCAATTGACGTAACACGGCGTGTGGTGCAGTGGTGTGCGACGCTTGTTTCTCCGTGCGAGGTTGCGGGTTCGTTCCCCATCCCTTGCAGAAGCCATTTTATTTTGTTACCAGGCGCGCGGGCTTTCTGGCCCGTATCAGGCCCACGCACGGCCCGCAGTTCTCTCTCGCAGTTCAGGCCGCGAAGCCCGACAACAGCCCAAATGAGCCTGCGGTTTTCTCTTGGCCCATATGTCCCTCTGCGTGGCCCAACTACCATATGTGCGGCCCAGCTGCTTCAACACGTCCCAGCAAGCCCTTGCCCACGACCCAGTGACGCGTCTTCGGTCCAGTTGCTTCCCAGCGAGGCCCAGAGCGAGTCCAACGAGCCTAGGCAGCTTCAGTTCGATCCAGACGCGGCTAGCAAGCTACAAACCAGTCCAAATCGGTCCACCAACCCCAGTTGGTGTCTAAGGCGGTTCCCGAGCAGTTCGAATGGTCCAACTCACGTACCGAAGGTCCGAGACGATCCGATGAGCTTGATGAGCGATTGGACAACCATGGTGAGTCGATTAGAATCGAGAAAGGCCATGTCTAGCTTTCCATTAGACTTTTGGTGTTCAGACGATCTCCATCAACGGAAATCAGAAACGTCTCAGAAACGGCAAAAATTTTAAACCGTAAGTCCTAATCCTAACTATAGATTTCACTGCGTTAGGATTTATTATTCAATAGATTTGAATGTGCATATTGTCGAAGTTCCTAATAGAACCCAACAACTGGTATCAGAGCCCAGGTTAATTCGACTTTGTGCACTATTCGAATTAGGACTTGCGTGATATATGTGAATTAATTGTGTATAGATGCAGCGCATAATAGATTAGAATTGCAAATAAGTGTGTTTGCAGGTATTCTTGAATCCAACTATTATGGCCCGCATGTATGTTTGTTTTTTAATTCATATATGTCGTTTTAAAAGCCTCGGACATGTCGAGTATTTTTTGGTTGGTGAATGCTTGTAATAATTTATTCGCGCGGTGAGACACCGCATAGTTTAAATGCTTTACTACATCATTCATGTACGACCCCTGCGTGGGCCATAGGATCAATGTATGTAATTGATATTATGTAATTGTTCGTTGGACCCGGTAAGCGCAGACATCACTCGACGAGACGAGGCAGGCTACCCCGCAAACCCGTAGTTGATGGGATACGTAGTACTGTGCAAATGCAGACATACTCGTAGGTAGCTTGCTGTCAGATACGAGCATCGTTAAGGTGTTTGCAGACGGATACGCACGGACCCAGGTCAACAGAAGTACGGATGACGGCAGCAGTAGGCACATGCCAACGGAGGAGACTCGATGTGACTTTCCCGTTGACGACTTGTTCAAGACGAAAAGTGGGAGTCACGGCGAAAAAGGAAATCCCAAGTCCTAAATCGAAAGACCCTTTCCAACAAGGACCAGGATTGCGTTTTCCGAAAGATTGGAGAATGATTAAATGGCCATGATAGTTGGATTTTAGTTCCTCGTTTATTATTGCCTATTAATCATGCATGTCCTTATGTGATTTATTTGCTCTATGTGTAAATTGAATTATTAGGAGCATGTTTAGGAAAATACCTTTAAATTAAAAATTATAGTAAGTGTGTAATGGGTTGAAATAAATTACATCCAAGGCCTCCATTATAGGTTTGTCAGTGAAGTGATTTAAATCGAGCCCAAAGGACGTTTTATTTCACAGTTCACAAGGATGAATTTCCTTCGGGATGGTTATAGTGAGCTATTTCAAAAGCGTACGGGTCACCCAAAGGTAGACGTATAATTTTGGTAGTAAACTTAGGTCCAATTCATGGGTTACGCTTAAAGTGCAAATAATTACGATATTCCCAAAGGAAAAGGTCATTTTTATTCTTTTATAAGTTAATTACGCTGGCCAAAAGTTCGATCGACTATGTTAGGTATTGCTTGGCAGTACATTAAGCTACTGGGATTTATCCCTCCTCTTACGACAGTTTGAACCGTAGACGTCCACACTCCGTGGCCTATGGGGATTCGGTGTTTTGAGGTACCGATGAATATATTCAAATATTGTTTTGAATGGATCAATGTTTGATGATTCGAAAACACTTGACTGAGTAAAGACTATGTTTGCATGATCCCAGGAATTCAAAATGTATTTTAAATCCATTTTCCGTAATACTCAAAGATAATTTACTTGTTCAAACATGATTAGAATAGAACTTGGATAGTGTCTTGTTTTGCTGAATAATACAAGCAGAATGGCATGTGTATCTGGTTTAAGCGAAATAGACATAGAAAGGTGAATTGTCCTATCCTTAATACAAGAAAGGTAAATCTTCACTGGGAAGTCGAAACATTTTAAGTGGTGTTATCTATCAGTGCCTGGTATATAGATACGTAACCACTAATTATGTAAAAGGTTCCAGGAACCAATCGACATGTGAAGGTAGGATTACCATCTAGAATGGGCTTGCTACGAAAGTAGCAACTATTGCAGTGGGAGTTATCTATTAAATAGAATTTTTGATTTTTGAGTATATTGTCTTTTCGTACCAAGTTTTAGAAAGAACTCGTGTTCAATTTCTAAATTGTGTATGGGTGAAAACAAGATGTTTTATCCATTTGATACGTGGGTAGACAATTTGTAAACTCAAGGAGCCAAAATGTCTCACAGTGTAGTAGATGAAATAAGTAACACGTCGACTAGAACCAATAAAAAGAAAGGTCCTTCAATAAATGAATCATTACATTACTTGGCATCTAGTGTTTGAGATTTTAGAGTTAGTAGAATTCAAAGGTGGATAGCCATTGAACTCATGGGTTCTTTGGAAATGGATGAAACTATCAGACCTACGAATTGTTCTTGGTATCTAAAATCACATAAATGACCTTTTGAAGGTCGAGGGATTTAGAGGCCAAATAAATGTTAAAATTAGTTTATCCGATTTGTAAAGTTCTATGATTTTAGGACAAAAGGTAGTTTTGAATATTTTTTTTTGGAGAAATTTGTTCAAACAGGGTACATTAAGTGACATTCCATAAGTTTGAGTACATCGAAAGAGTGCAATGGCAGTTATGGAAAGGTGTCTAGTTTAATGTATCAGTGGCATTACGACTGAAATCGTAGTGACTAATACCTTTTCGAAAATTATAGAAATACTTATTGGATGTTGATATTCGATCTCAACGTGTTTTACCTGGTTCATCAAAACAGGACGGTGCAACAGACCGAAGGAAAATGTCTCTCAAGAAATTGGTTATGTCAATGATGAGTTATTAGGAATTTCACTTTTTCATATTGGAGTTGTGCAAATAGCAGGATAAGTTCTGAACATAATTCTATCTATGTTTAGTAGTCATTACTCTCAATGAATTGTTGGCGAGAATTAGGCCTTGTCAGGATCATATTCGGAGTCAGAGCATTTCAGCACATGTGCTGGAAAGTTGATACTAATAGGATCGGAAAAGATGTTCGGAAATTAGGCTATTTGTGGGACACGTCATAGTAACGAGAAACAAGTGGATTATTATAGTACTAAAAGTCAGAATGTGTTCGTTAGCGCGAATGTCTGATTTTTAGAGGAATACTAAGTAATAAATCACTATGTTTATTTGTAGAATTGTTTTAAGGAAAGATAAAGGTAAAAGTTCAACTTTGTTACCAAGTGTACAAATGTGATACCACAAGGAAAAACTGCAACACGTATTTTGTGCTATACACCTTTGCAGAGGGAACCTCGTTGTAGTGGGAGGGTTGCAAGACAACTCCATTCGTGATAATGAGAGAGTCGTTGAACACAGTCTGTATTAATCACAAGTTCATGGAATTCATGTTTTGAGAAAGTCTCGGACTTAGTCTCTAGTAAACCTGAATTGATCCCTAGTTATACAATGAGGAGATCCAAGACAATGATGCAGAAAATTAGCAAAGTTTTAATGATTTCTGATTTAGGGTCATGGGCTCTTAT
Source organism: Striga hermonthica (assembly GCA_902706635.1). NCBI lineage: Eukaryota > Viridiplantae > Streptophyta > Magnoliopsida > Lamiales > Orobanchaceae > Striga > Striga hermonthica. Next base: position 40,285 of record CACSLK010005238.1, read on the forward strand.
CAGATCTGGGTTCTTATAGAATTACCAAGTAGCAAACTTGCTATTGGACGAAATCTATAAGTGAAGACTTTAGTACAAGGCTTGTTGTGAAACAGCAGACCCAGAAAGAATGGGATCTATAATGGGTTAGCTTTTCACCAGTAGCCATGTTTAAGTCTGTATGTTGTTAAATGGTGAACTCAGAAAGAACGAGATCTATTATGAGTTAATTATTTTACCGGTTGCCATTTTTAAAGCTGATGCCATTCATATGAGTTATGAGTTAGGCAAAGTGGTTATCAAGACATTTTCCTTAAACCGAAAGTCTTGTAGGAATATCCACAGAGCAGCACCCAGAAGTTTTTCATTGAAAAGGACTAAGAGCATTTAGTCACTAGGCTGACAAAGTCCATTTATGGACTGTAGTAGTGGGCCGATCATTTGGTTGATAAGTTTGAATCGTGGATTTGATCATTCATCAAATGAGCATTGTGTGAGGCGCAATGGAAGCGTGGTGGTATTTTTGTACTATGCTTAGACAATATTTTGATCACTGGAGACATTGTGAAGATGTTGACGGACGCAAGGGTATGGTTATCCAAGTAGTTGGATATGAAAGATTCGGAATCAACAGATATTCTTGAGATTGAGGATCACAAGAATGATATGTTGCGACTATCCCGAATTTCATGACTAGACTACATAAGGCTCATTCTATTTTGCATGGTACAGAGGCAGTCCTTATGCATGGCAAGCGGAAACCTAGTATATGCAATAGATGAGGTCTGATATTCATTGCATGATAAGTAAATATCAAAGTAATCCTAGATGGGAGCAGTGGTTCAAGGTAGAACATAAGATCAAGTGCCGTAAAAGGGCTAAGGATAATATGTAGGGTTACCAGACGAACCATATGCAACCTATGGATTACAAAGGATACTGATTTCTAATCAGACATGACAACAAGTAAAAACCACCTTATGGTTTGTGTTCACTTGTGGAAACCAAGCAGATTAGAAAAATGTCAAGCGGTGATGCATTGACGGATTCCACTATAAACTCAGTACGTCCATTCCCAAATGGCGAGCAATGTAGAGATTGGATTCACCATTGAACTTAAAATGTGAAACCTCGTCTGGCCAAGTCAGGTCACAACTTGATTGTGATGACAGTTGGTGCAGTTACAGACAGAGAGGAATCACTAGTTCATAGAGCAAGTGGCACATAGATCAAGTACGCCCGTTGCAAAGGACTTCGACAGGGTGGATGTTTGTCGCCTAGTTACAATGGTAGACAACTAGGTAAATCCTTTTAGGATTGGCTTTCCTGCAAAAGCAGATGATGGCCATGTTAAAGGATCGGAAGTCGGATGTATGACAGAAAGGGCAACAGGTCTTTGAGAATTAAGATTGAAAGAGAATCGTGGTTAGCAATTGACATGAGCTTATTAAGCATAAGTGGGAGATTGTTAGAGGTATGCTGTAAAAGCTCGATTTTGCAGATTCTATCAATTCCATTTTGATCTGGCCATCATGTTTCGGTCAAAGTACATATGCTTGCAGTTTATTTATTTATACAATCATACTCCTTGTCTTACATTAGATAGTGTGGTTCGAAGTGTTTCGAAGAGAAAGATCACCTATCGGTTCCTTGTAAGACTAAACTATTCTTTCACAGTCTAGACAGGCAGTGAGACCCCTCTTGGAAAAAGATTGTAGTGAATTTTTATTTTTTTTATCGTTAAATGTAAAAATGTGTATAGATCAAAATGGAGTTCGAGACCGTTCAACGGCATACACAAGCGTAATGGGTAACCACAAGTCAGTTCCTCATTCGTGAGATAAAACAAGCGAGGACAACCACAACCCAGTTGCACACTCAAAAGACATTAGAAGTGAAGAAAGGGTCCCAACGGACCACCATCCATGCTGGGTTTCGGTGGCACAAGGCGCGGGTCGAGCTCAATGTTTCCGCTGGTTCGCAGACTGTCTTCAGAGGATAGCGGCGTTATGGTGCTTAGCAACGCTAAGGCTGACGTGAGTGCTACACTGGCGCACTTGCGTGGAGCGAATCTGGCGTGGCGCGGATCTGTCGGGTTAGCGGCGCTAGGTGGCGAGTCCTTAACGACGTTCGAGCATAGCTGCGCTACCATCTCGGGCGCTGGTTGTGTGCCCCTCGTTATGCCCACGCTAAGGACTTAGCAGCGCTGTGGGTGTTCGGGTAACAGCGCGCCCAGGCTAGCGGCGCTAGAAGCCACACCTTAGCGGCGCTAAGGCCATAACGACGCTAGTGCCTGGGATGCCCAAAGAATTTTCAATTTTTCTTCAATTCAACAAATCCTCCCGGGTGCTCGGCCACCCTTCAACCTCAACTCTCAATTTCAAAACATCAATGACCAAGGTTTCGTCTCTCAAATTCGGTAAGCACATTATGGTAGAGAGCAAATATAGTGCAATAGACGTGGGTTTTTACCTTCCGTATCACAAGGCATGGGGGTTGGTATTCATTTTCGAAGACCAACCTATTCCTCGCGTTCCAAATGAAGTAGACGGTGGCCGCTAGTGCCGTTTTCTTCAATTTAGATCTCCAACTAGATCCTCTCGCCTCTTTCTTAGTCCATTTGAGGGCGCCTTTAAGGGTCGATGGTCTATGGTGGAGGCTAACCCAAGTACGAATTTCATCCCAAATCTCTGAGCTAAAAGAGCACTCAAAGAATAGGTGACTCGAGGATTCATTTGCGACTCCGCATAGAGGGCACATCGGGTCTTCGTCAAGGAATTCAAGGCAGTCTTTTGTCAGGAGCCTATTATGATTTCCAAGACATAGAATGAATGAGTGCTTAGGGGTATTACAAGCCCCCCCCCCCC
>CACSLK010005239.1:3018-27586 GCA_902706635.1 Striga hermonthica
CTTCTTTAAGTGTATACGATTTTGCTTCAAAACGCGATGGGGCACGAAATATATGTTATCCACATCAAATAATGATGTCGTGTTCGAACACAAGTCTTTCCGGAGATGTTGATTATTTTTTCTCTTTTGTCCCTATTTACTCGTATTTTCCTTTACTTCTTTAAATGTATACGATTTTTCTTCAAAACGCGATGAGGCACGAAACATATGTTATCCACATCAAATAATGGTGTCGTGTTCGAACACAAGTCTTACCGGAGACGTTGATTATTTTTTCCCTTTTGTCTATATTTACTCGTATTTTCCTTGACTTCTTTAAATGTATACGATTTTGCTTGAAAACGCGATGCGACACGTAATATATGTTATCCACATCAGACAATGGTGTTGTGTTCGAAAACATTTCCCTTTTATCTCTATTTAATCGTATTTTCCTTGACTTCTTTAAACGTATAGGATTTTGCTTCAAAATGCGATGGGGCACGAAATATATGTTATCCACATCAAATAATGGTGTCGTGTTCGAAAACAAGTATTTCCAGAGACGTTGATTATTTTTTCCCTTTTGCCCCTATTTACTCCTATCTTCCTTGACTTCTTAAAACGTATACAATTTTTTTTCAAAATGCGATGGGGCACGAAATATATGTTATCCACATCAAATAATGGTGTCGTGTTCGAAAACAAGTCTTTCCGAGGACGTTGATTATTTTTTCCCTTTTGTCCATATTTACTCGTATTTTCCTTGACTTCTTTAAATGTATACGATTTTGCTTCAAAACACGATGGGGTACGAAATATATGTTATCCACATCAAATAATGGTTTCGTGTTCGAAAACAAGTATTTCCGGAGACGTTGATTTTTTTCCCCTTTGCCCCTATTTACTCGTATTTTCCTTGACTTCTTCAAACGTATACATTTTTGCCTTAAAATGCGATGGGGCACGAAATATGTTATCCAAATCAAATAATGGTGTTGTGTTCGAAAACAAGTCTTTCCGGAGACGTTGATTATTTTTTCCCTTTTGTCCATATTTACTCGTATTTTCCTTGACTTCTTTAAATGTATACGATTTTGCTTCAAAACGCGATGGGGCACGAAATATATGTTATCCACATCAAATAATGGTGTGGTGTTCGAAAACAAGTCTTTCCAGAGACGTTGATTATTTTTTCCCTTTTGTCCGTATTTACTCGTATTTTTCTTGACTTCTTTAAATGTATACGATTTTGCTTCAAAACGCGATGGGGCACGATATATATGTCATCCACATCAAATAATGATGTCGTGTTCGAACACAAGTCTTTCCGGAGACGTTGATTATTTTTTCCCTTTTGTCTCTATTTACTCGTATTTTCCTTGACTTCTTTAAATGTATACATTTTGCTTGAAAATGTGATAGGGCACGAAATATATGATACCCACATCAGATAATGGTGTCGTGTTCAAAAACAAGTCTTTTCGGAGGCGTTGCTTATTTTTTTTTCCATTTTGCCCCTATTTACTCGTATTTTCCTTGACTTTTTTAAATGTATATGATTTTGTCAAAACGCGATGGAGCACGAAATATATGATATCCACATCAAATAATGGTGTCGTGTTCGAAAACAAGTCTTTCCGGAGACGTTGATTATTTTTTCCCTTTTGCCCCTATTTACTCGTATTTTCCTTGACTCCTTTTAACGTATACAATTTTGCTTCAAAATGCGATGGGGCACGAAATATATGTTATCCACATCAAATAATGGGGTCGTGTTCGAAAACAAGTCTTTCCGAAGTCGTTGATTATTTCTTCCTTTTTGTTTATATTTACTCGTATTTTCCTTGACTTCTTTAAGTGTATACAATTTTGCTTCAAAACGTGATAGGGCACGGAATATATGTTATCCACATCAAATAATGATGTCATTTTCAAACACAAGTCTTTCCGGAGATGTTGATTATTTTTTCCCTTTTGTCCCTATTTATTCGTATTTTCCTTGACTTCTTTAAATGTATACGATTTTGCTTGAAAACGCGATGGGGCACGAAATATATGTTATCCACATCAGATAATGGCGTCGTGTTCGAAAACAAGTCTTTTCGGAGACGTTGATTATTTTTTCCCATTTTGCCCTTATTTACTCGTATTTTCCTTGACTTCTTTAAACGTATACAATTTTGCTTCAAAGTGCGATGGGGCACGAAATATATGTTATCCACATCAAATAATGGTGACGTGTTTGAAAACAAGTCTTTCCGGAGACGTTGATTATTTTTTCCCTTTTGTCCATATTTACTCGTATTTTCTTTTACTTTTTTAAATGTATACGATTTTGCTTCAAAACGCGATGGGGCACGAAATATATGTTATCCACATTAAATAATGGTTCCGTGCTCGAAAACAAGTCTTTCCAGAGAGGTTGATTATTTTTTTCCCTTTTATCCCTATTTACTCGTATTTTCCTTGACTTCTTTAAATATATACGATTTTGATTCAAAAACCGATGGGGCATGAAATATATGTTATCCACATCAAATAATGGTTTTGTGTTCGAAAACAAGTCTTTCCGGAGACGTTGATTATTTTCTCCCTTTTGTCCTTATTTACTCGTATTTTCCTTGACTTCTTTAAATGTATACGATTTTACTTCAAAACGCGATGGGGCACGAAATATATGTTATCCACAATAAATATTGGTGTCGTGTTCGAAAACAAGTCTTTCTGGAGACGTTGATTATTTTTTCCCTTTTGCCCCTATTTTCTTGTATTTTCCTTGACTTTTTTAAACGTATACAATTTTACTTAAAAACGCGATGGTGCTCGAAATATATGTTATCCACATCAAATAATGATGTCGTGTTCGAACACAAGTCTTTCCGGAGACGTTGATTATTTTTTCCCTTTTGTCTCTATTTACTCGTATTTTCCTTGACTTCTTTAAATGTATATGATTGTGCTTGAAAATGCGATGGGGCACGGAATATATATTGTCCACATCAGATAATGGTGTTGTGTTCGAAAACAATGCTTTTCGGAGACGTTTCTTATTTTTTTCCATTTTTCCCCTATTTACTCGTACTTTTCCTTGACTTTTTTAAATGTATATAATTTTGTCAAAACGCGATGGTGTACGAAATATATGTTATCCACATCAAATAATGGTGATGTGTTCAAAAACAAGTCTTTCCGGAGACGTTGATTATTTTTTCCCTTTTGCCCCTATTTACTCGTATTTTCTTGACTTCTTTAAACGTATACAATTTTGCTTCAAAACGCGATGGGGCACGAAATATATGTTATCCACATCAAATAATGGTGCCGTGCTCGAAAACAAGACTTTCCAGAGAGGTTGATTATTTTTTCCCTTTTATCCCTATTTACTCGTATTTTCCTTGACTTCTTTAAATATATACGATTTTGATTCAAAACGCGATGGGGCATGAAATATATGTTATCCACATCAAATAGTGGTTTTGTGTTCGAAAACAAGTCTTTCCGGAGACGTTGATTATTTTTTCCCTTTTGCCCCTATTTACTCATATTTTCCTTGACTTCTTTAAATGTCAACGATTTTACTTCAAAACACGATGAGACTCGAAATATATGTTATCCACATCAAATAATGGTGTAGTGTTCGAAAACAAGTCTTTCCAGAGACGTTGATTATTTTTTCTTTTTTGTCCTTATATACTCGTATTTTCCTTTACTTCTTTAAATGTATACGATTTTGCTTCAAAACGCGATGGGGCAAGAAATATATGTTATCCACATCAAATAACGGTGACGTGTTTGAAAACAAGTATTTTCGGAGACTTTGATTATTTTTTCCCTTTTGTCCATATTTACTCGTATCTTCCTTGACTTCTTTAAATGTATACGATTTTGCTTCAAAACGCGATGGGGCACGAAATTTATGTTATCCACTTCAAATAATGGTGTCGTGTTTGAAAACAAGTCTTTCCAGAGAGGTTGATTATTTTTTCCCTTTTATCCCTATTTACTCGTATTTTCCTTGACTTCTTTAAATATATACGATTTTGATTCAAAACGCTATGGGGCATGAAATATATGTTATCCACATCAAATAGTGGTTTTGTGTTCGAAAACAAGTCTTTCTGGGGACGTTGATTATTTTTTCCCTTTTGCCCCTATTTACTCGTATTTTACTTGACTTCTTTAAATGTCAACGATTTTACTTCAAAACGCGATGAGGCACGAAATATGTGTTATCCACATCAAATAATGGCGTTGTGTTCGAAAACAAGTCTTTCTGGAGACGTTGATTATTTTTTCCCTTTTGTCTCTATTTACTCGTATTTTTCTTGACTTCTTTAAATGTATACAATTTTGCTTGGAAATGCGATGGGGCACGAAATATATGTTACCCACATCAGATAATGATGTCATGTTCAAACACAAGTCTTTCCGGAGATGTTGATTATTTTTTCCCTTTTGTCCCTATTTACTCGTATTTTCCTTGACTTCTTTAAATGTATACGATTTTGCTTGAAAACGCGATGGGGCACGAAATATATGTTATCCACATCAGATAATGGTGTCGTGTTAAAAAATAAGTCTTTTCGAAGACGTTGATTATTTTTTTCCATTTTGCCCCTATTTACTCGTATTTTCCTTGACTTCTTTAAACGTATACAATTTTGCTTCAAAATGCGATGGGGCACGAAATATATGTTATTCACATCAAATAATGGTTACGTGTTTGAAAACAAGTCTTTCCGGAGACGTTGATTATTTTTTCCCTTTTGTCCATATTTACTCGTATTTTCCTTGACTTCTTTAAATGTATACGATTTTGCTTCAAAACGTGATGGGGCACGAAATATATGTTATCCACATCAAATAATGGTGCCGTGCTCGAAAACAAGTCTTTCCAGAGAGGTTGATTATTTTTTCCCTTTTACCCCTATTTACTCGTATTTTCCTTGACTTCTTCAAATATATACGATTTTGATTCAAAACGCGATGGGGCATGAAATATATGTTATCCACATCAAATAGTGGTTTTGTGTTTGAAAACAAGTCTTTCCGGAGACGTTGATTATTTTTTTCCCTTTTGCCCCTATTTACTCGTATTTTCCTTGACTTCTTTAAATGTCAACGATTTTACATCAAAACGCGATGAGGCACGAAATATATGTTATCCACATCAAATAATGGTGTAGTGTTCGAAAACAAGTCTTTCCGGAGACGTTGATTATATTTTCCCTTTTGTCCTTATATACTCGTATTTTCCTTGACTTCATTAAATGTATACGATTTTGCTTCAAAACGCGATGGGGCACGAAATATATGTTATCCACTTCAAATAATGGTGCCGTGTTCGAAAACAAGTCTTTCCAGAGAGGTTGATTATTTTTTCCCTTTTATCCCTATTTACTCATATTTTCCTTGACTTCTTTAAATATATACGATTTTGATTCAAAACGCTATGGGGCATGAAATATATGTTATCCACATCATAGTGGTTTTGTGTTCGAAAACCAGTCTATCCGGAGACGTTGATTATTTTTTCCCTTTTGCCCCTATTTACTCGTATTTTTCTTCACTTCTTTAAATTTTAAAGATTTTACTTCAAAATGCGATGAGGCACGAAAGACATGTTATCCACATCAAATAATGGTGTCGTGTTAAAAAAACAAGTCTTTCCGGAGACGTTGATTATTTTTTCCCTTCTGTCCCTATTTACTCGTATTTTCCTTGACTTCTTTAAATGTATACGATTTTGCTTCAAAACGCGATGGGGCACGAAATATATGTTATCCACTTCAAATAATGGTGTCGTGTTCGAAAACAAGTCTTTCCAGAGAGGTTGATTATTTTTTCCCTTTTATCCCTATTTACTCGTATTTTCCTTGACTTCTTTAAATATATACGATTTTGATTCAAAAAGCTATGGGGCATGAAATATATGTTATCCACATCATAGTGGTTTTGTGTTCGAAAACCAGTCTTTCCGGAGACGTTGATTATTTTTTCCCTTTTGCCCCATTTACTCGTATTTTTCTTCACTTCTTTAAATGTCAAAGATTTTACTTCAAAATGCGATGAGGCACGAAAGACATGTTATCCACATCAAATAATGGTGTCGTGTTCAAAAACAAGTCTTTCCGGAGACGTTGATTATTTTTTCCCTTCTGTCTTTATTTACTCGTATTTTCCTTCACTTCTTTAAACGTATACAATTTTGCTTCAAAATGCGATGGGGCACGAAATATATGTTGTCCACACCAAATAATGGTGTTGTGTTCGAAAACAAGTCTTTCCGGAGACGTTGATTATTTTTTCCCTTTTGCCCCTATTTACTCGTATTTTCCTTGACTTCTTTAAATGTATACGATTTTGCTTCAAAATGCGATGGGGCACGAAATATATATGTTATCCACATCAAATAATGAGCCTTGTTCGAAAACAAGTCTTTCTGGAGACGTTGATTATTTTTTTCCCTTTTATCCCTATTTACTCGTATTTTCCTTGACTTTTTTTAAATGTATACGATTTGATTCAAAACGCGATTGGGCACGAAATATATGTTATCCACATCAAATAATGGTTTCGTGTTTGAAAACAAGTCTTTCCGGAGACGTTGATTATTTTTTCCCTTTGGCCCCTATTTACTCGTATTTTCCTTGACTTCTTTAAACGTATACAATTTTGCTTCAAAACGCGATGGTGCACGAAATATATATTATCCACATCAAATAATGGTGACGTGTTCAAAAACAAGTCTTTTCCGAAGTCGTTGATTATTTCTTCCTTTTTGTTTATATTTACTCGTATTTTCCTTGACTTCTTTAAGTGTATACAATTTTGCTTCAAAACGTGATGGGGCACGAAATATATGTTATCCACATCAAATAATGATGTCATTTTCAAACACAAGTCTTTCCGGAGATGTTGATTATTTTTTCCCTTTTGTCCCTATTTACTCGTATTTTCCTTGACTTCTTTAAATGTATACGATTTTGCTTGAAAACTCGTATTTTCTGGAGACTTTGAATATTTTTTCCCTTTTGGCCATATTTACTCGTATTTTCCTTGACTTTCTTCAAAACGCGATGGGGCACGAAATATATGTTATCCACTTCAAATAATGGTGCCGTGTTCGAAAACAAGTCTTTCCAAAGAGGTTGATTATTTTTTCCCTTTTATCCCTATTTACTCGTATTTTCCTTGACTTCTTTAAATATATACGATTTTGATTCAAAACGCTATGGGGCATGAAATATATGTTATCCACATCATAGTGGTTTTGTGTTCGAAAACCAGTCTTTCCGGAGACGTTGATTATTTTTTCCCTTTTGCCCCTATTTACTCGTATTTTCCTTGACTTCTTTAAATGTCAACGATTTTACTTCAAAATGCGATGAGGCACGAAAGACATGTTATCCACATCAAATAATGGTGTCGTGTTCAAAACAAGTCTTTCCGGAGACGTAGATTATTTTTTCCCTTTTGTCCCTATTTACTCGTATTTTCCTTGACTTCTTTAAATGTATACGATTTTGCTTCAAAACACGATGGGGCACGAAATATATGTCATCCACATCAAATAATGATGTCGTGTTTGAACACAAGTCTTTCCAGAGACGTTGATTATTTTTTTCCTTTTGTCTCTATTTACTCGTATTTTCCTTGACTTCTTCAAATGTATACGATTTTGCATGAAAACGCGATGGGGCACGAAATATATGTTACCCACATCAGATAATGGTGTCGTGTTCGAAAACAAGTCTTTTCAGAGGCGTTGCTTTTTTTTCCATTTTGCCCCTATTTACTCGTATTTTCCTTGACTTTTTTAAATGTATATGATTTTGTCAAAACGCGATGGTGCACGAAATATATGTTATCCACATCAAATAATGGTGTCGTGTTCGAAAACAAGTCTTTCTGGAGACGTTGATTATTTTTTCCCTTTTGCCCCTATTTACTTGTATTTTCCTTGACTTCTTTAAACGTATACAATTTAACTTCAAAACGCGATGGTGCACGAAATATATGTTACCCACATCAAATAATGATGTCGTGTTCGAACACAAGCCTTTCCACAGACGTTGATTATTTTTTCCCTTTTGTCTCTATTTACTCGTATTTTCCTTGACTTTTTTTTAAATGTATACGATTTTGCTTGAAAGTGCGATGGGGCACGAAATATATGTTGTCCACATCAGATAATGGTGTCGTGTTCGAAAACAAGGCTTTTCGGAGACGTTGCTTATTTTTTTCATTTTGCCCCTATTTACTCGTACTTTGCTTGACTTCTTTAAATGTATACAGATTTTGCTTGAAAACACGATGGGGCACGATATATATGTTATCCACATCAGATAATGTTGTCGTGTTCGATAACAAATCTTTTCGGAGACGTTGATTATTTTTTTCCATTTTGCCCCTATTTACTCGTATTTTCCTTGACTTTTTTAAATGTATATGATCTTGTCAAAACGCGATGGTGCACGAAATATATGTTATCCACATCAAATAATGGTGTCGTGTTCGAAAACAAGTCTTTTCGGAGTCGTTGATTATTTGTTCCTTTTTGTTTATATTTACTCGTATTTTCCTTGACTTCTTTAAGTGTATACGATTTTGCTTCAAAACGCAATGGGCACGAAATATTTTATCCACATCAAATAATGATGTCGTGTTCGAACACAAGTATTTCCGGAGATGTTGATTAATTTTTCCCTTTTGTCCCTATTTACTCGTATTTTCCTTGACTTCTTTAAACGTATACAATTTTACTTCAAAACGCGATGGTGCACGAAATATATGTTATTCACATCAAATAATGATGTCGTGTTCGAACACAAGTCTTTCCGGAGACGTTGAGTATTTTTTCCCTTTTGTCTCTATTTACTCGTATTTTCCTTGACTTCTTTAAATGTATACGATTGTGCTTGAAAATGCGATGGGGCACGGAATATATATTGTCCACATCAGATAATGGTGTCATGTTCAAAAACAAGGCTTTTCGGAGACGTAGCTTATTTTTTCCATTTTTCCCCTATTTACTCGTATTTTCCTTGACTTTTTTAAATGTATATGATTTTGTCAAAACGCGATGGTGTACGAAATATATGTTATCCACATCAAATAATGGTGATGTGTTCAAAAAAAAGTCTTTCCGGAGACGTTGATTATTTTTTCCCTTTTGCCCCTATTTACTCGTATTTTCTTGACTTCTTTAAACGTATACAATTTTGCTTCAAAACGCGATGGTGCACGAAATATATGTTATCCACATCAAATAATGGTGACGTGTTTGAAAACAAGTCTTTCCGGAGACGTTGATTATTTTTTCCCTTTTGTCCATATTTACTCGTATTTTCCTTGACTTCTTTAAATGTATACGATTTTGCTTCAAAACGCGATGGGGCACAAAATATATGTTATCCACTTCAAATAATGGTGCCGTGTTCGAAAACAAGTCTTTCCAGAGAGGATGATTATTTTTTCCCTTTTATCCCTATTTACTCGTATTTTCCTTGACTTCTTTAAATATATACGATTTTGATTCAAAACGCTATGGGGCATGAAATATATGTTATCCACATCAAATAGTGGTTTTGTGTTCGAAAACAAGTCTTTCCGGAGACGTTGATTATTTTTTACCTTTTGCCCCTATTTACTTGTATTTTACTTGACTTCTTTAAATGTCAACGATTTTACTTCAAAACGCGATGAGTCACGAAATATATGTTATCCACATCAAATAATGGTGTCGTGTTCGAAAACAAGTCTTTCTGGAGACGTTGATTATTTTTCCCTTTTGTCCCTATTTACTCGTATTTTCCTTGATTTCTTTAAATGTATACGATTTTGCTTCAAAATGCGATGGGGCACGAAATATATGTCATCCACATCAAATAATGATGTCGTGTTCGAACACAAGTCTTTCCGTAGATGTTGATTATTTTTTCCCTTTTGTCTCTATTTACTCGTATTTTCCTTGACTTCTTTAAATGTATACGATTTTGCTTGAAAATGCGATGGGGCACGAAATATATGTTACCCACATCAGATAATGATGTCATGTTCAAACACAAGTCTTTCTGGAGATGTTGATTATTTTTTCCCTTTTGTCCCTATTTACTCGTATTTTCCTTGACTTCTTTAAATGTATACGATTTTGCTTGAAAACGCGATGGGGCGCGAAATATATGTTATCCACATTATAATGGTGTCGTGTTGGAAAACAAGTCTTTTCGGAGACGTTGATTATTTTTTTCCATTTTGCCCCTATTTACTCGTATTTTCCTTGACTTCTTTAAACGTATACAATTGTGCTTCAAAATGCGATGGGGCACGAAATATATGTTATTCACATCAAATAATGGTTACGTGTTTGAAAACAAGTCTTTCCGGAGACGTTGATTATTTTTTCCCTTTTGTAAATATTTACTCGTATTTTCCTTGACTTCTTTAAATGTGTACGGTTTTGCTTCAAAACGCGATGGGGCACGAAATATATGTTATCCACATCAAATAATGGTGCCGTGCTCGAAAAAAAGTCTTTCCAGAGATGTAGATTATTTTTTCCATTTTATCCCTATTTACTCGTATTTTCCTTGACTTCTTTAAATATATACAATTTTGATTCAAAACGCGATGGGACATGAAATATATGTTATCCACATCAAATAATGGTTTTGTGTTCGAAAATAAGTCTTTCCGGAGACGTTGATTATTTTTTCCCTTTTGCCCCTATTTACTCGTATTTTCCTTGACTTCTTTAAATGTCAACGATTTTACTTCAAAACACGATGAGGCACGAAATATATGTTATCCACATCAAATAATGGTGTAGTGTTCGAAAACAAGTCTTTCCGGAGACGTTGATTATTTTTTCCCCTTTGTCCTTATTTAATCGTATTTTCCTTGACTTCTTTAAATGTATACGATTTTGCTTCAAAACGCGATGGGGCACGAAATATATGTTATCCACATCAAATAATGGTGTCGTGCTCGAAAACAAGTCTTTCTGGAGACGTCGATTATTTTTTCCCTTTTGCCCCTATTTACTCGTATTTCCTTGACTTCTTTAAACGTATACAATTTTGCTTCAAAACGTGATGGTGCACGAAATATATGTTATCCACATCAAATAACGGTGATGTGTTTGAAAACAAGTCTTTCCGGAGACTTTGATTATTTTTTCCCTTTTGTCCATATTTACTCGTATTTTCCTTGACTTCTTTAAATGTATACGATTTTCCTTCAAAACGCGATGGGGCACGAAATATATGTTATCCACTTCAAATAATGGTGCCGTGTTCGAAAACAAGTCTTTCCAGAGAGGTTGATTATTTTTTCCCTTTTATCCCTATTTACTCGTATTTTTCTTTACTACTTTAAATATATACGATTTTGATTCAAAACGCTATGGGGCATGAAATATATGTTATCCACATCATAGTGGTTTTGTGCTCGAAAACCAGTCTTTCCGGAGACGTTGATTATTTTTTCCCTTTTGCCCCTATTTACTCATATTTTCCTTGACTTCTTTAAATATATACGATTTTGCTTCAAAACGCGATGGGGCACGAAATATATTTCATCCACATCAAATAATGATGTCGTGTTCGAACACAAGTCTTTCCGGAGACGTTGATTATTTTTTCCCTTTTGTCTCTATTTACTCGTATTTTCCTTGACTTCTTTAAATGTATACGATTTTGCTTGAAAATGCGATGGGGCACGAAATATATGTTACCCACATCAAATAATGGTGTCGTGTTCGAAAACAAGTCTTTTCAGAGGCGTTGCTTATTTTTTTTCCATTTTGCCCATATTTACTCGTATTTTCCTTGACTTTTTTAAATGTATATGATTTTGTCAAAACGCGATGGTGCACGAAATATATGTTATCCACATCAAATAATGGTGTCGTGTTTGAAAAGAAGTCTTTCTGGAGACGTTGATTATTTTTTCCCTTTTGCCCCTATTTACTTGTATTTTCCTTGACTTCTTTAAACGTATACGATTTAACTTCAAAACACGATGGTGCACGAAATATATGTTATCCACATCAAATAATGATGCCGTGTTCGAACACAAGTCTTTCCACAGACGTTGATTATTTTTTCCCTTTTGTCTCTATTTACTCGTATTTTCCTTGACTTTTCTAAATGTATACGATTTTGCTTGAAAGTGCGATGGGGCACGAAATATATGTTGTCCACATCAGATAATTGTGTCGTGTTCGAAAACAAGGCTTTTCGGAGACGTTGCTTATTTTTTTCCATTTTGCCCCTATTTACTCGTACTTTCCTTGACTTCTTTATATGTATACGATTTTGCTTGAAAATGCGATGGGGCACGAAATATATGTTATCCACATCAGATAATGTTGTCGTGTTCGATAACAAGTCTTTTCGGAGATGTTGATTATTTTTATCCATTTTTCCCCTATTTACTCGTATTTTTCTTGACTTTTTTAAATGTATATGATTTTGTCAAAATGCGATGGTGCACGAAATATATGTTATCCACATCAAATAATGGTGCCGTGCTCGAAAACAAGTCTTTCCAGAGAGGTAGATTATTTTTTCCCTTTTATCCATATTTACTCGTATTTTCCTTGACTTCTTTAAATATATACGATTTTGATTAAAAACGCGATGTGGCATGAAATATATGTTATCCACATCAAATAGTGGTTTTGTGTTCGAAAACAAGTCTTTCTGGAGACGTTGATTATTTTTTCCCTTTTGCCCCTATTTACTCGTATTTTCCTTGACTTCTTTAAATGTCAACGATTTTACTTCAAAACGCGATGAGGCACGAAATATATGTTTCCCAAATCAAATAATGGTGTAGTGTTCGAAAACAAGTCTTTCCGAAGACGTTGATTATTTTTTCCCCTTTGTCCTTATTTACTCGTATTTTCCTTGACTTCTTTAAATGTATACGATTTTGCTTCAAAACGCGATGGGGCACGAAATATATGTTATCCACATCAAATAAAGGTGTCGTGCTTGAAAACAAGTCTTTCTGGAGACGTTGATTATTTTTTCCCTTTTGCCCCTATTTACTCGTATTTTCTTGACTTCTTTAAACGTATACAATTTTGCTTCAAATCGTGATGGTGCACGAAATATATGTTATCCACATCAAATAATGGTGATGTGTTTGAAAACAAGTCTTTCCGGAGACTTTGATTATTTTTTCCCTTTTGTCCATATTTACTCGTATTTTCCTTGACTTCTTTAAATGTATACGATTTTCCTTCAAAATGCGATGGGGCACGAAATATATGTTATCCACTTCAAATAATGGTGCCGTGTTCGAAAACAAGTCTTTGCAGAGAGGTTGATTATTTTTTCCCTTTTATCCCTATTTACTCGTATTTTCCTTGACTACTTTAAATGTATACGATTTTGATTCAAAACGCTATGGGGCATGAATATATGTTATCCACATCATAGTGGTTTTCTGTTCGAAAACCAGTCTTTCCTGAGACGTTGATTATTTTTTCCCTTTTGCCCCTATTTACTCGTATTTTCCTTGACTTCTTTAAATGTCAACGATTTTACTTCAAAACGCGATGAGGCACGAAAGATATGTTATCCACATCAAATAATGGTGTCGTGTTCGAAAACAAGTCTTTCCGGAGACGTTGATTATTTTTTCCCTTTTGTCCCTACTTACTCGTATTTTCCTTGACTTCTTTAAATATATACGATTTTGCTTCAAAATGCGATGGGGCACGTAATATATGTCATCCACATCAAATAATGATGTCGTGTTCGAACACAAGTCTTTCCGGAGACGTTGATTATTTTTTCCCTTTTGTCTCTATTTACTCGTATTTTCCTTGACTTCTTTTAATGTATACGATTTTTCTTGAAAATGCGATGGGGCACGAAATATATGTTAACCACATCAGATAATGGTGTCGTGTTCGAAAACAAGTCTTTTCAGAGGCGTTGCTTATTTTTTTTCCATTTTGCCCATATTTACTCGTATTTTCCTTGACTTTTTTAAATGTATATGATTTTGTCAAAACGCGATGGTGCACGAAATATATGTTATCCACATCAAATAATGGTGTCGTGTTCGAAAACAAGTCTTTCTGGAGACGTTGATTATTTTTTCCCTTTTGCCCCTATTTACTTGTATTTTTCTTGACTTCTTTAAACGTATACAATTTAACTTCAAAACACGATGGTGCACGAAATATATGTTATCCACATCAAATAATGATGCCGTGTTCGAACACAAGTCTTTCCACAGACGTTGATTATTTTTTCCCTTTTGTCTCTATTTACTCGTATTTTCCTTGACTTTTTTTAAATGTACATTATTTTGCTTGAAAGTGCGATGGGGCACGAAATATATGTTGTCCACATCAGATAATGATGTCGTGTTCGAAAACAAGGCTTTTCGAAGACGTTGCTTATTTTTTTCCATTTTGCCCCTATTTACTCGTACTTTCCTTGATTTCTTTAAATGTATACGATTTTGCTTGAAAACGCGATGGGGCACGAAATATATGTTATCCACATCAGATAATGTTGTCATGTTCGATAACAAGTCTTTTCGGAGACGTTGATTATTTTTATCCATTTTTCCCCTATTTACTCGTATTTTTCTTGACTTTTTTAAATGTATATGATTTTGTCAAAACGCGATGGTGCACGAAATATATGTTATCCACATCAAATAATGGTGTCGTGTTCGAAAACAAGTCTTTCCGGAGTCGTTGATTATTTGTTCCTTTTTGTTTATATTTACTCGTATTTTCCTTGACTTCTTTAAGTGTATACGATTTTGCTTCAAAACGCGATGGACACGAAATATATGTTATCCACATCAAATAATGATGTCGTGTTCGAACACAAGTATTTCCGGATATGTTGATTATTTTTTCCCTTTTGTGCCTATATATTCGTATTTTCCTTGACTTCTTTAAATGTATACGATTTTTCTTCAAAACGCGATGAGGCGCGAAACATATGTTATCCACCTCAAATAATGGTGTCGTGTTCGAACACAAGTCTTTCCGGAGACGTAGATTATTTTTTCCCTTTTGTCTGTATTTACTCGTTTTTTCCTTGACTTCTTTAAATGTATACGATTTTGCTTGAAAACGCGATGTGGCACGTAATATATGTTATCCACATCAGATAATGGTGTCGTGTTTGAAAACATTTCCCTTTTATCTCTATTTACTCATATTTTCCTTGACTTCTTTAAACGTATACGATTTTGCTTCAAAATGCGATGGGGCACGAAATATATATTATCAACATCAAATAATGATGTCGTGTTCAAACACAAGTCTTTCCGGAGGCGTTGCTTATTTTTCCTTTTTGTCTCTATTTACTCGTATTTTCATTGACTTCTTTAATTGTATACGATTTTGCTTGATAATGCGATGGGGCACGAAATATATGTTGTCCACATCAGATAATGGTGTCGTGTTCGAAAACAAGTCTTTCTGGAGATGTTAATTATTTTTTCCCTTTTGCCCCTATTTACTCGTATTTTCCTTGATTTCTTTAAACGTATACAATTTTGCTTCAAAATGCGATGGGGCACGAAATATATGTTATCCACATCAAATAATGGTGTCGTGTTCAAAAACAAGTATTTCCGGAGACGACCGATACGATTGATTGGTCTGTGTGTTTGTTGATTATTTTTTTCCCTTTTGCCCCTATTTACTCGTATTTTTCTTGACTTCTGCAAACGTATACAATTTTGCTTCAAAATGCGATGGGGTACGAAATATATGTTATCCAAATCAAATAATGGTGTTGTGTTCGAAAACAAGTCTTTCCGGAGACGTTGATTATTTTTTCCCTTTTGTCCATATTTACTCGTATTTTCCTTGACTGCTTTAAATGTATACGATTTTTCTTCAAAATGCGATGGGACACGAAATATATGTTATCCACATCAAATAATGGTTTCGTTTTCGAAAACTAGTATTTGCGGAGACGTTGATTATTTTTTCCCTTTTGCCCCTATTTACTCGTATTTTCCTTGACTTCTTCGAACGTATACAATTTTGCTTCAAAATGCGATGGGGTACGAAATTTATGTTATCCAAATCAAATAATGGTCTTGTGTTCGAAAACAAGTCTTTCCGGAGACGTTGATTATTTTTTCCCTTTTGTCCATATTTACTCGTATTTTCCTTGACTTCTTTAAATGTATACGATTTTGCTTCAAAACGCGATGGGGCAAGAAATATATGTTATCCACATCAAATAATGGTTTCGTGTTCGAAAACAAGTCTTTTCGGAGAGGTAGATTATTTTTTACCTTTCATCTCTATTACTCGTATTTTCCTTAACTTCTTTAAACGTATACGATTTTGCTTCAAAACTCGATGGGGCACGAAATAAATGTTATCCACGTCAAATAATGATGTCGTGTTCGAACACAAGTCTTTCTGGAGGCGTTGATTATTTTTCGTTTTTTTCTCTATTTACTCGTATTTTCCTTGACTTCTTTAATTGTATACGATTTTGCTTGAAAATGCGATGGGGCACGAAATATATGTTGTCCACATCAGATAATGGTGTCGTGTTCGAAAACAAGGCTTTTCGGAGACGTTACTTATTTTTTTCCATTTTGTCCCTATTTACTCGTATTTTCCTTGACTTTTTTAAATGTATATGATTTTGTCAAAACGCGATGGTGTACGAAATATATGTTATCCACATCAAATAATGGTGACGTGTTCAAAAACAAGTCTTTCCGAAGACGTTGGTTATTTTTTCCCTTTTGCCCCTATTTACTCGTAATTTCCTTGACTTCTTTAAACTTATACATTTTTGCTTCAAAATGCGATGGGGCACGAAATATATGTTGTCCACACCAAATAATGGTGTCGTGTTCGAAAACAAGTCTTTCCGGAGACGTTGATTATTTTTTCCCTTTTGCGCCTATTTACTCGTATTTCGTTGACTTCTTTAAATGTATACGATTTTGCTTCAAAACGCGATGGGGCACAAAATATATGTTATCCACATCAAATAATGATGCCTTGTTCGAAAACAAGTCTTTCCGGAGACGTTGATTATTTTTTCCCTTTTGCCCCTATTTACTCGTATTTTCCTTGACTTCTTTAAATGTCAACGATTTTACTTCAAAACGCAATTAGGCACGAAATATATGTTATTCACATCAAATAATTGTGTCATGTTCGAACACATGTCTTTCCGGAGACGTTGATTATTTTTTCCCTTTTGTCCTTATTTACTCGTATTTTCCTTGACTTCTTTAAATGTATACGATTTTGCTTCAAAATGCGATGGGGCACTAAATATATGTTTTCCACATCAAATAATGGTGTCGTGTTTGAAAACAAGTCTTTCCGGAGAGGTTGATTATTTTTTCCCATTTATCTCTATTTACTCTTATTTTTCTTGACTTCTTTAAACGTAGATGATTTTGCTTCAAAATGCGATGGGTCACGAAATATATGTTATCCACATAAAATAATGGTTTCGTGTTCGATAACAAGACTTTCTGGAGACGTTGATTATTTTTTCCCTTTTGTCCCTATTTACTCGTATTTTCCTTTACTTCTTTAAATGTATACGATTTTTCTTCAAAATGCGATGGGGCACGAAATATATGTTATCTACATCAAATAATGATGTCGTGTTCAAACACAAGTCTTTCCGGAGACGTTGATTATTTTTTCCCTTTTGTTTCTATTTACTCGTATTTTCCATGACTTCTTTAAATGTATACGATTTTGCTTGAAAACGCGATGGCGCACGAAATATATGTTATCCACATCAGATAATGGTGTCGTGTTCGAAAACAAGTCTTTTCGGAGACGTTGCTTTTTTTTCCATTTTTCCCCTATTTGCTCGTATTTTCCTTGTCTTTTTTAAATGTATATGATTTTGTCAAAACGCAATGGTGCACGAAATATATGTTATCCACATCAAATAATGGTGTCGTGTTTGAAAACATGTCTTTCCGGAGACGTTGATTATTTTTTCTCTTCTGCCCCTATTTACTTGTATTTTCCTTGACTTCTTTAAACGTATACAATTTTGCTTCAAAATGCATGGGGCACAAAATATATGTTATCAACATCAAATAATGGTGTCGTGTTCGAAAACAAGTATTTCCAGAGACGTTAATTATTTTTTCCCTTTTGCCCCTATTTACTCCTATTTTCCTTGACTTCTTTAAACGTATACAATTTTGCTTTTGCTAAATAATGGTGTTGTGTTCGAAAACAAGTCTTTCTGAATACGTTGATTATTTTTTCCCTTTTGTCCATATTTACTCGTATTTTCCTTGACTTCTTAAAATGTATACGATTTTGCTTCAAAACGCGATGGGGCACGAAATATATGTTATCCACATCAAATAATGATGCCGTGTTCGAACACAAGTCTTTCCGGAGTCGTTGATTATTTTTTCCCGTTTGTCCCTATTTACTCGTATTTTCCTTGACTTCTTTAAATTTATACGATTTTTCTTCAAAACGCGATGAGGCACGAAATATATGTTATCACATCAAATAATGGTGTCGTGTTCGAACACAAGTCTTTCCGGAGACGTAGATTATTTTTTCCCTTTTGTCTGTATTTACTCGTTTTTTCCTTGACTTTTTTAAATGTATACGATTTTGCTTGAAAACGCGATGTGGCACGTAATATATGTTATCCACAACAGATAATGGTGTCGTGTTCGAAAACATTTCCCTTTTATCTCTATTTACTCGTATTTTCCTTGACTTCTTTAAACGTATACGATTTTGCTTAAAAATGCGATGGGGCATGAAATATATATTATCCACATCAAATAATGATGTCGTGTTCGAACACAAGTCTTTCCGGAGGCGTTGCTTATTTTTCCTTTTTGTCTCCATTTACTCGTATTTTCATTGACTTCTTTAATTGTATACGATTTTGCTTGATAATGCGATGGGGCATGAAATATATGTTGTCCACATCAGATAATGGTGTCGTGTTCGAAAACAAGTCATTCTGGAGACTTTGATTATTTTTTCCCTTTTGCCCCTATTTACTCGTATTTTCCTTGACTTCTTCAAACGTATACAATTTTGCTTCAAAATGCGATGGGGTACGAAATATATGTTATCCAAATCAAATAATGGTCTTGTGTTCGAAAACAAGTCTTTCCGGAGACGTTGATTATTTTTTCCCTTTTGTCAATATTTACTCGTATTTTCCTTGACTTCTTTAAATGTATACGATTTTGCTTCAAAACGCGATGGGGCACGAAATATATGTTATCCACATCAAATAATGGTTTCGTGTTCGAAAACAAGTCTTTTCGGAGAGGTAGATTATTTTTTCCCTTTTATCTCTATTACTCGTATTTTCCTTGACTTCTTTAATTGTATACGATTTTGCTTGAAAATGCGATGGGGCACGAAATATATGTTGTCCACATCAGATAATGGTGTCGTGTTCGAAAACAAGTATTTCTGGAGATGTTGATTATTTTATCCCTTTTGCCCCTATTTACTCGTATTTTCCTTGACTTCTTTAAACGTATACAATTTTGCTTCAAAATGCGATGGGGCACGAAATATATGTTATCCACATCAAATAATGGTGTCGTGTTCAAAAACAAGTATTTCCGGAGACGACCGATACGATTGATTGGTCTGTGTGTTTGTTGATTATTTTTTTCCCTTTTGCCCCTATTTACTCGTATTTTCCTTGACTTCTGCAAACGTATACAATTTTGCTTCAAAATGCGATGGGGTACGAAATATATGTTATCCAAATCAAATAATGGTGTTGTGTTCGAAAACAAGTCTTTCCGGAGACGTTGATTATTTTTTCCCTTTTGTCCATATTTACTCGTATTTTCCTTGACTTTTTAAATGTATACGATTTTTCTTCAAAATGCGATGGGACACGAAATATATGTTATCCACATCAAATAATGGTTTCGTGTTCGAAAACTAGTATTTGCGGAGACGTTGATTATTTTTTCCCTTTTGCCCCTATTTACTCGTATTTTCCTTGACTTCTTCAAACGTATACAATTTTGCTTCAAAATGCGATGGGGTACGAAATATATGTTATCCAAATCAAATAATGGTCTTGTGTTTGAAAGCAAGTCTTTCCGGAGACGTTGATTATTTTTTCCCTTTTGTCCATATTTACTCGTATTTTCCTTGACTTCTTTAAATGTATACGATTTTACTTCAAAACGCGATGGGGCACGAAATATATGTTATCCACATCAAATAATGGTTTCGTGTTGGAAAACAAGTCTTTTCAGAGAGGTAGATTATTTTTTCCCTTTCATCTCTATTACTCGTATTTTCCTTGACTTCTTTAAACGTATACGATTTGGCTTCAAAACGCGATGGGGCACGAAATAAATGTTATCCACGTCAAATAATGATGTCGTGTTCGAACACAAGTCTTTTTGGAGGCGTTGATTATTTTTCCTTTTCTTTAATTGTATACGATTTTGCTTGAAAATGCGATGGGGCACGAAATATATGTTGTCCACATCAGATAATGATGTCGTGTTCGAAAACAAGGCTTTTCGGAGACGTTACTTATTTTTTTCCATTTTGTCCCTATTTACTCGTATTTTCCTTGACTTTTTTAAATGTATATGATTTTGTCAAAACGCGATGGTGTACGAAATATATGTTATCCACATCAAATAATGGTGACGTGTTCAAAAACAAGTCTTTCCGGAGACGTTGGTTATTTTTTCCCTTTTGCCCCTATTTACTCGTAATTTCCTTGACTTCTTTAAACTTATACATTTTTGCTTCAAAATGCGATGGGGCACGAAATATATGTTGTCCACACCAAATAATGGTGTCGTGTTCGAAAACAAGTCTTTCCGGAGACGTTGATTATTTTTTCCCTTTTGCGCCTATTTACTCGTATTTTCGTTGACTTCTTTAAATGTATACGATTTTGCTTCAAAACGCGATGGGGCACAAAATATATGTTATCCACATCAAATAATGATGCCTTGTTCGAAAACAAGTCTTTCCGGAGACGTTGATTATTTTTTTCCCTTTTATCCCTATTTACTCGTATTTCCTTGACTTTTTTTAAATGTATACGATTTGATTTAAAATGCGATGGGGCACGAAATATATGTTATCCACATCAAATAATGGTTTCGTGTTCGAAAACAAGTCTTTCCGGAGATGTTGATTATTTTTTCCCTTTTGCCCCTATTTACTCGTATTTTCCTTGACTTCTTTAAATGTCAACGATTTTACTTCAAAACGCGATTAGGCACGAAATATATGTTATTCACATCAAATAATTGTGTCATGTTCGAACACATGTCTTTCCGGAGACGTTGATTATTTTTTCTTTTTTGTCCTTATTTACTCGTATTTTCCTTGACTTCTTTACATGTATACAATTTTGCTTCAAAATGCGATGGGGCACGAAATATATGTTATCCACATCAAATAATGGTGTCGTGTTCAAAAACAAGTATTTCCGGAGACGACCGATACGATTGATTGGTCTGTGTGTTTGTTGATTATTTTTTTCCCTTTTGCCCCTATTTACTCGTATTTTACTTAACTACTGCAAACGTAAACAATTTTGCTTCAAAATGCGATGGGGCACGAAATATATGTTATCCACATCAAATAATGGTTTCGTGTTCGAAAACAAGTCTTTCCGGAGACGTTGATTATTTTTCCCTTTTGCCCCTATTTACTCGTATTTTCCTTGACTTCTTTAAATGTCAACGATTTTACTTCAAAACGCGATTAGGCACGAAATATATGTTATTCACATCAAATAATTGTGTCATGTTCGAACACATGTCTTTCTGGAGACGTTGATTATTTTTTCCCTTTTGTTTCTATTTACTCGTATTTTTCTTGACTTTTTTAAATGTATACGATTTTGCTTGAAAACGCGATGGCGCACGAAATATATGTTATCCACATCAGATAATGGTGTTGTGTTCGGAAACAAGTCTTTTCGGAGACGTTGCTTATTTTTTTTTTCCATTTTTCCCCTATTTGCTCGTATTTTCCTTGTCTTTTTTAAATGTATATGATTTTGTCAAAACGCGATGGTGCACGAAATATATGTTATCCACATCAAATAATGGTGTCGTGTTCGAAAACATGTCTTTCCGGAGACGTTGATTATTTTTTCTCTTCTGCCCCTATTTACTTGTATTTTCCTTGACTTCTTTAAACGTATACAATTTTGCTTCAAAATGCGATGGGGCACGAAATATATGTTATCAACATCAAATAATGGTGTCGTGTTCGAAACAAGTATTTCTGGAGACGTTAATTATTTTTTCCCTTTTGCCCCTATTTACTCCTATTTTCCTTGACTTCTTTAAACGTATACAATTTTGCTTTTGCTAAATAATGGTGTTGTGTTCGAAAACAAGTCTTTCTGAATACGTTGATTATTTTTTCCCTTTTGTCCATATTTACTCGTATTTTCCTTGACTTCTTAAAATGTATACGATTTTGCTTCAAAACGCGATGGGGCACGAAATATATGTTATCCACATCAAATAATGATGCCGTGTTCGAACACAAGTCTTTCCGGAGACGTTGATTATTTTTTCCCTTTTGTCCCCATTTACTCGTATTTTCCTTGACTTCTTTAAATTTATACGATTTTTCTTCAAAACGCGATGAGGCACGAAATATATGTTATTACATCAAATAATGGTGTCGTGTTCGAACACAAGTCTTTCCGGAGACGTTGATTATTTTTTCCCTTTTGTCATTATTTACTCGTATTTTCCTTGACTTCTTTAAATGTATACGATTTTGCTTGAAAATGCGAAGGGGCACGAAATATATGTTACCGATATCAGATAATGGTGTGGTGTTCGAAAACAAGTCTTTTCGGAGGCGTTGCTTATTTTTTTTCCATTTTGCCCCTATTTACTCGTATTTCCCTTGACTTTTTTAAATGTATATGATTTTGTCAAAACGCGATGGTGCACGAAATATATGTTATCCACATCAAATAATGGTGTCGTGTTTGAAAACTAGACTTTTCGGAGACGTTGCTTATTTTTTTTCCATTTTGCCCCTATTTACTCGTACTTTCCTTGACTTCTTTAAATTTATACGATTTTGCTTGAAAACGCGATGGGGCACGAAATATATGTTATCCACATCAGATAATGGTGTCGTGCTTGATAACAAGTCTTTTCGGAGACGTTGATTACTTTTTTCCATTTTGTCCCTATTTACTCGTATTTTCCTTGACTTTTTTAAATGTATATGATTTTGTCAAAACGCGATGGGGCACGAAATATATGTTATCCACATTAAATAATGGTGTCGTGTTCGAAAACAAGTCTTTCCGGAGTCGTTGATTATTTGTTCTCTTTTGTTTATATTTACTCGTATTTTCCTTGACTTCTTAAAGTGTATACGATTTTGCTTCAAAACGCGATGGGGCACGAAATATATGTTATCCACATCAAATAATGATGTCCTGTTCGAACACAAGTCTTTCTGGAGATGTTGATTATTTTTCTCTTTTGTCCCTATTTACTCGTATTTTCCTTGACTTCTTTAAATGTAAACGATTTTTTCTTCAAAACGCGATGAGGCACGAAACATATGTTATCCACATAAAATAATGGTGTCCTGTTCGAACACAAGTCTTTCCAGAAATGTTGATTATTTTTTCCCTTTTGTCTATATTTACTCGTATTTTCCTTTACTTCTTTAAATGTATACGATTTTGCTTGAAAACGCGATGCGACACGTAATATATGTTATCCACATCATATAATGGTGTCGTGTTCGAAAACATTTCCCTTTTATCTCTATTTACTCGTATTTTCCTTGACTTCGTTAAACGTATACGATTTTGCTTCAAAATGCGATGGGGCACGAAATATATGTTATCCACATCAAATAATGATGTCGTGTTCAAACACTATTCTTTCTGGAGGCGTTGATTATTTTTCCTTTTTGTCTCTATTTACTCGTATTTTCCTTGACTTCTTTAATTGTATACGATTTTGCTTGAAAATGTGATGGGGCAGAAAAATATATGTTCTCCACATCAGATAATGGTGTCGTGTTCGAAAACAAGTCTTTCCGGAAACGTTGATTATTTTTTTCCTTTTGCCCCTATTTACTCGTATTTTCCTTGATTTCTTTACACGTATACAATTTTGCTTCAAAATGCGATGGGGCACGAAATATAAGTTATCCACATCAAATAATGGTGTCGTGTTCGAAAACAAGTATTTCCGGATACGTTGATTATTTTTTCCCTTTTGCCCCTATTTACTCGTATTTTCCTTGACTTCTTTAACCGTATACAATTTTGCTTCAAAATGCGATGGGGCACGAAATATATGTTATCCAAATCAAATAATGGTGTTGTGTTAGAAAACAAGTCTTTCCGGAGACGTTGATTATTTTTTCCCTTTTGTCCATATTTACTCGTATTTTCCTTGACTTCTTTAAATGTATACAATTTTTCTTCAAAACGCGATGGGGCACGAAATATATATTATCCACATCAAATAATGGTTTCGTGTTCGAAAACAAGTATTTCTGGAGACGTCGATTATTTTTTCCCTTTTGCCCCTATTTACTCGTATT
>CACSLK010005265.1:7622-19172 GCA_902706635.1 Striga hermonthica
GATCGTGTTTTTACTCTATTTCCGGGTTGTGAACAAATGGCGCACTCAGGGCCTTCGTTTATCCACGATAGGTGCATCTAACAGACGCACTACGGCCTTCTCCTAGATACCGTGACTTCAGGATGCTCTAATGGCCTTCTCTCCGACACTGTATGTAAACACGCACTAATGGCCTTTTTTAAACACACGTTAAGAACATCAGTTCCCCCTAAGAGATTGGCTCACCAATTCAATACTCAATTCAAGACCTAAAATATGATGAGGTACATGGGGTATTTATAGATGCCAACTACCTCTAATGCTAATCTTACTAGGAAACTAACAAAACAATTAAATATTAAATCCTAAGTGTAACACCCCGAGTTTTATTAATAAAGGAAAATACTAGCTTTTAATTTTAAGCTAGCCTTTATTAATGAATAATCATGTTCATGTTCATGTTCAAGTTCAGGTTAACCAACTAGTTATTCCAAGTTCGACTGTTAGTCGATAAGGTACTCGGTTTAAATATTTCAGTAACCGAATGAATTTTCAAATATAATTTCGATTTATTTATTTAATTAATGAGTTCAGGATTAATAAGTTAAGTTGACGAATTATTCGAAATATCAATATTCGGATTAATCGTCCAATTCAAGAATATTTGAATTAATTTTCGAAATCACGTTTATGCTCGGACTAATTCTAAGTAATTAATTTCATTTATCATGTGTTAAATAGTCAAGGATATTTGTCAAATTTCATGACCTATGAGTGTGCTTCTCACGCCTAAAGCCTTGTTCAATGTTAAACCATTTATTAGTACTAAGTTATGTGAATAGCCCTTAAATCATGTTATTACCGTACGCAAGGTTAAGTACCGAATGTTGGGAGGAAATAAAATATGTCACGTGAAATCCATCAATTCAAGTAACTTATGTGGATGATTTTTAAGGCTCAAGTCATGACTAAGCACCCAAAAGTACACCTCATGCTTTAATTTTAAGGCAAATGGCCTCAAGTGATTGGCTAACCCATTCCTTTACATTTTCTCCCAATTTTACCTTACCATCCGGCCGTATTTTAAGAGAAAGTGTGGGTTTAAGTTTACCTTACACTTAAGCTAAATATTTAGTGTGATTTAAGAGAGGATTGGGAGGATAAGCTAAGAAAGCCGAAGGAGAAGAAGCACACGCCTCAAGCATACAAGGTTAATAGAAATCACGCACAACCTTCAAGCAATTGAGAGAGTACGTTCATCTTAACTATCTTTTCATGATTATAGGATCATGCTAGTTTACTAAGATCAAGCCATGCTATTCAATTCATGTTAAAGCCATGTTAAGCTCGGCTTATGTCATGTTAAGCTATGCCAAGCCACGATCGTTTTTATTCGACAACTCCCGAGCAATTCATGTTTATTTAGTCATGTTATGTTATTATATATTCATTTTAGAGAGATAGGTCGAGACAAGTTGTGGTTTTGTCCAAGATTTGGCCTAAGGAAGTCGGCAGCGCACGTAGCGCACGCCTACGGACCATGACCGGCCGTGTCATGTTATCTTTTGTTATGATCAAGTTTGTTCGTGTAATTCCTGTCCCAACAACTTTAAAATGGTGTATTAAGGTCAGACTGTTAAAATTGTTCGGAGAAATTACATGTTTAGCTGAGGTATAGGCCTAACGCCAAATCCGTGTGCATGGTGCGCACACCTCGACATAAGTCGAGTCCTTCGAACGAAATTCAGTAAGTTTAGGAAAGGTCAGCATGTATGATCATGTCATGTTAAATTGAGTTAAATTATGTTAGTATTGCCAGAAAAAGACGTTGGACGGCCGACGAGGGTCGGTCGTACTCGCGTTGTCCGCATGTAGCGGCCGCAGCGTACCGGCGGGTGTGCGTGGTGCAAGTGGATGCGCAGTATAGTGCTGGTGATGCGTGTACGCACGCCAACACCCAGTCATGCACGCCAGCATGCGGTAACGCACGCCAGCGCGCAGTAGTGCGCGTCAGTAGCGCCCGTGTAGCACCGGTCATGTCCAGCAAGCGCCCATGCGCGCGTTCACGCGTCCAAGTCCCTGTCGCGGTGTATGGCATCGCCCGATAGCGTCCAGCGGCGCTTGGTGCCAACGCGTATAGCGTCTGGCAGCGCCGGTGTTCCTTCATGCGTGATCATTGGCGCCCAACCACCAGCAACCGTGCCCAAAGCCGCAGCAAGGCCATGGGCCGAGTCAGCAGCTAACCGATCGGTTCGAGCAGACCGGCGGTTCGGTCAGACCGGTTCAGACCGGTTTAGACCGGTTGGACCGGTTCATCAATATTTTATTATTTTAAAGTCTCGGTTCATGTTCAGATCTCATTTTCAGTTAAATTTCGAGTCCGGTTCAGTTCAAGTAAATTCATGTCGGTTCAGTTCCGAGTTTATTCAGTTCCAGTTGTACCGATTAAGTCCAAATATCATGTCATGTCTAATAGAGCATCTTAATGAAATTAATCAATTAAGTTAACAGTCTGAGCATAGTCATTAGTAATTGTTTATATTATTTTCAGTTTGATCAGGCATCAGCACTACCGTTCAGTTTCAGCAGTACAGGTGGGGACTCAGACTAAGTACTACATTGATTATAATTACGCTACCATGTTTGAGGTATGTATTATCAGTTCAGTATCCGCTCGGAATGGTCGCCGGTCCATTCTGGGTTCTAGTGACTCTAGTCTGCCCACTAGAGTGTGCACATGGTGTCCGGCATTAGTTTTTGCCGGCAGATGAGGTAACGGTCAGGGTCACGTTGCGTGACGATATCAGATTCATGTTCATGTTATTACCAGTTTCATGTTGAGGTTATGTATATACTGATATCATGATGTTGTTATTATTTTCAATGTTTACATTAGTAGGAGTTTCCACGGAGCACAGTGCCATAGTGCTCATTTCCCATTGTTATCATGTTTTTCAGGTCAGGATGTCGGGCAGGGAGCGTGAGCTGACGGAGGCTTCAGGACATTTATGTTTTGATTGTATATATATTATGACGATTTACGTTTCCGCTGATGATGGCTTTTGACGAACTTATATTTTGACTGAACTTTTGGGAAAACTTATGCTTTCAGTAACAGTATGATTTTATTAAAAATTTAAATAACGGTTTTCCAAAATAAGTCACGTTTTTAAGGTAGCACCCCGAATTAGTTTTCGCAAAGTAAAAGATTTTATTTTTAAATAACTTTGCAAAATTTTCGCACTCTGATTTAACGATAAGGAGGGGTGTTACAATTGGTATCAGAGCACGTTTCTGCGTCGCTGAAAAGTTTTCAGTCAGTAATTTTTCAGAAAAACCTGAACCGTCATGCTCACGCCCCGCCGACGACAGGTAAGTGCTGATTTATGTTTTCAGTTATAAACATATTACTTTGTCTATGCTCAGAATTAAGGATCAGGACTTTAGTTAAGATGCTCGAATCAGGTTCAGACTTTAGAGTTCGGACATGACTCTAGAATTCAGGGCATTCAGATATGACTCTAGAATCTAGTATCTCCCGATATGACTCTAGAGTTTCTCAGGTTTTCACGTCAGTATTTATCGGCCATTTTTTGCAACTCGTCAAGAGATCTGTGTGCCTTAGTAATCAGTCAGAATATTATCACGTGTTCAATGATATTGAACTTCCTCAATGTTCAGATGCCGCCCCGTAGAGAACCCGATCACCCGACTTCCACTCAGGTCACAGTAGTTGCACAGTTCCTCGACTATCATGTTGAGAAATTCTCTGGGCAAGGAGATCCCCGTATCATGGACGGGTGGATTCAGAACCTTAGAAAGGAATTAAATTTAAGAACTCTAGATTCAATTCTAGATTTTTTCAAGTTAAAATAGCAACTTGTCAGGAGATTTGTAAGCACTTGTGCTAAACAAATCTTAATAATCTTGTTTCTCAGATACTTCTATCGGAAAACTGCCATTTTGTCAATCAATTGGCAGACTTCAGGGAGAAATTCCTTGATTTAATTCGAGGAATAAACTCAAATTTCCTAAGTCAGATCAGTAAATCATGTTCAAGGTAAAAATTTTCATGTTAAAGGTTGTTATAATTCTCAAGTCATTATTAAGGTAACGGTTTCCAGTGTATAAGAGTCAATAGTCCGGGTTACCATGGAGGCTTGAAATAATAGCCATTCTGTCGGGTATACCATGGAGGCTTGAAGCTGAAACCGGAGCAGTATGATTTCATGTAATAACAACCTTTCAAGTCAGTCATGTCAGATATTTTATCAGTCATGATATTTCAAGTTATGATTTTCAAAGATCAAGATCAGCTAATTACTTTGTACTTGCGGGACCAGTTGATACTGGAGCAGCCCTATACAGTACAGAGTTATAAATTCATGTTCACGATTTACAGTTTATGTTCATGATGTAAGGTCGACGTATAATAGTTATTAAGCCTGGTTAAATATGGAGGTCTGGTATTCAAATCAGTAATCCAAATTGACCTGGAAACTTGAAGTCGCACCTTATCAAGTCAAATAAATAAGTAAATGTCATGTTCCAAATTCCGAGGAGACCATTTAAATGTCTCGGGATAGTTTCCAGAATTCAAGAGAGGGCTATTCAGTCATGCAAAAGTCAAGTCATGGTTATCCAGTTATGTGAATATTGAGGCTAGTCATGTCAATGTCAAAGATAGTATGTCTAATAAGACAAGACTTATCAGTCATTCCAAGTATGATCAGTGCCGCGATTCTCAAATTTTAAAAATTTGAAAAGTCGTAGGAGATAATAATTCATGATAAACTTTTCTTGAGGTTAAGTTTGACCTCAGGAAAGGTAAACAGTTGCAGGTACCCATGTTGACATACGACGCGACGAAGAAGGACCAATCAATAGTAACAGACCATGCCATGATGACAAACCGACGCTTTCCACCCCAAGGATGCCATGCTTGAATCACAGTACACTGGGAGATTACAGAGAGTTAGTATTAAAAAGTACATTGAGGTTGCTAGCTTGAGGTATAGATACGATCAGATTACGTTGATGACGCAGGTGCAATTTTCGCCAGGTGCTGTATGCAGGCGTGCCACACTCACTTGATGAGGAGCAGGTGTGCCGCAATACAATGTGCCGCGAACGATGTGCCGCGTTGTCGAGCAGACATTCATGAAAGGTAATGACCAATATAGCTAGTTATCCTCATTTGTGCATATGTGAATCTCTGGAATCTTCCATGTGTACAACCGACAGGAGACTTCACCACCAGCATTCCGATTGGAGATCAGCCAGCAGCCAGGAGATGATGACCAATACGTTTCAGAGTTTCGTTTTGAGATCATGTCTTATCAGTGGAACACTGTCTTTCAGAAAAGTGTCCATTCTCAGTCAGCAGTATCCAACAATTCACTTAATTGTGAATTGATGTATCTTCAGTTCAGATCAAGTCTATTATTCAGTATTAAAGTACTGAATTCTCAAGTCATGTCATCGGTAAGTATAAGCTTATGTTAAGCTTGTACGTTCAGTTTTAGTATTTCCGAGGACGGAAATATTTTAAGGAGGGTGGATTGTAACACCCCGAGTTTTATTAATAAAGGAAAATACTAGCTTTTAATTTTAAGCTAGCCTTTATTAATGAATAATCATGTTCATGTTCAAGTTCAGGTTAACCAGCTAGTTATTCCAAGTTCGACTATTAGTCGATAAGGTACTCGGTTTAAATATTTCAGTAACCGAATGAATTTTCAGATTTAATTTCGATTTATTTATTTAATTAATGAGTTCAGGATTAATAAGTTAAGTTGACGAATTATTCGAAATATCAATATTCGGATTAATCGTCCAATTCAAGAATATTCGAATTAATTCTCGAAATCACGTTTATGCTCGGACTAATTCTAAGTAATTAATTTCATTTATCATGTGTTAAATAGTCAAGGATATTTGTCAAATTTCATGACCTATGAGTGTGCTTCTCACGCCTAAAGCCTTGTTCAATGTTAAACCATTTATTAGTACTAAGTTATGTGAATAGCCCTTAAATCGTGTTATTACCGTACGCAAGGTTAAGTACCGAATGTTGGGAGGAAATAAAATATGTCACGTGAAATCCATCAATTCAAGTAACTTATGTGGATGGTTTTTAAGGCTCAAGTGACGACTAAGCACCCAAAAGTACACCTCATGCTTTAATTTTAAGGCAAATGGCCTCAAGTGATTGGCTAACCCATTCCTTTACATTTTCCCCCAATTTTACCTTACCATCCGGCCGTATTTTAAGAGAAAGTGTGGGTTTAAGTTTACCTTACACTTAAGCTAAATATTTAGTTTGATTTAAGAGAGGATTGGGAGGATAAGCTAAGAAAGCCGAAGGAGAAGAAGCACACGCCACAAGCATACAAGGTTAATAGAAATCACGCACAACCTTCAAGCAATTGAGAGAGTACGTTCATCTTAACTATCTTTTCATAATTATAGGATCATGCTAGTTTACTAAGATCAAGCCATGCTATTCAATTCATGTTAAAGCCATGTTAAGCTCGGCTTATGTCATGTTAAGCTATGCCAAGCCACGATCGTTTTTATTCGACAACTCCCGAGCAATTCATGCTTATTTAGTCATGTTATGTCATTATATCTTCATTTTAGAGAGATAGGTCGAGACAAGTTGTGGTTTTGTCCAAGATTTGGCCTAAGGAAGTCGGCAGCGCACGTAGCGCACGCCTACGGACCATGACCGGCCGTGTCATGTTATCTTTTGTTATGATCAAGTTTGTTCGTGTAATTCCTGTCCCAACAGCTTTAAAATGGTGTATTAAGGTCAGACTGTTAATATTTTTCGGAGAAATTACACGTTTAGCTGAGGTATAGGCCTAACGCCAAATCCGTGTGCATGGTGCGCACACCTTGACATAAGTCGAGTCCTTCGAACGAAATTCAGTAAGTTTAGGAAAGGTTAGCATGTATGATCATGTCATGTTAAATTGAGTTAAATTATGTTAGTATTGCCGGAAAAAGACGCTGGACGGCCGACGAGGGTCGGTCGTACTCGCGCTGTCCGCATGTAGCGGCCGCAGCGTATCGGCGGGTGTGCGTGGTGCAAGTGGATGCGCAGTATAGTGCTGGTGATGCGCGTACGCACGCCAACACCCAGTCATGCACACCAGCGTGCGGTAACGCACGCCAGCGCGCAGTAGTGCGTGTCAGTAGCGCCCGTGTAGCGCCGGTCATGTCCAGCAAGCGCCCATACGCGCGTTCACGCGTCCAAGTCCCTGTCGCGGTGTACGACAGCGCCCGACAACGTCCAGCGGCGCTTGGTGCCAACGCGTATAGCGTCTGGCAGCGCCGGTGTTCCTTCATGCGCGATCATTGGTGCCCAGCCACCAGCAACCGTGCCCAAAGCTGCAGCAAGGCCATGGGCCGAGTCAGCAGCCAACCGATCGGTTCGAGCAGACCGGCGATTCGGTCAGACCGGTTCAGACCGGTTTAGACCGGTTGGACCGGTTCATCAATATTTTATTATTTTAAAGTCCCGGTTCATGTTCAGGTCTTATTTTCAGTTAAATTCCGAGTCCGGTTCAGTTCAAGTAAATTCATGTCGGTTCAGTTCCGAGTTTATTCAGTTCCAGTTGTACGGATTAAGTCCAAATATCATGTCAAGTCTAATAGAGCATCTTAACGAAATTAATCAGTTAAGTTAACAGTCTGAGCATAGTCATTAGTAATTGTTTATATTATTTTCAGTTTGATCAGGCATCAACACTACCGTTCAGTTTCAGCAGTTCAGGTGGGGACTCAGACTAAGTACTACATTGATTATAATTACGCTACCATGTTTGGGGTATGTATTATCAGTTCAGTATCCGCTTGGAATGGTCGCCGGTCCATTCTGGGTTTTAGTGGCCCTAGTCTGCTCACTAAAGTGTGCACATGGTGTCCGGTATTAGTTTTTGCCGACAGATGAGGTAACAGTCAGGGTCACGTTGCGTGACGATATCAGATTCATGTTCATGTTATTACCGGTTTCATGTTGAGGTTATGTATATACTGATATCATGATGTTGTTATTATTTTCAATGTTTACATTAGTAGGAGTTTCCACGGAGCACAGTGCCATAGTGCTCATTTCCCATTGTTATCATGTTTTTCAGGTCAGGATGTCGGGCAGGGAGCGTGAGCTGACGGAGGCTTCAGGACATTTATGTTTTGATTGTATATATATTATGACGATTTACGTTTCCGCTGATGATGGCTTTTGACGAACTTATATTTTGACTGAACTTTTGGGAAAACTTATGCTTTCAGTAACAGTATGATTTTATTAAAAATTTAAATAACGGTTTTCCAAAATAAGTCACGTTTTTAAGGTAGCACCCCGAATCAGTTTTCGCAAAGTAAAAGATTTTATTTTTAAATAACTTTGCGAAATTTTCGCACTCTGATTTAACGATAAGGAGGGGTGTTACACTAAGGCTAGTAAATATCCTACTACCATAAGTTCCTAAATCTACTAGATCTCCTAATGTCTTGACTTGCACACCAAGTACTTCTAGAATGCTCCCAAAACTTCCACACGTTCAACACTCTCAGCCGCCTCACTTGTTCGCGTCGCCCGCGTCGTTCGCGCACGCGCGCGCTATCGCGCGCGCCTCTCCTGCGCCGCCTCCCTCTTGCGCGTGCGTGGCCCCCTCGCCTATGCCTATCGCGCATAGGCGTGCGCCCGTGTCTTCGCTGCACTCGCGTGCAATCGCACGCGCCTCGCTACCGCTGACCTTCTCGCGCGCGTCCGCGCCCGCCAGTCTTAGGCCCGTTAGGATTGAGTCCGACAATGATGATGGCGATGGTCTTGATATTTGGTTGGAAAATATGTTGGAGGCGCCATCTAGTCCTATTTACCGGCCATCATGTGTACAAGATTGGCCAAGAGGTTGTGGGCCAAAGCTGAAGTCGAGGGTAAGGAAATAGACGGCCAAGAGACAACGCAAAGCACGGGCCCGAAAAGCAAATCAATGTAGGTGCGAGCCTTGTGCAAAGAAAAGACAAGCTCAAAGGAAGGAGGCTAAAAGGCGTGGTTTGCGATGGGTGAAGGATGGTTGGTGGATACCGGCGGATGATTGTGTGAGATTAAAGGGATGGGACCCATGGCCATCGGGCGAGCACTCGGAGTCGGTTGGCGACATGGGTGCGAGCACGAGCAAAGAACGCACATCGTACCTTGATGCGCGTAATGGGCGAGACAATGCGCAGGCGAGCGACGACGAGGTGCTGGACGCAAGCAACGCACGATGGTGCGCATCGGAAGGATCGGCCACAGAGGCTGATTGGGGTGCACTGGCGTTCGGCGAGAAGGAGACGGGGCGCGATGGTGATGGTGAGATGGCTGACGTGTGCGGTACTCGCGTGGGTGGCGAGGACGCGCGGGGCATAGGCGGCAGCGGCGATGGGCGCGCGACAGCGTGCAAGTTCGGGACGAGCGCGGACGACCCAATCCGTGCGAGCGCAGGAATGCCGGACGATGACGAGTACACGCGCGAGAAGGTTGGAGTTGGCGAGGTGCGCGCGATAACACGCGAGTGCGGGGCATGCGAGCGAAGCCCAATCCACAAGGGCATAGGATTGGCGGCTGGGGTATGCGCGGGTGGCAGCAACGCGCTGGGCGCGGCACACGGACGGACAGCGTGCGCGATAGGCGCTACGTGCGAGACAAGCGCGCGTGTTGCCGCGCGCCACGAGGAATAGGTAAAAGCAAGGCGGCGCGCGCATACGCGTAAAAGGCGCGCGACGCGCGAAGAGAGGAGGCGCGAGATTAGGGCGCCGAGGAGTTTTAGCATGTAGGTTTAATTTAGGGAGCATTCTAGATTTGCTTGGTGTGCAAGCCAAGCAATAGTTATTTGGTAGGTTTAGGATTTTATTGCTTTCTAGACTTAGGATTTAGTATTTAATTATTAAATTAGTTTCCTAGTAAGAATAGATCTAGAGATAGTTGGTATCTATAAATACCCATGCACCTCATCATATTTTAGAGAAGTTGAATGAAGTATTGAATTGGTGAGCCAATCTTGAGGGGGAACTGTTGTTCTTAACGTGTGATAAACAAGGTCGTTAGTGCGTGTTTACATACAGTGTCGGAAAGAAGGCCATTAGTGCGTCTTGAAGTCACGGTATCTAGGAGAAGGCCGTAGTGCGTCTGTTAGATACACCTATCGAGGATAAACGAAGGCCGCAGTGCGCCGTTTATTCGCAACCATCGTATAGGTAAGAACACGATCCGTCATCATTGGTGCTTTCATTGAGAGGGTTTCATTGAGAGGGGCTGATCGTGTGATTATCTATCTATCTTTTTATTTTTTTCGGTTTGCCTTTTGCTGAGGGACCGAATTTCTCTTCTTTTTTTTGGGGTCGAAATTTTCGAATTTATTTCAAATTTTTCATTAAAAAAAAAGTGTCAACTTGTTAGTCCTTTGTTTGATTTATTCGGTTAATACCTTTTGTTGAGGGGCCGAATTTCTTTTTTGTTTCGATTTTTTGAGTCTTGTTGGGGGTTCGAATTTTTCGAATTTTTCCCTATTATTTTTCGTTTTTTTTTAGAGTAAAAAAAAAATATTATGATGTTACCATTGGATGAGTTAGATTGGTAGGATCTTGAGTATCTCGAAGGATTGGAAAGGGAATTAACCGCATTGGAGCGAGAATTTTTGGAGGAGCTTCACGAACGTAGAGATTGGGAGGATCGTGAAAGACAACTCATGGAAGCCCGAGAAGCAATGGTGATCGATGCTCATGGCCATGAAGATGAAGGAGAGCTTAATTTTCTAATCCTTCAGGACAAGGAAAGTCTCGAAGAGGAGGGGAATGATACGGAAGTGGTCATCAACCCCGGAGAGTTCGACAATGATGATGGCGATGGTCTTGATATTTGGTTGGAAAATATGTTGGAGGCGCCATCTAGTCCTATTTACCGGCCATCATGTGTACAAGATTGGCCAAGAGGTTGTGGGCCAAAGCTGAAGTCGAGGGTAAGGAAACAGACGGCCAAGAGACAACGCAAAGCACGGGCCCGAAAAGCAAATCAATGTAGGTGCGAGCCTTGTGCAAAGAAAAGACAAGCTCAAAGGAAGGAGGCTAAAAGGCGTGGTTTGCGATGGGTGAAGGATGGTTGGTGGATACCGGCGGATGATTGTGTGAGATTAAAGGGATGGGACCCATGGCCATCGGGCGAGCACTCGGAGTCGGTTGGCGACATGGGTGCGAGCACGAGCAAAGAATGCGCATCGTACCTTGATGCGCGTAATGGGCGAGACAATGCGCAGGCGAGCGACGACGAGGTGCCGGACGCAAGCAACGCACGATGGTGCGCATCAGAAGGATCGGCCACGGAGGCTGATTGGGGTTCACTAGCGTTCGGCGAGAAGGAGACGGGGCGAGATGGTGATGGTGAGATGGCTGACGTGCGCGGTACTCACGTGGGTGGCGAGGACGCGCGGGGCATAGGCGGCAGCGGCGATGGGCGCGCGACAGCGTGCAAGTTCGGGACGAGCGCGGACGACCCAATCCGTGCGGGCGCAGAAATGCCGGACG
>CACSLK010005271.1:2165-12234 GCA_902706635.1 Striga hermonthica
CTCTTTTCTCTTTACTTGTGATTGAATATCCGCATAAGATAATCCGGCTAACCTTCCTCGTGATACGACCCGGTGTCGAATCTTTGGATTCTACTCCGATTAAATATATTTACAACAGCGCCTTGTCACCTGCTTAGGAGGTGACGACCTCGGTTCGTGTAGGTCTCGGTTGGGGTGACCTCGGCTGGTAGTGATCACTTTGGTCTTCTATGGTTGCACCGGTTTGTCGTGCGAACCGGGGTGACTTTAGTCCATGTCGGTAGAGGTGTTACTGTTGCCCAAGATGCCGTTCGATGCTCTTAATAGTGGATTACCGAGTCGGATGATAACAAGTATCACTCTCCAAGATCAATCCAAGATGAAGATTCAATGTTTTTGGGGTGAAAAGCTGATAAAAACGAGTCTACGGGTGTTTTCCTAGGGTTGAAAACGAGTCCCAATAAGTCTTTGAAAAAGTGAGAAAAATCAAGGATTTATAAATTCAGGCCGCACAGGGTGCCGTGACGTGAGGGGTGCCACGCGGCGCCTGGGCACAGGCTGCTATGCACAACTTTACGGTTTTTGCTCGTTTGAGCTCGTCCGAACTCGGAATTGAGTGTCATTTTTTCCTACGCGTTACCAACGAACCCTTCTAGTTAATTATGCTTGCATGGAAAACTTACTTTTGACATCATATCCACCCGAAGCTCCTGACCTACACACAAAAAAGGGAAAAAAAAGCAGAGAAAACAAAGAAACACAAACGAAAACACAGAAAAAACCAAAATAAAGAAAAACTTGCAACAAAACACAAAACGAACTTAAAACAAAAGAAAATATAAAATAGGGGAAAAAAAAAGGCCAAACACATACAAAAAATGCAAGAAAAATGAGACAAACACATCCATATCATTTACAAATTGCATTATTTTATTGGATGTCCATGAATAAAGTTTTTCATATGAAATGGTAATATTAGTTTCAATACTTGTAAATATGAACGTATGCATTTTTCTACTAATGTCTGAAACATCAATAACTTTTAAAGTCACTTCAAGATTCATACAAGATATTTTCAATTCCTCATCATCCAATGTAACTAAAGTTGCCGCATCAAAACTGTTAGTGTTATATACTGAAAGCTTGGCTTTGGATGATATTACTTTTTTCCCCTTTATGAATGAGAAACATGTTAGATTAAACAAGTTCTATGTTCTGTTGTTTTGCATTAGATAGTGTGGGTCGTCATCGGGCGAACCGAAGATCATACTATCAGTTATTCGCGAAATAAGAATTAATAGATCACAACCTAGATGGACATGAACACCCCATCAGAACGGTTGTAGTGTAACTGTACATTTTGTCTTGACTGAATAGTTGGATTAGTACATTTATGTATTGAATAGGATCCCAAAGAGGAGCAGTTCATTTTATACAGATCGTCGTAAACGAACTATGCCTCGGTTAATTACTGCGTACTCCTAACCCGTAAGATATTAAACATTCATATATGTGTAGTATTTATTACTTTGATTCACATGGGTGAGGTTTAGTGATGTAGAGAAGCGTACGCGTGGGAAGAATAAACGAGTAAACGAGATACTCTCTCGTAAAACACGCAAAAATCACAATATCAAATTTATTTTCAAAATTCACCACCCAATAACAAAGAAGAGATGTCTTTAAATAAGACACCCAAATCATAAAACTTATCTTGTCCACCAAGTCACCAAGTCATTAATATAAATAAATGTTAAATGCTAATTATTATAATAATAATAATAATAATACTTATATTATTCTACACCATTCTCCCTCGGTTCGGAAGGCTTTGCCCTCGAAGTCGATGCGCACCCGTGGCCGGCGTATGGTGTTGAACCCAT
The DNA here is from genome assembly GCA_902706635.1 of Striga hermonthica. Classification (NCBI taxonomy): domain Eukaryota; kingdom Viridiplantae; phylum Streptophyta; class Magnoliopsida; order Lamiales; family Orobanchaceae; genus Striga; species Striga hermonthica. Next base: position 4,028 of record CACSLK010005271.1, read on the forward strand.
GGTAGTAACTCCCGTCGTTTTCCTCGATCGAACACGAAGGTTGAATGCCTTACCTCCATGGTATAGCCCACTTGAAAGTCATGAAAAGACATATATGTAGCAGCCACGCACAGAATTTTGAAGTCACCGTGAGAACCAAAAAACAACATCTGTTTGCAAGGCCGCAACAAATTCTCGTAGGAGAAAAGTGTAACGCCCCACTTTTATTTGCCGAAAATCAGAATAAATTTTTCAAAATTTATTTTAAAACACTTGAGGCGCTACTCTTTTCAAATCAATAATCAATACTTATCAATCATCAATACCCAATCCTCAGTACTCATGCATCAATAATCAATAATCCAACACTAGTTCAGTTCAATAATCAATAACCAATCCAATTATCCATTACTCATACAATCCTAGGGAATACATTCCCTATCAATAATCCAATAATCAATAAGACAAGAATAACAATAATTCAATTTCACGCGGAAGCAATAACAATTTTTGTGACCACAACTCGCTTCCCTCCACCGTGCCCACCATACTAACCTGCATCCATGAAGAGCAGGTGGGGATGAGCACAAGAGGAAACAATAGTGCTCACCACTATGCAGTAAATGTTAGCCTCAATAATAAATAGTAATCAATAATCAAAAGGTATGGTCTCAGTATGTATACGAAGCAATAATCTATTTCTATCCCATTCTCCCATCAATAATCACAATAATCAGACTCATGTGCACACCTACGCATAGACTACTGCTGATACTCGATTCGAACGCCAAGACCTATGCCTTGGTCTTACAACGATGCCAAGCCATTAGGAGTAAACCACCCCGCCGGCCAAAACCTACGAATTGGTCTTACAATCGGGGATCACCAGCCAGAACCTACGCCCTGGTCTTACGGCTCTCAAGGGAGACTACCCAACGGATATACTCTATAGCTACGGGGATAACCGTTCGATATATGGTACAGCTCACACCGAAGGCTACATGATTCACATGCATACTTTGATCATACCATAATTAAAACAGTAATAACATTTAAGACATAGCAAATTTTTAAATAAACCCATCTGGTGTCGAATGATAAAGCAAGTACCGGAAAGTTGTAGGTGGTTGAATCACTACTCATTAGACACCTACATAAGTCAAGACAGTCCCATAAGCAACTATCTCGACTGTTACACAGATAACGATTATACTTGGTCGAATCACATCGACTATGAAACTCGTAGAAGTTGTGGATTTGGAACATTAGGACGACTTCTAGACTCAACCAACAAACTAATAAATCATATAAAAGCAGGCAACGAAGATTTCACACAAAAATGGGGTCAACAGGTCAAGCTCTTACCAACAAGGCCAACCGGTGCCCAAAAAGGTTAATCGGACTATTTCGAAATTTATAAGAATGGGACCATAAGAAGTTAGACTTGGACTTTTCAAATAAAATTTTTACATCACATAAAGAGCTGAAAAACACACATCTTCACCAAAGGAAAACCTTTAAACATAATCCTAACCATTTTAAATAATTTAAGCAAAATCTGACTAGATATTAAATTAAATAACTTAAAATAGCTACAGTCCGAATTTAATTTTGAAATTTTTACAGCAGCAAGATATCATATAGAACAGTAACATATTCAAAATTTAGCTAATTCGGAAAAGAACTCGATTTTATATGAATTTACTAAGAAATAGTCCAGAAATGGTTTTCGAGTTTTGACGAGCCTGCAGACCGTATTAAAACCTCAATTTTAACTACATGTAATGTAACAACAATGTGAAAACATATCAAAAAATCAGAATTTTTGGAGCAATACACGAATTATAGTGATTTCAGCGAAAACGGCTGCAACACGATTTTCAAAAATTCATATATTACAATATAAATATCGAAACGACACAAGGCCAAAGCAGTTGCGTCAAGGACATTCCTAAGTCCAATAATATACAACACTTCCATAGAAAATAATACATGAACCTTAGTTCGACAATTTTCCAAAGTGACGGCAATCACTTTGGTATCCAATGGCAAATATGTATCAAAATTTCACTCAAATTCATATTCACGGCACATAATTAATTTGAATTATCACACGATCAGCAATTACAACACACATACGAGCATGTAAACACATATAAGGGCGAGATAAATAAGTCGAGGGTTAGCCCGGGTACCGTTCTCTGGACGGGGTTACAAAACGGGACCAAATCGGGGCCGAACGGATAGCACGTGCACGTTGGGGGTCGATTGCTTGCAGTTTGAACTTCGGGACAGCAGTATGGGGCAGCCGTTGCACTTGGAACTTGTGAACAGGGGTACGAACAACAATGACATGGTGGGGCTCGGCTGCGGGTCATCGGTTGTCGTCGGGATGAGCGATACTCGAATAGCAAACAAGCACGGGTTTGTTGATGGAATCGCGGGAGCGCCGAGACCGCAGCGGTTAAGCTCGGGTACAGAGCAGCGGATCACCGGGATGGACGGCACGTGAACAGTACTCCGGGGAGGACGACCGCGACGTCGGAACAGCACCGGGACTGACGAGGGTTACGCGGACAACAACCGGAGTTCGAACGAGTTTACAAACGGGTGTCGAGCTTTGCTGATGGCCTGCGATCACGGACAGCAGGTGGTGGTCCCGGAGGTGCGCGGTGGTCGGGGTTTATGGGTTCGCCTGCGTTGGTCAGAGGATGCCATGTGACACGAGAACAGGGGTCGAGCGAACAACGATTTGGGGCCTGATGATGACGGGACTGCACGGAGGAGCAACGTTTGGGAGCTTCTCGCGATGGGACAGCGATGATGATGGCGTTGCAGTCGCGAGGTGATGATGATGGTGATATCGAGAGGAATTAAAACGAGAGAGAGGGAGAAGTCAGATTTTTTGTTTATTTTGTTTTGGAAAAAGCTGTGTGAGGGTCTCGAGAGAAAAGAGCCGATACACAATATAACTTAGTGTTTAGAATATTTCTCTCCAAAATTGATAAAACGGATCGTGGGTCATGGGTCTGGGCCAAAGGCGCGGGGCGCGGGGCGCGGGGCGCGGGCCGGTTTGCTCTCGTTTCACATTCTCTTGGCTCGACTTAGCCATCATTAATTGCTCGACATCAATAAAATAAACTCAGTTCATCCGTACGCGATTAATAAATTAACTGGATAATATATGCATATACACATAATATTTATTATAATAATCATTTAGACAAGTAATATTTATTTAATATTTATAAGCAATCAAACATTTAGATAATTTAGCAATTAAATATAAATTAATAATAATACCAATACAATAATATCCAAAAAATAAATTCAATAATCGAACAGTTAAATCCGAACTACGCGACTAAACCGAAATCGCCGAACATCGAACGTTTTAAAATAAAACGATCAAGTACTTCAACTTATTATTTAAGCCGACATGGCGACTAATAAATATAATCTTATAAACAATATTCGATAAATAGAATATTCTGAGAAATTCTATAAATCGAACGGGGCGTTACAAAAAGCTCGGGCCTGCGCAACAGAAAAACTACCAATTCTTCCAGCAGCTGAATTTTGAAACCCGGAACATGATGGAAACTCTAGCCCCGGAGGTTCTTCATCGAAAATCGGTGGACTGTCGTAGAGATCGTCCACTTCGTCAGTAAGACGCTTCTCCACCTTTTCGGGTCCTTCATCAAACACAGGCGGACCATCGTACAATGGCCCATCAACTTGCTCTTCGTAGAATTCGGGGAAATCCACGCGAAACCGTCCCTCCCAATGGCCATATTTGCGATCAAGTCTCAAATCCCGTCGGGCACGATATCCGCCAGCGAAGGCTGCCTCTGCGCGCCAGCCCATGTCTCTGCGTTGAAGCCGTCCATGATGCCGTTCAGAGGTGACGGGGACCGCTGCCGAGGCGCCCCGACATGGCTGCGTCCCACACAACCGCCTGTCTCCCCCGCGAAAGCCACAGCCCACAACCCCATCGCGGTTCGTTTGCAATTTTGAAACAACCATGTTGTTAAGCGTCAAATGAAAATCCTTGATCCCCGTTGAAAGATCGACAAACCAATTTTTGAAACGCACGTCCAACTCTTGAAATCGGTAGTCAATCTGTTGAACCCGATCGTTGAAGGTTGCATCACGTTGTTTGTGTGCGGCATTTTGTCGTCCCTGCGACATCGCAAATCGTACTGACTGCTGATACCAACTGATGTAGAGAATCGTACGAGTGGAAATGATAAACGAGTAAACGAGATATTCTCTCGTAAAACACGCAAAACTCACAATATCAGATTTATTCTCAAAATTCACCACCCAATAACAAAGAAGAGATGTCTTTATATAAGACACCCAAATTGTAAAATCTATCTTGTCGACCAAGTCACTAAATAAAAAAAAATTTAATGCTAATAATAATAATAATAATAATAATAATAATAATAATAATAATAATAATAATAATACTTATTTTATTGTACACCATTTAGTGAACTGGGCCAATAGACCATCTGTCTTGGGTAATATTTCTACATGTATGTGTTGTTAGTACATTCACGGTCACCATGTGTGTTAGTTTGATGATGTCCCCGGAGTGAGTTCATGAAGGATCATTATGTTAAACCCTGCAGGTAGATTAAATTCCGGCATAGTAAGAATGTGATGAACGAGCGCAAGCTTCGTTGAAGTAATAATAAATTACTTAATTCTAGATTGTGAGTGATCGAATTAATTAATGGACATTATATCTTAAACATGAGGAGATAATCGAGTAATTATTACTGGAGTCTCAATGGTAAATTGAGCTAGGAAAAGGGAGCACAATAATATTATGTTGGTGGCCCATTTAATAGTATTTAATTAATTAGAATTTGTGGACTGACTCATAAGTATTTTAATTAATTGAGGAGCCCTTCTCCTAATCTCCTAAGGGTCCCTACCGTAGCTCTATACATACATCACTAAACTCATGGGAAGAGAACACACATCTCATAATAGACGCCGTTCACATCGCCCCATCTCTCTCTCTCTCTCTCTCTCTCTCTCTCTCTCTCTCTCTCTGTCTCTCTCAGTTCTCATTCGAGCTTTATCTTCTTCTTGTTGTTCTACCGGTACAAGCTGAAGAGGGTGTTCAATATATACAGTAGAAGATCAATAGGTGCTCGAGACCCGATAATCTTCTACAGCAATCGACGAACCACGAGCCTGAGCCCGAGATCCGCCGACCCGACGACGCAGGCCAACCGGATAGCCACACGCCACCGCACGCGCCGCGACCAGCCCGCAACGCATGGCCAGTCCTGCGACCCAGTTCCCATCGCGATCAGACCCACGAGCTTGACCCGATTGCAAGCCCGACGTTCCTTACGTGTGATTGTGTACGGCCATCCGGAAGATCAGCCAGATCGCCCAAAATAAATTTTAATCCGTAATTTTACTACGTCAAACCTTTAGTTTCGTTGCGCATTGGTTTGCATTTTCTATTGAATTCGTGATTTGTACATAACGAGATCCTCATAGAAACAAAAACCACACATGGATTGATTAAATTGCATTTGGTCAAATCTGCTTTTTAGTTGAAAAATAGCCATGTCGACTATAACCAGAAAAATTAGTTCTAAATGATTTATGAGTTGTGTTTTTCTCTTTTAGTGTTTTGAATTTTACCAAAATGCATTTTTTCCTACAAATACGATGTTTTTTCGAAAATACAGGTTCAATTCCCATTTTATCGGCAATCTCTTTTGTAGTAATCATAGTGTAACAGCCCAGTTCACCCGCTGCAGAATATTGTTCGCTTTGGGCACTCTCACCCTCACGATTTTGCCTTTGGGAGGTAGATCACCAAAACGCTTCCTTTAGGTTAAGGTATCCACACCCTCTTATAAGGCATGCTTCGTTCTCCTCAACAACCGATGTGGGATATCTGGATCCACCCTCCTTGGGGACCCAGCGTCCTTGCTGACACATCAGTTCGGGTACTGGCTCTGATACCATCTGTAACAACCCAGTTCACCCGCTGCAGAATATTGTCCGGTTTGGGCACTCTCACCCTCACAGTTTTGCCTTTGGGAGCTAGGTCACCAAAACGCGTCATGTAGGTTAAGGTATCCATACCCTCTTATAAGGCATGCTTCGTTCTCCTCAAGATGTGGGATATCTGGATAAAATATAATTGTGTTATTTGATTAATATTATTTACTTTGAAGCATCTAATGCACATGAGGAATGAGTTGCTATTTGATTAAATGAGCTGAAGAATCAGCTCTTAACCTCACATGGAAGTCACCTAAATGACACCTATGATTAGTTTGACTTAAGCATGGCAAAACCTTAGGATGATTAATTTTAATATATTCTTAAAATCATCCTCAAGCATATGGCCGGACATTGTTAGTATTGGAGCACATGAAATAGATTATAAGGCATCAAGAACAACTCATTTACATGTTTGCCATCCCATTAGATGCCTTAATCACATGACATCTCATGATTTAGATTTACATTTATATTTAGATCAAAGTGCATACCCATGCACATGCCTTCATGTTCTCTCACATTAAACTCTATATATAACCACCTTCAACACTTCACAAATCTCCTCATCAGCCTTAAACGTATTTCTCAAAACCAGAATAACTTCTCAGCCACATTTCAATCAAACACAACCAAGAAAGACCAAGAATATCAAGTCAAGAGCACCTAGACTGGAGAGCCATTCACCCGAGTCACCTTTTTTCCTTTGTGTTTTCTTGTTCCTTGAAGAAGGTAAGAAGGCCATCTTCTGTACATGCTAATAGCTTAGTTAATATGTTATTATGTGTGTTAAATTATGGTTAAGTTTCAGGTTATATGAGGATATATCCATGATAGAAGTTAAAGATGTTCCCATTTCGCATGCAAGAATGTTTGTATTGTTTCATCTCATTTTTGTATAAGCTATGAACAACCTGCTATATTGAGCTTCAAATGATTATTTCTTGTATGTGTGCTGAGTTCATATATGAAATTTCATGTTAATTGGTTGAGTATTCCATGAGATACAAGCTTATGAAGTAAAGCATGCAAACCGAACTCGAATGCATTTTTATAGCTGTGACTTTAAACATGTTTATCTCGGCCTAGGAGCATGCTTTTAATATGAAATTTTTATAAAGACTCTATACAAGTGTTGAGAGTATGCATGTCCAATTTCAGCCAAATATGATAGGAAACGAGTGAGTTATGATTTTTAAAAAAGAGTGCGCAAGCAGTTTTTTGAAAACCCAGCAGCATGTACCATTAAATGTGCTCAAATGAGTTTGTGATCTTCATCAAAGTTATAGGTATGTTTCTTAGATTTCTTATGGGGTACAATTCATGCTGATGTGATGTCTGTAGCATGATTTAGATGATAAATATTGAGGTGTTGTTTATATCATAAGTTAGTCTCTGGCAGATTTATGAATTAGATGTTTTGTATTTAAACTCGTTGATACTATCATTATTTGCAAATGTGATCTTCAACAAAGTTGTATATAGTTGAGTTATCTACCATGTGGTATTTTGAATCTCATTAAAAGCATGTCTATAGCTCTAGTTATCTATAAATTACTGAAGTCCGATCAGTTGCATGTTCTCAATTTTTGACTGCTACTCAGTTCTGAAGGTTTGATGATTTATCTCCTAGTAAATGACCTTATTTTTTCTCGATGTCTTCATAAGAATTGTAGAGGAATGTCTTAGGGTTCAAATGCAACTGGAATTATGATTACATGATATATGTGCTGCAAGTTGTGTTGATTTCGAAATCGCTGTGCGGGTTAAGTTTTGGAAATCTTGTGTTCTACCTTTGAAATTGGGTTTTACTTGTTAAATGCATGCCTATATGACTTACATGTGCTGAGTGGAATCCATATATGTTGCTATAAGTTGTTCGTGTGTTGGATAGTCATTTATATGACAATTTTAATATATGTAGGGGTTTGACGAGCCGAGCTTGCTACCTACACGTGTTTTGTGTTAGCTATTGCTTTCGACCAGGTGGGTACATTTACGTTGTATCTATAATTATCGCACTCGTTACTTCGTATAAATATTCATTTCGATAGTTGTTGTATGCGTGAGAACCCTAGTCTAGGTGTCTCATTAATAGTGTCTTTGATGAATGCATAAACAGTAAGAGGTCGCCTGCCCGTTGCTAGTCGGGAGGTGGACGCCCTGATCCGTGTGTTTTTTTT
>CACSLK010005271.1:16285-30265 GCA_902706635.1 Striga hermonthica
AAATGGAATTGATAGAAACTGCAAAACACAGCTTTTACAGCATACCTCTAACAGTTAGCGATACTTATCAGGCTTTTACGCTCATTAAGTGGAAGATTATATTCATTCAAAAGGGGAACATCTTCAAGGATCCCAAAGCAATCACATATCGGGAGAAAATGGGTCAAGAACCGACATCTTCATCGACTAACCGACATCTCATATCGGTTGTGACATGTCGGGTACGACATATCGGTTAGGACATATCGGTTATGGCTAACCAAACCGATATCTATGACTTGCCACACCAACACCATAAGGCGGCGCCAACTCAGCACAAGTCATCATTATACCTGGCCAAGTGGCACGCTACCAAGATAAATGGCAATAAGCCGCCGTTGACTATTCTAATGTAATGATTAAATTGCTGATAAGTGTTGTAAATTAATATATAAGGGAAAAAATAGACTCTCTAGAGGGAGGATATGAAAAAATATACAATAATATTCAATAAACTTTCCTTTTCGATTATCAGGTTCTGAATCTCTCTCTCTTGAATACCCAACGTGTTTTGCATTATATTATCGTTGTTAATTACCACATAACAACAATTTGGCCCTAGAGGAAGGGCCTCATAACATTTTTGAGGTTAACTTTCGCTGTTATAGCCATCTCCTCGCTTGAAGTTACCATGTCGCAATCTGGTCGAGATCAAACGACTCATCCTGGCCAGAGCGAATCGACTAATCATTCACCAAGGCGTTCAACACCACCTCCTCCGGTCACGAATATCACGAACTTCCTTCAAAACCCAGAGTTTATTCAAGGTTTAACCTCTCTTATAGCTCGAGCCATGCCCAGAAACTCGAGTACTATACCTTTATCAACGCCGTTTCCTACGAATCCAATGGAACATCCATTCATTACTCATCATGACCCTGAAACACATGTGGCGACATCACATGCTACGCCACAACCACACCATACTTCTCCACATCGAGAGGAGTTAACTCGTATAACTGCTAATCCAGTAACGAACAACCAGGTCGCGGAGGAACCTCCTGTTCGAGAGATGACTGCTGAAAGCCACTCTGCTCATTGTCAAAGAATTCCGTCACGACCTAGACCTATCTCACCGGTACCTCGTGACCGTGAAGATTTACGGCGTCAGATTGAACGGAATCGCATGTCAAGACATAGTGCCGAAGAAATCGAGGTTCTCCGTAAAAGATTGGCTGAAATTGAGACTCGACAGAAGTCACAAGAAGATTCTCCCCGACATGTCTCGACGTCGGGAAATGTAACCGTTGAAGCCGATTCGCCTTTGGCTCCAGAACTTACTGCGGAGGCGCTCCCTGCCAAGGTAAAAATCCCACAAATTGGCATGTATGATGGGACCTCGGATCCAGACGCGCACTTAGGCCATTATACGTCGTGGATGGAATTGCATGGAGCTTCGGATGCTTTGAGATGTCGGATGTTTTCCCTCACACTGGGGCCACGGGCACAAAAGTGGTATTATACTCTTCCGCCTCACTCAATTTGGAAGTGGCAACAATTACGTGCAGCTTTTCGATCACATTTCATTGGAGCTCAAGTTTGTCTTATCCCAAAAGAATCGATCACTAATATCGTACAAAAGGATGACGAAACCGTGAAGGATTACATATCTCGGTTTAACGAGCGAATTCAGAACATGGAACCTTGTAACTGAGGCCCTACTAGTAACTGCAATTGCTGGGTTAAAGCCCAATTCGATGTTTCGCTAGACCTTATGTCAAAACAAGCCGGCTACTTTTCAAGAATTCCTCGATGTCGGTTCCTAGTTTCGACTTCTCGGTGAAGGAGAATAAGACTGAGTCAGATGCGAAGAAGAAGAATAAGAAGAATTTTGGGAAAGCGCAATATCGAAATTACTCTAAGGGGTATGAAAGTACTCCGGAGTCCAGAGCTGCCCGAGATCAGTATGCCGATAACGTGAGGACAGGCTATCAAACCGTTTATTCGGCCGGAGCAGCCACAATTTTTAAAGAACTGAAAGGAAATGGAATTATTCCTGATCCAAAACCAGTAAGAACTTCTGAAGATAAGCTGGATAAATCTCGATACTGTGCGTACCATAAATCTCCGGGACACAATACCGATGAATGCCTCGACCTCTTATCGGCCCTTTTACGTTTGATTGGTCAGCCTCAACTTCAAAAGTTAATAAATTTTGACAATCGCCAGAAAGGGAGGCCCGTAGATCTTTCAGACGAAGAAGATGATGATAATTGAGCCGTTAACCCGAAGAGAGTTCGTGCGAATGATAAGGAAGTTTGTACATTTTCCACTCTTGTCGGTATTTCGACCGACAACTGCAAAAAACCCAAAGCACATGACGCGTTGAACCCTTCTTACTGTATACCCCGAGTAAATTCTAATACCAAGCAGTTGGATACGTCTTGGTGAAAAGCTAAAGCCTATGCCAGGGAAGCCAAAAATGCCGAGAACGAGTTATGAATGTTGATCTTCGAGATACCATTAATAAGCGGAATTGTCCTATCACATTTAGTATCGAAGATGCCAATTTGTTCGCTCATCCTCATTCCAATGCCCTCATTATCACTGCTCCGATTGGAGGAATCTATGTACACCGAATTATGGTTGATACCGGAGCATATTCAAGTATTTTGATGTTTCGCACGTTCAAGAAATTGGGTTTGGATCCGGCGGACATTAGGCCCTGTAATGATCAGATTCAAGGTTTTAACAGAAGTATTTCTTGTCCTATCGGTGAAATACTACTCCCCATATGATTTGGTGGTTTTGGACCAAAATCCAAGATCATTATGGATACCTTCAAAGTCTTGGATGTTCAAAATGAGTACAATGTTGTCGTAGGGCGAACTGCTCTTTACAAACTCCGCGCTGCTGTGTCAATATTTCACTATGCCTTGAAGTTCCCCACCATTGAAGGGGAAGGCACTCACTATGGAGATTAGCGGGAGGCGCGAAGTCTGACGTTGCTCTCAACTTCACGAAATCTTCATGTATGCGAGGTACAAGAGACTGATGGCTCTATTGAGTTGCAAGATCCAATCCTTCCTAACGCAACAATGACAGATCAATCTGCTTCAAATACCGACATCTCCCCTGCCCCTGATACCAATGTCATTGAGACGTCGGATTTGCCTGAAATCTCGGATGGAGCCCTCGACCAAAGACAACCTCTTTCTGCGGAGGATATGAGAGCGCACGAAGATATAGATCCAAGGGTGCAATTTAAAGATAAGAGTCATCACGTTCGAGCGGAGCCGGTTGAAGATGTCGAAATTATTTACGTGGATGAACTAACTCAAGGCAAATTGTTGCGCATTGGGGCTAGTCTTCAAGAACCTACACGTTCGCACTTGATTCAGTTTCTTCGGTCAAATTCTGACGTGTTCGCTTGGAAGCATGAAGATATGAAGGGGATAGACCCGCAGAAAGCATGTCACCGGCTAAATTTGGATAAGACCATCAAGCCCGTCATACAAAAACATCAAAAATTCGGACCAGATCGTCAGAAAGCATTGGAAGAAGAAGTGAACAAGCTTATAGATAACAAGTTCGTTAAAGAAGCAAAATATCCGACATGGATATCGAATCCTGTTTTGGTTAAGAAAGCTACTGGTCTTTGGCGCTTATGCATTGATTTCTCAGATCTGAACCAAGCATGCCCGAAAGATAGCTATCCAATTCCACATATCGATTACATGGTAGATGCTACATCAAGACACCAGCTCATGAGCTTTTTGGACGCCTATTCCAGTTACAATCAAATCCCCATGCACCCCGACGATGCCGAACATACTTCGTTTTATTCGGCCCGAGGTCTTTACTGTTATGTCATGATGACTTTTGTATTGAAGAATGCTGGGGCCACGTATCAAAGGTTGGTCAATATAATGTTCGTTCGTCTGATCGGTCATACAATGGAAGTTTACGTAGACGACATGTTGGTGAAATTAGAACAGGCCTCCCATGATATTGCTCATCTTTCCGAAGTCTTTGACATCCTTCGAGAATATTCAATGGTGCTTAATCCCAAGAAGTGCACCTTTGGGGTTGGATCAGGAATGTTTCTAGGATACATGGTGAGCCAGAGAGGAATCGAAGCTAATCCCGCCAAGATTCAAGCCATACTTGATTTGGCTCCCCCGACATCTATCAAAGGAGTTCAAGCTTTAACTGGTCGACTAGCAGCCCTAAATCGATTCATTTCAAAGTCGACGGATCATTGTAAGCCTTTCTTTGACGCAATCAGAAAGAAGAAGCCGTTTGAATGGACCACTGAATGTCAGAGTGCTTTTGACAACATCAAGGAAGTTCTTTCACAACTACCGACGTTGCAAAAACCTCTCCCCGACGAACTCTTATATTTGTATCTGGGAGTAAGTGATGATGCTGTTAGCGCTGTTCTTATACGACAAGATGAACTCCAACAGTTCCCGATATATTATGTTAGTAAGGCTTTACATGACGCTGAATTGCGATATCCGTATATGGAGAAGTTAGCCTTTGCTTTGATCATCGCTGCACGAAAGTTGCGACCATATTTCTGGAACATTCTGTTGTTGTGTTTACATCATATCCTCTCCGACAAGTCCTCTATCGACCTGACACGTCGGGAAGGATGATCAAATGGGCTATAGAACTTGGACAGTTTGACATTCAGTATCGCCCACGGACTGCCATCAAAGCCCAAGTGTTATCCGATTTCATAGCAGAGTTCACCCCATCTGTTAGCACATCAATTCAGGATCCGACGTGGACTCTTTACATCGATGGATCATCCACCGCTATACGAGCTGGAGGAGGAATCGTTTTAGTCAGTCCTGATCAACAAGTGTTTTGTTACTCTGTGGCATTCACTTTCCCGACAACAAATAATTAAGCTGAATATGAGGCTCTCTTATCAGGTCTACGTTTTGCCGAATCCATGAATGTTTCCTCCCTCCACATATTTTCTGACTCTCAGATATTAGTCAGTCACATCAATGGCACTTATGAAGTCAAGGAACCACGATTGCTGCCTTATTTTGACCTTGTCAAGAAGAAGTTATCGCGACTCAAAATGACGTTGGAACATATACCTCGATCGTCAAACATTCAAGCAGATGCTCTCTCACGCCTGGCCTCTTAAACCGATTTGAAAAATGTCGAATTTGTGCAAATCGCCCAACAGATGACTTCTTCAACAGTCTCTACCGACGTCGCTATGATCGAGGCTGCTTCGCCAATTCCAAATTCAACTTGGATGGATCCAATCATCAACTACCTTCAGATCGGGGCCGTGCCTGAAGACCCAAAAGAAGCTCGCACCCTTCGTGTTCGTGCCGCTCATTTCACGATCGATCAAGAAACACTATACAAGCGTGGATATTCTACTCCATTACTTAAATGCTTGTCAGAGACTGACGCTCGACGTATTCTTCGAGAAGTACATGAAGGTGTCTGCGGTACCCACCAAGGAGCACAAGCGTTATCCCACAAGATTCTCCGACAAGGGTACTATTGGCCGACTGTCAAGAAAGACGCCGCGGACTGGGTACGAAAATGTCATAAGTGCCAGATATTTGCTCCTAATGTTAACCAACACCCTGAACTCCTCAAGTCAATATATAGTCTATGGCCGTTCGCAAAATGGGGAATTGATTTAATTGGTCCACTTCCGACAACAAAAATGGAGGTGTCCGGTTTGCGATATTGGCTGTCGACTACTTCACCAAATGGATAGAGGCTGAACCTCTTGCAACCATCACCGAACAAAAAATGATTGATTTTGTCTGGAAGTCCATCATTTGTCGGTTTGGGATACCGAACTCTATTATAACCGACAGCAGTCGTCAGTTCGAAGGGAAAAGATTTGAAGACTTCTGTGAAGACTATGGTATCAAACATTTCTTCTCGTCACCTTATCATCCACAAGCTAATGGGCAAATAAAAGCTGTAAAGAAGATCATCAAGAATGGCTTGAAAGACTAGAGACCGCAAAAGGATCTTGGCCTGATGAGCTGCCCCATGTCCTTTAGGCCTATCGGACGACGACACGAAACTCAACTGGAGAAACCACGTTCTCATTAGCATACGGAACTGAAGCTGTGATACCGGTTGAACTCACTTCTCCAACATATCGGATTACTCATTTTTCTAAAAAAACCAACTCAGCAAACCTGAGAGCCAATCTCGATTTGGTCGATGAACTACGGACCGACGCTGAAATTCGGAATGCTGCTTACAAACAACGTAGCGAAAAGTACATTAATTCAAAGTTCAAGCCACGCTCGTTCGTCGTGGGAGACCTCGTGTTGAAAAGAATTACTGGGACCAATGTCGGTCCGTTGCAACCAAAGTGGGAAGGACCCTTCAAAGTGAACCGTCTGATTTCTAATGGTACCTACCGACTTGAAACTCTAGATGGTGTTCCCCTTCAGTACTCTTGGCACGCAACTTATCTAAAGAAGTACTATCAGTAAACCTGAAGGCTGAACCCTTGTCTCCGATGTATGAAAGTCTTTTGTCCTACCCATGTACAAGAATCACTTTTTGTTGTCAATAAAGTTTGTGTGACGAACCGCTATAATTTGTTCGATCACTCGGACCTCAATAAATCGGTCCTCGTTGCTAAGGCTAAACGTGTTTCATACCATGAAGTTGGTATGACCTAGCCAAACGCAACAAAGCCGGATACTTCCAAGCCCTGAAGATAGTTTGGGGAGGCTTACGCTCCACAATTTCAAATCACGACGTTGATTTGATGAGCTTACAATAAATAATTTTGAGTCCTTTGAAACATTCAAAGACTTATACAATAAAAGCAAGTTGACTATGACTTGTTCTGATAAAGAGTTTATAGATGTCGGATATGCTATAAATTATACTGATATCGAGAATTCAGATAAACTCATAAGAAAGCAAAGCGTAAGTGCCAAATGTCACGTCGGAGTAATCACGAGCATGATGTGCTAAACATTCATTTATCTTTACTCTGACGTGTTTTGACTTATTACAGTAATATGTCATGGTCATACATTCATAAAAATATCAAAATCATTAAACATTGAATTTCATTCATAATAAAATATTGTCATTACATACGATAAAGGAAAGTAGAAAACAACAACTAATTATCAAGTTTCATTCAAGTCATCATTTTTTGTCCCCGACGATGAAGCCCCTCCGGCTGTAGAAGACTGGGAGTTCCCGGCTTCAGCTTTGCCTTTGTCTGCATCGTCCAAATAATCTATTAATCTCTGGCCCAAGCGCTGCATCACCTCCTCTTCCTTCTCCTCCATTGCTCGGACGACGTCGCTTTCTTTTATGATGACGACGTCATCATCCTCGTGTAAAACTCGATCGTCGTCGGAGGGGATCAGTTTAGTCAACCATCCTTTAGCCTTGGCGTCGTCTTCTGCCACCTTTCGTAAGGCGAAGCCAGTAATTGCACCCATGAGTTCTTCATCGGAGAGGCCTTCAAGTGTTTCTACGACAAACGCCTCAGCGATTGTCTCGACACAGATGTTAGCCAGTTCGGGCTTTTTAACCTTTTCCACCTCAAGGACCATGTCAATGAAGGCCCGGAAAATTTTAGCTCTACGCTCCTCCGACAAGGGCATCATGTCCAACTCCAGCATCCGACTCTCCTTCTGCTTTAGAAGTCGGTTGAAAAAATCCCGTTCATCTTGATCAGCCGGAATGTGAGCATTCTTGATCTCGGGGTTCAGACGTTGCTTCTCCATTTTTTCTGGAAGAAAGATTCGCAGCTCATCGACGGTATAAATGCCATTTTCCACCCGGTCGATGACCCAACGCAGTGTCAGTGCGGCGTTCAGTTCTAAATCCCATTCAGTCACAGTGTCCGCACTCAACACTTTGTCGGATTCAGCCACAGCCTTCTTACCGACATCGATGCCCTTTTGAAATTTGAGTTCAGCTGCGGCTGTCATCTCTTGACGGAGTTTGCCCATGGCAATCTCATTGGCCTCACGACATCGAATTAGTTCAGCATCCTTGTCGGATCGATCCTTGCGGATAGCTTGAAGCTCAGCCTTCAACCTTATGAGCTGCTCGTCTTTCTCCTTTGCTGTTTCTTCAACTTTGGCCAGCTGAACCGACAAGAGATCATGGGCCAACAAAAGGTTTTCTCTTTCAGTCTTAAGTACGCCCATCTCGGTTTGTGCCTCTTTCAACTGGGCATCCTTTTCTGACATCGATGCCTCATAACGGGACTTCTCATCCTCTAAAGAAGCTATAGCACCTTCCTTCAAACTCAGCTCGTGCTGCTTCTCATCCAGCTCGTGAACTCGGCCCCGATAACTGTCCTCGGCCACTATGAAGCTGACGAGTGCTCGCCCCAAGCAACCTCGGGCATAACTAAACTTCTGATCGTCTGGCAGAGATGCAATTCCGGCGTGAGTTTTCGGATCCCACGACATTAGCAGAACTTTCGCCGCCTTCACTGCCTCGTTGGGGATCCGATGGTTGATTGTGACTTTTGGCTCGACGATTGTTTGAAACATGGCGAACCAAGGATCAAATACATCCTCCGGCAACTATAACTCAGCAGCTTTTTTCTCGTTTACCCTAAGGAAAGAGTCCTTCAAGATGATTTCGGGCTCCTCCTCTTTGTCCTTGCCGACGCCATTATCCTGCTTCTTCCTCATTCTTTCAGCCACGTGAGACACACTGGATCTTTTGCGGCGATGAACCACCGTTACGTTGGGCTCCTCTGGTACTTCTTGAGAGACTTCGGTCTCAACAGTAGGTTCACCAACCGGCGTCATTATTTGTTGCAGTGGTGCCACCTCAAGTGGCGGAACGTCGGTAACCAGTGGCTCATTCACAATAGCCGGTGTAGGTTCCACCCTTGTTGACGATGGCTCACCGACAGCGCTTTGAGACCGGTTGGGTTCTTTTCCATGCCTTGAGGAGATTCATGCGTCCGGCCATCTCAGTAGATCAGAGATTTTTGTTCTTCCCGACCTTGTTTTTTAAGTCTGAATTCGGGTTGCGTCTCCGATGTTCTTCGGCTTCAACAGGATCTCCAAAACCGAAGTACCCCAGCAATGGATAATAAACTGTCGCATGACATCTCAAGTTAAACCGACATCATTAATATGAAGAGCAGAATAAACCAAGTAAGACACTTACTTGGGCGAAATGACGAGTCCAAAATCCCGGGAGATAAGCCAGCTAATTCCAACCGAGAATCCTTCACAAGGCTGATATCTTCGCTTGTTCGCAGACAGTTCAAATAGCTTGTCAACCCGATTATACAACACTCCTTCAAATTTGGGTTCTTTTATTCCTTCCGGTTTGGCTACAATGTCATAAAAGTCCACCTGTTAGCGAAAACAAAAAACAAGACATTAATACTTGAAGTGAAGAAACAGATAAGCAAGTTACAATAACCAGATTTAATAGCCATCGGGATACTCATCCCATCTTCAAGAAGATCGTTGGCGAATTCGGTGCACTGCCAATCCCCACCGACCAACAACCATTCTTCCTTAAACCCATGTAATGTGTCAGGAACTTTCGTTATCAACTCGCCAACTTTAACCCTTGACTGAGGTTTGCCGACAATCGAAAAAGTAAGAAGCGGATCCGATACTTGTCATACGGGCTCTTCCAAAATGTAAACATACTTCTCATGTCCCTTGTCGACGGTAAATCCCATTTCTTTTCAGCAAAAAGCACAAACAATCCGATAATTCGCTTCCATGAGTTCGGAGCAACTTGGCATATCGGAAATTCCCAATTCTGTAAGTATTTGGTGATTATACGCGGCAAAGGAAATGGTAATCCCGACCTTAAACTTTCAACAAATACACCAACGCACCCTGGTGGTGGACATGTAATCCTTTCTCCAGGATATGGTGCAAATAGTTGTACCGACGCGGGGACTCGAATTTCACTCCGCAACATAACGACATCGGCGTCTGTTAGTATGCTCGGTTCACCATGGGGTGTCATTTCGAGGTCTGGCCATCTTCTAATAGGCCGTCTCCAAAATCTCGAGTCATCGTCGACAGCGTTCTCCTCTACCCTTTTATCCCCTTCCGTGTCGTTCAATCGAATACTTAGGCATTCGACAAACACCGGATCCCACCGATTATATTCCGAAAATAATTCTAATTCCCCGGAGTGGACCATGTTAATCATCATGACATCCAACTCGTCGTCACCAGAGGATTCCCACGATACACTCATGATGCGAAGAAAATATGCCAAAAAAGATGAATAAAGCAAAGAAATAGTTCTTACCACAAGAAGAAGTTCACAGATCTGGGATGCTTTGAGTACAGTTGTGAGACGATTAATTTGCAAGAAAATAAGAAAGTCGATTGCAGATAGAAAATGAAGATAAAGTAAATCTCGACAGAAGATTTTCTATTTATACTAAACCCTAAATTTAACAATGACCGTTGGAAGAAGGAAAAAATAGGGGCGCGTGGGTTCAACGTTCTTAATCCGCGAGTCGACACGACCTTTGAGAATCGCGCCTCTCAGCAGTGGCTATGTGGCCTATCAAAAGTAACCGTTGCCCCTATCAACAAACGTTGCAATTAATTGTAATAAATTGCACCGTTTCAACTTTTAGCACCATTTTTGACAAGTATGAAGACATCGGAAGGACGACTGCAAAAACCGACATGTTCTACTCGCTCAAAATTAATTGTTTCCTGGTCAATTTTCAGCATCACTGCCCGTCTTTTCTCAAGACATCCATTAATGCTGGGGGCCACCTTGTTGATATGGTTTTTGGTAAACCAAGTTAGCGATACTTAACAGGCTTTTACGCTCATTAAGTGGAAGATTGTATTCATTCAAAAGGGGAACATCTTCAAGGATCCCAAAGCAATCACATATCGGGAGAAAATGGGTCAAGAACCGACATCTTCATCGACTAACCAACATCTCATATCGGTTGTGACATGTCGGGTACGGCATGTCGGTTAGGACATATCGGTTATGGCTAATCAAACCGATATCTATGACTTGCCACACCGACACCATAAAGCGGCACCAACTCAGCACAAGTCATCATTATACCTGGCCAAGTGGCACGCTACCAAGATAAATGGCAATTAGCTGCCGTTGACTATTCTAATGTAATGATTATATTGCTGATAAGTGTTGTAAATTAATATATAAGGGAAAAAATAGACTCTCCAAGGGGAGGATATGAAAAAATATACAATAATATTCAATAAACTTTCCTTTTCGATTATCAGGTTCTGAATCTCTCTCTCTTGAATACCCAACGTGTTTTGCATAATATTATCGTTGTTAATTACCACATAACAACAATAATCCTAACCATTTTAAATAATTTAAGCAAAATATGACTAGATATAAAATTAAATCACTTAAAATAGCTACAGTCCGAATTTAATTTTGAAATTTTTACAGCAGCAAGATATCATATAGAACAACAACATATTCAAAATTTAGCCGATTCAGAAAAGAACTCGGTTTTATATGAATTTACTAAGAAATAGTCCAGAAATGGTTTTCGAGTTTTGACGAGGCTGCAGACCGTATTAAAACCTCAATTTTAACTACATGTAATATAACAACAATGTGACAACATATCAAAAAATCAGAATTTTTGGAGCAATACATGAATTATAGTGATTTCAGCGAAAACGGCTGCAACACGATTTTCAAAAATTCATATCTTACAATATAAATATCGAAATGACACAAGGCCAAAGCAGTTGCGTCAAGAACATTCCTAAGTCCAATAATCTAGTAACACTTCCACAGAAAATAATACATTAACCTTAGTTCGATAATTTTTCAAAGTGACGGCAATCACTTTGGTATCCAATGGCAAATATGTATCAAAAATTCACTCAAATTCATATTCACGACACATAATTAATTCGAATTATCACATGATCAGCAATTACAACACACATACGAGCATGTAAACACATATAAGGGCGAGATAAATAAGTCAAGGGTTAGCCCGGGTACCGTTCTCGGGACGGGGTTACGAAATGGGACCAAATCGGGGCCGAACGGATAGCACGTGCACGTTGGGGGTCGATTGCTTGCAGTTTGGACTTCGGGATAGCAGTACGGGGCAGCCGTTGCACGTGGAACTTGTGAACAGGGGTACGAACAACAATGACACGGTGGGGCTCGGCTGCGGGTCGTCGGTTCTCGTCGAGATGAGCGATACTCGAATAGCGAACAAGCACGAGTTTGTTGATGGAATCAAGGGACCGCCGGGACCGCAGCGGCTCGGGGACTGAGCAGCGGATCACCGGGATGGATGGCACGTGAACAGTACTCCGGGGAGGACGACCGCGGCGTCAGAATAGCACCGGGACTGACGAGGGTTACGCGGACAGCAACCGGAGTTCGAACGAGTTTACAAACGGGTGTCGAGCTTTGCTGATGGCCTGCGATCACGGACAGCATGTGGTGGTCCCAGAGGTGAGCGGTGGTCGGGGTTCACGGGTTCGCCCGCGTTGGTCAGAGGATGCCACGCGACACGAGAACAGGGGTCGAGCGAACAACGATTTGGGGCCTGATGATGACAGGACTGCACGGAACTGGTTCCTTACAGCGAGGACACGAGAGGACAGCGGCGATGGATGATGTCTGTGTAAGAATATTTATCCAATTTAATCATATATCGGTACAGCGGAATGATCGAGATTACATACCTCCAGCCATTGCTTGTGAATGTTTGAGTTATTTGAAGAACTTGTAGAACACAACCGTGAATGCTTTGACACTTTCACTTTTATTTGGTCAAGATCTTCTAGGCTCTTTCACTTTCTCTATAGATGGTGTAAGATTTAGTTGTAGTAAAGTGATGAGCCTAGAGACCTTTTATAACCTATGGTACCCTTTGGCAGAAAGGTACCTTTTGGTATAAAGGTACCTTTTTGATATATGGTACCTATTGGAATATGGTACCTTTTGATAGAAATGTACAAAGTCTACTTATTAATTCTATCCATCATAGAATTATTAAGTGATTAACAGTATTTGTACACTTTATAAATAGGAACATGTGGACCACATTAAAATTATCTTGTTTATACATAATACAAGATAATAGAGAAAATAAAATACTAACATTCTCCCACTTGGTCCATATGTTACTATATCCAAAATAATAGTACACAAAGAATACGAATCATAGCGATATGTCTTCTAAAATTGAATAGTATCTTTCATGTATTACAATGCACTTTGATCCATCAAACTGCCTTTTAACTTAATGAATAAACCCAATGTTTATTCTAGGTCCAAACATAAATGATAATTCTCAAGATAAATGTGCACAAATTAAGTGAGAAAATATCCATAAAATTTATAATGTAACAAGTAACAACAAATGTACGTACAACCAAATGTTACATACTAGAACTGAGTCCCATTCGTACTACATGATCCTTAAAATTCTTAGGTGGCATGCCCTTAGTCAAAGGATCAGCAATCATTAATTCAGTGCTAATGTGCTCAATGACCACTTTTTCTTCTTTCACACGTTCCCTCACGGCTAAGTACTTGATGTCGATGTGTTTACTTCGACTTCCACTTTTATTATTCTTTGCCATGAATACCGCGGCTGAATTATCACAATGTAGTCTCAACGGCTTAGATATAGAATCAACAATTCTAAGCCCAGATATGAAACTCTTTAACCATACACCATGATTAGTAGCTTCAAAACACGATACGAACTCCGCTTCCATTGTTGAAGTAGCGGTCAAGGTTTGTTTGGCACTTCTCCAAGATATAGCTCCACTGGCCAATATGAAAATATATCCAGATGTGGATTTTCGTGAATCAATGCAGCCAGCAAAGTAAGAATCTGAGTAACTGTCACCTCTAAATTTTTAGTTCGTCTATACATGAGCATATAATCTTTTATCCCTTGAAGGTACCTCAACACCTTCTTTGCAGCTCTCCAATGGTCAATACCTGGATTACTCTGATATCTTCCTA
>CACSLK010005271.1:49314-66458 GCA_902706635.1 Striga hermonthica
AAGCGAATCATATTTGCGATCTGAGATCCTTTTTTTCTTCTTTTTTTTATTGGATGGGCTCACTCGAAATGGATGTAGAAGTGGTGAGGGTTATATAATATCATCAAAAAAAATAAAATGATTTGAGCCCATTTGAAATAATCAAGAGTTTTATGCTAAGAGACGAAAGATAAAATAGGAGAAAGAAGTCAGAAAAGCAGGAGCTTTTACAATGGAGGTGGTGAGGTCTGTGATACTTTCGTGGAAAAGATGAGGTAAAGCAATGCAAAGAAAATGGCATAAAAAAATTAACATTCTTGCCAAACTTGGAGGAGACGATTTTCTGGTGGGGATGCTGTCATTTTCCAGTGAAAATTAACTCTGCGAAAATTACGGAGCCCTCCTGCTAGCGTTAAACTGTTGATGTCGAAAATTGGACGATCAAACAATAAATATAAATCGAATTTCTGGTATGAAAATGGAGATGAAGTTGATAGATGATGAAGTTTTCTTTTCTTATTTTGGAGCCCTTTCCCCTCTCTTTCTTTAATGTTGGGAGAAAAATAAAATGAAAATTTCCCTTTCTCTCTCCTCTTTACCACATACATATTCCTCCCCACCTTTTTTGCAAGTGGGTCATTAAAAAATAAAGGTAGTACACTTATTATTTAATATGGATGGTCATTGTGGGGCCCGTCTACGACTTTTGAAGGTTCCAACGGACGTCTGTCTTTCGGCAATTGTGGCGTCTACCGGAGGCGGCTTCATTATGATATATGGGTCATCTGATCACTTCAAATTCTGTTCGGCTCAGCGGCTGGCGGACTCAACTTATGGGGATCCGATCAGCTTTTAGGTGATCAGTCTTGAGAACGTGTTTGTATAATTTATTTATCAGTATTTTCAGCTTCTTGGCTATTGGACTGTACTTTATTATTTTATTTATGATTTAATTAATTAGAGCCAAATTGGGTATCAACAATATGATTATAAAATATGATAAAATATAATTATAAAATAGTTAAAAAAAACCTAAAACAATGAGGCTGAATATATACTTTTTTTGTTCATTCTTTAAACTGAGAAAGATTAATAGATATATAATATATTAGTAAAATTTAATAATCAATATCTTAAATGATGGAAATTTAAGGAATTGGGTTGGCACCGAGTAGAAAAACTATGGTTACTCGTTTACCCAATGACCACCCGGTTACCCATCGAGTAAAATCTAATCCAAACCCAAAAATTACTACCCGGGTAACGAGTCAGATTCAGTTATGCTAAATTGCATGCGTGTCGAGTTCAAGTTTATCAAAACCGTACCTACCAACCCGGTTACACCACTAAAGTAATTGTCAGAAATGTTGAAAAAAGAAATTACAATGTTCATATATATGAATTCTAATAGATTTAAAATTTAAAAAAAAAAATTAAAAAAAAAAATTGAGTGATAATTAATGCTATATTTTAAAAACTATATATATATATTCTTAATTTATAAACATATGATACTATTTACTTATATTAAATCACTCATTAATTATAATATTTGATACAAAATAACATGAATAATATTTTAATATATTTGTCTCATATAAAGTTTTTGAGTAGGGTATATGAAAAGAATAATTATAATTCATCGCAGTTTTTTAAATACAAGGCCTGAAAGATATGTAGACTTTCAAATCAGGGCCTAAAAGATTTTTTTCTCAATTCATGACCTAAATGTTATAGAACTATCAAATTACGTCCTAGAATTAACAAAACTCATAACACCATTAAAACCGAGTTCGTTTTCTGCCGGTGTGTGGTGCCTCAGTTGTTCGGTGGAGTTGGTTCCGGACGACTGGGGATTCGCTGCGGTTCTCGGTCTTCCCCCTGTACTCTGGCGTTGGGTAAGGGTGGACCAGCCAGTGGTGTTGGACGGAATGGCGCGGTGGTGGGTGGAGGATCATGGCGGTTTTGGGCAAGTCGGGGGTCGAGGTGGCTGCCGCCTCGGCATCTTATTGCTCTCGCCCTTGTTCTCATTCCCTGAGTTCTGGGGGTGCACCGGGTACTGACGGACTCACTAGTGGTGTTAGAGGGTTTCAGTCTAGTGGCGGTTCTTGGGTAGTTAGGTGTTGTGGTGAGTTTCGAGTCTGACTTGGGTGATGTTCCGGGGCTTGAATTTTGACTTCGCGAGGCCACCAAGTTGGTGTTGGGCAGTTTCGGAGTTGGTCCACTTCGGCCGTGGCACTCTCTTTGGGTCGACTTGGTTCCGTTGGGTCTGCTTGGTCTTGCTGCTTGGGAAGGGTGTGTTCTTTTTTGTTTAGTTTTGTTTAGTTTATAGTTGTGTTTGTTAGGTTTTGTTTAGTGATTGTCTGTTTTGTAGGTCTGTATTTTTGGTTTGGGCCTTCAGGCCTCTGTTTTTCACCCGAGTGAGTGCTTTATTATCCTATTGGGATCTTTCTCACCCGTGCATTATCCTTTTGGGATCTTTTAGTTAGTGGTTAGATTTGTATTGTAGTGTTGTTTCTGTGTTTTCTAACGTTGCTAGGTCCGGCTTTAGGTGATGGATCTGCCTCCCAGTCTATTCAGCCGTTGGTTGTTTGTTTCAGCCTTTGGTTGGTTTTCTTTTCGCACTTTTTGGCTTTATAAAACATCTATCATTTCAAAAAAAAAAATAAAAATTAAAATTAAGGAAAATATGAGATTGTTGGAGAAAATTAAGGAAAGTATAAAGCTCTTGCTCTGTTTTCTTGTTGTCGTCTATTTCTGTTTTTTTTTTTGAAATATTATATAAATGTTTACTTATTATTTTGTGTGAGTAAACACCAATCTTGGTAGGTTTTTAAGCTTTCAAGTTAATGGTGTTATGAGTTTTGTTAATTCTGAGGCTTTTTTTTTTTTTCAACGATAATGAAATCTCATAACAAACATAAATAACAAAAGTTCACACGGGGAATTCCCGAATCCTAGGTAACTGAGAGGACAGCTAAGCTAGCTTTCTAATCAAAATGCACCATGAATTGCACCAACAATACTAAACAAATAACCTCCCTACAAAACCAAGGCTCTGCAAAGCCCCAGTTACCAGAAAACTAGTTACATAAGACAGATAAAATAAAACAACTAGCCAACAAGAGAAAAAGAACAAGGAAAACCATACCAAAAAAAAGGAACCTCAATAAGCAACTGACACTTGACCTAACTTATTGAAAAACCCCTCTGCTACTCCATGTTGTTGCTAGTTGCAAAATCCCTCCAGTCTCTGATCGTAGTCTGAACAATCCACAACTTATGTTGCCATTGATTTTCAAACACCCAAAGATTTTGGGCCCGCCATAACCACCACAATATGTAGGTGGATAACTGCATCCTCTCTTCTGATGTATCTTTGTAATTCATGGAAGAGACCCACCACCACCACTCATTAAAGGTCATGTTGTCCATCTTGTTCATGTCCCAGTCCATAGGAGCTAGCTTCTAGACAATCTTAGCTCTCCTGCACAAGAATAGAGTGTGCTCCACAGATTCCTCAGCTTCCCCATATTGTTTGCAGATAATATCCACCTTAACTTCTCTTTGGGCCAAATTGCAGCAGACTGGTAGAATATTGCTGAATCATTGCCAAATAAAATGTTTGACTTTGGCCATTACTTTGAGGGGCCAACATCTTCTCCTAGCCCTCCCATTTCCACCAGCTATACTGCTACATTCACCCACAACTCTCGCAGGCATTTTAGCAGCCAGAAGCCAGAAATAAGCTTTTTTCACAGAGAACCTGTCTTTTTTTCTGAAAATCACATCTCCATTGATCAGCAGCATCAGGATTTAAAGACTTGATTTGAAGAATGAGATTTGCATCATCCTCTTCAAACAGTGCTTTAACCAGATTAGTATCCCAATGAATTCCACCAGCAATGAGAAGGTCTTTAACACAGAACATGCTCCCATTAATCTCAATTTTAAGAGAGGGAGACCCCTTCCTCAACCTTGGCACCCAATCCTATCACCGATTTTTGTATGAGCACCATTTTTTATGATGATATTCACCTGCTTTTGTAGAGTGGGAAGTAAAGTAGCCCAAGAGCTCCACAACCAAGAAGCACCCCTAGATTTCTTCCAATCAAACATAGAGCAACAAGGAAAATATTTGCCTCTAAGAGTTCTACTCACCAACAGATTAGGATGCTCCATGATTCTCCACAACTATTTTAATATTAAGGCTTTGTTAAAAAGCTTTATGTCATGGAAACCCAGACCACCCTCCCATTTGTGAGTTGTTAGTTTCTCCTAGGCAAGCCAATGCACGCCTTTAGACTGAGTAAATGGTAAAATAAAGAAGCCAAAACCCTGCATATCTCATTACATAGAGTAACTGGTAAAATAAAGCAAGACATAACAAATACTGGAAGGGCATGAAGCACAGCCTTAATAAGAGATTCCTTTCCAGCAGTGGACAAGAAAAGGTTTTTCCAACTGCCAATTCTATCTCTCACAACCTCCACAACATACTGAAAGGTGTCAACTTTAGAGGCTCCAATTCCAAGAGGCAGTCCAAGAAACCTGGAAGATCTCTTAACAACAATACCAGGCAATAAAGAACATATTCAGGATTGCAACCCCTAAGTACAATTTTTACTCAAAAACATGGAAGACTTGTGAAGGTTTACCTTCTGCCCAGTGAACTCTCTATAATTCTGCAAGGTCTCCAACAAAAAAAGGATATGGCTCTAACCAGCTTTACAAAAGACTAGTGCATCATCATCAAAAAGCAGATGAGACACCATAGGGCTATTATGAGATATCTTGATAAATTGAATGTTGGAGGAGAATAACTAAGATACAAGGATAAAAAGATTGGTTGACAGAGGGTCACCCTGTCTAATCCCCCTGGAAGCAGTAACATATCCACAAACAGCACCATACAAATTGAAGAAAAAAGATGGAAAATATATACAAGTGTACACCCATTTGACAAATTTTGCATGAAACCCATCGTCACCATAGTTTTCCTAATACACTCCCATCCCACCCTATCATAAGCCTTTCCATGTCCAATTTTACAGCCATAAAGACATTAGGACCATTTATGTGTCTGTGCAGGAAGTGAAAAAATTCATGAGCAATCACTACATTGTCAAGCAACATCCTACCAGTCACAAAAGATGTCTGGGACTGACTAATGCATTCATTAAAACAAGGCTTCAATCTCTCAGCTAACACCTTAGCAATAATTTTGTAGAGAACACCACAAAGGCTAATGGGTCTAAAATTTGCCAAATTATCTGGGTATAAGCATTTGGGAATTAGAGTAATCAAAGAGTGCTTCCAGTTTTTCAACATATGGCCAGAATGGAAAAAAAACACCTCACAGCTCTACACACATCAGATTTCAAAATGTCCCAGAAATGTTGAAAAAAGGATGCAGACACACCATCAGTTCCAAGGGCTTTATCAGGAGCCATACTGGAAAGAGCTTCTTTTATTTCTTCTTCTTGAATTGGTTTAATTAAGTCATTATTGGCTGCATCAGATATTGAACGAGAAATATGCTGAAGAAGATCATCACCACTACTGGAGCCTTCAGATGCAAATAAGGAAGAATATAACTGAGAAATGTGACCAGCCATAGATGCCTGAGTATCACAAGTAATGCTTGAAGGAGTCACCAGTTTTGCAATAGTGTTTGTACTCCTTCTCTGAAAAGTAAAATCATGGAAATACCGAGTGTTTCTGTCACCAGCTTTGAGCAACAGGGCTCTGGATTTAAGCCTCCAATATTGCTCTTCTGCTTGGTGAGCACTATCTAGCTCAGATGTCACTGCTCCCCACTCACTCCAGTTTCTGTCACCCCCCCTCAGTCCTCAACTCCTCCATTTTGGTTGTTAAATTCTTGATGCTTTCAGCACTATTCGTGTGGATTGGCTTGTGCCATGCTAGCAAAGCCATTCTAGTGTTCTTTATCTTTTGGTGCACCTGGTACATGGTTGTCCTCTCCACAATCCCCTGCCAGCCTGATTTCACTGCCTCATGAATCCTTTCCATCTTAAGCCAGCTCTCATCAAAATGGAATCTTTTATGCCTCCTGTTCACAGCTCTCTCTGTATTCAATAGTAAAACATTATGATCAGAAGTTGATCTAAAAAAATTTGAGACCTCAATAGATGGGAATCTTTCCAGCCACTCCAAAGAAATAAACACTTTATCAAGCCTTTCCTCCACATAACCATCCCCATCACTGTTATTGCCCCATTTGTAAAAAGACCCTATCTGATTCATCTCATGCATTTGCATTCTCCCTATAAACTCATTGAACCCCACAAAACTAGTTGGACTCCTTCTGGTACCTACTCTCTTCTTCTCATTAGATGATATGTCATTCCATTCACCAGCTACCAACCAACAGTACCCCCACAAATTCCTACAATTTTCCAAGTACTGCCATTGATGCACCCTCATACTCCTATTAGAATTAAGGTAAATGAAAATCAGCCAACACCAATCAGTCATTCCAACTCCCCTCACCTCCACTTGGATACAAAAATTTGTGCCCACCAACTGTTTAACTTCAGTATCTGAATCCACCATTACCAACAAGCCTCCCTTAGTGCCCACTCGCTTCTCCAGATGCCATCTATCCTGGAAGCCCAATTTCCTACACACTGTTTGAGTAAAAGTTTTGGATTTTTTGTTTCTGAAAGACAAATTACATTTGGGTGGTGGATTCTTTTGGAATCCTTGAGTTGGGAAACTTTAGAGGGCCCACCCAGCCCTCTATAGTTCCACACCATAGCCTTCATTGATCACTCTGGGGCCACTTGAAGCTGGCCTTCTCCACCTTAGCTATTCCATAATCTATCTTCTGTCTTTTCTCCAACAAGGTCTGGTCAGAATTCTCCTCCCCTTCTTCATAAATAATGAGATTTCTGCTCCTTTTCAGATCACCTAAGGGTAAGTCAGGTTATCATCAATCCTCAAAAGTCTTCTATCTGTAGTAGCTTTCCTCTTCCATTGAGATTTAGCTATCCTCCTAGATAATTTACCTCCTTGGCTGTGGTTGCCTCCTTAGGAATGCTCTCATCCACTTGGACTAGCACTTCTGTGTCCATGAAATTGTCTGTGGCATGGATAGTAACCTGCTTCTCAGTAGAGGCACAATCACTCCTAACAATAGCCATGGCTAATTGTTCCCCACCCACAGAGTTAATGCTCCTCAAAGGCAATGGGTTCATCTGCTGGTGATTAGAACACTCACCATTTCTAACCTCATTTGATTTCTCAGGAATCTTTTCAGCAGCTACAGGTTCCCAGGAATCTTGATTGGAGGTATGTACTTGTGTATTTGTTTTGACCCGAGAGCTATCTTATTGGCTATATCTCCCCCCTACTAGGGTCTCATTGGCTCTGAGCCATTCCCCAAACTGACCCTCAGCTACTGTTTTCCGTGCAATATCCTTCAATCTTCGTGCACATGCCCTATCCAAATGCCCAAACATCCCGCAGTAATAGCACAGATTAACAAGCCGTTCATATTTGAAAGCTACCAGCACCTTTTGATCACCCAACTTAACTGATGTGCATCTGGGAATAGGGTCCTTGATGTTAAGTGTCACCAAGAGATTGAGGAAACTCCCAGCCTCTCCTCCCAGCTTACAGATACCCACATTTTTTACACTACTGAAAATCTGCCCCCACTTTAAGACCAACTTCAGTGTTCATCCAGTTCAGGGGAACATTTATGACCTGGACCCAGAGTATGATCTCCTCAAAGCAGCTATGATTTTGATGTAAGCCGGGAAACCACTCCTTCAGAATTAAATACTGGTTTTCGAACAACCAGTTATGATCAGCTACCACCTTCTTTTTATATTCAGAAGAATTGAATATAAACTGGAAAAAATTGGAGCTGAGTTCTTTGACCTCAGTGGGCGCCTGAAGCTTCTATATAGCCGTCATGGCTCTTTTTATCCCTAGTATACTCGCTTTTCGGTCACCAGCAACCTTCCCAAACAAGCTCATTTCACACTCCTCTTCACTTGTTTTAATGTCTGTCGATTTAAGCTCAACACCCCCCGCTTCCTTGGCTGAGAGCGATATCGCTTGGAGTTTTCGCTGCATACCCTCATCCGTGGTCCCACACGAGCTTCTCCCTGGAGATTTATCTGCCATAATGAAGAGATACCTTCGACACTAAAAATTCAGAAGCAGGGCACCAATAAATAAAACCCCAACACCACAAACCCTAGCAAGCCTCCCGGCGGTAGAAGTCCACTGAGAACAGCAATAAAAAACCATAATGACAACGATGATTGCAACCTTCACCAAAGGAATTTCAGCTCCCACTTGAGAGAATTTCAGCTCCCACTTGAAAGAATTTCAACTTTTTCTATGCGAAATCCTAATTCTGGGGCTTCATTTGATAGTTTTATAACATTTAAGTCTCGAATTGAGAAAAAAAATTTTCATGCCTCGATTTGATAATTTACCCATCTTTCCGGTCTCATATTGAAAAAACTCCTATTTCATAATATGAAGTTTTAAAATTTAGAAAATTAATTAATAATTAATTAATTATCAAATAATATAAATAAAAAACCCAAAATTTTATAAATAGAATAAAATATACCAAGATAAATTAAAATAAAAAAATTAAGTATTAACGTGTATGAGACAATTCCATGCATTTCGAGTAGGGTGGTAATCTATGGTTACGATTGCACCGTAGATACAGTATTTGTGAATAACTGTGGATGACTCCATAAGTCATGTCATATGATGGCTCCACAGAAAAAAGTGTTATCTCATGATTAATATAATTGAATGAAATTTGCTAAGAATGGAATGAATGTGGGAAAGGTATGAAACAACTATTGATGTGTTTGGTATGCATAAGAAATAAGACCTGGAATGAAATTGTCATTCTATATTATCATTTATCATTTTTTATAGAAAAAATATTTATATTAGTGTTATTTTTTTTATTTATGATACTAATAAATTTTTATTTTTTTAAAAAAATATACTATATTTTAATAAATATATTTTCGTATTGTTACACTCATATATCATAATAAATTAGTGAATTGTGTATTCATATACATATTGATAAATAAAAGCATATCATTACGTAAGCCCCTATAAGCATACGTAGTTGAATATAATTTTTTATATTATAGTTCAGTTCATAATAAATATATAATACATATGATGTATAAAAATAAAATAATATATTTTCAAATTATTTATAAATGCATTTTTTCAGTTTTATTTTTATATAAGATGGTTAGACATGTGCGTAGAAGTGACTTCAAGACCCTGACGAGGTGGATAGAAACATTCGAATTAAGAATGAAATTAAATGTGGGATGTGTATACCTAAGAGAACTTGGAATGAAACAATAAAAATAACTTAACCTATTTAAATTTCAATGATGATATGTGTTCTGATCGAACACTATGGAAAGTTGCGGTCCATATACCCAACTTTGAGATTTTAATGACTTGTTGTTGTTGTTGTTATATAAATATTTAATATATGTGATTAAAATATGAACAATAAATAAAAATAAGTTTTTAAATTTTTTTCCCCGAAACGAAAGGAGTATTATAACTAAAAAACAACCGCGAACACCGTTCGAATACAAACCGGTGGAAACAACCCAACTCAAAGAAAAAAACTAAAAAAAGAGAGGACACGCACGCAGGCGGCCTAGAGACTCGAACAACCCGAAGCTAAGGCAAGACAACCTGCAACCTTAGCCTACTACCCCTGCTACCACATAACCTAGAAAACCAGCTACTGTCCAATAAGGACCTAGCTAAGCCCAGAAACAGACCCCTAAGAAATCAGAGAAACAAACCAAACACAAGAAGAAGGAATAAAAAAAACCAACTGCAGCTAAAACATGGGCCCCTGCAGACCCTAAGAGAAAACAAACAACAAACAAAACACAAGAAACAAACTAAGCCATCACAGACTAATCTCAAAACACCAAAACACCAGAAACCTGTGCAGCTATAAAGAGGCATGAGCCATTGCAAATTCAGACCATTCCTGCAGAGCACCCTTAATAATCATAGGAGTAATTCTATAGGTACATAATGTTGTACATAGTGGTGTACATAACACTCACATTGAGTACCCACTAAAATTAAAAAAATCAAGTGGACCCCACTCTATGTGAGTGTTATGTACATCTTTATGTATATTTATTATGTACATGTAGTATTTTTCTAATAATAGGTTCTGGTATTTTCTCCTGCTGAAACAACCACATGTTGTGAGTTTTCCACAACCACCACAAAAGGTATGTGGAAAGTTGGATTATGTCCTCGTGTATTGCCTCCTTTCCAGTTGATCAGATGAAGTTCCACCAATCTTTGAAGTTACCTTGTTCAGAGCAGTGGCCATCCCATTTTACTGGACTTAGCTGCCATACTCTTGAAGTTCTGGGGCATAAAAAAACAGACATGTTCAATTGTATCAGCATGTTCTCCACAAGTCTGGCAGATCACATCCAAATCAAATCCCCCTTTTTTTTTCAGATTTAGTTTCACTGGAAGGGTTCATGTACAACATTTACAAATGAAATGTTTTATTTTCCCTTTGATCTTCAATTTCCACAATCTGTTCCTAGCTTTCTGACCATGAGAATCTATGTTGCTTCCTTGAGGGATGTCCATTGCTAGCATCTTTTGCTCAATCAGGTAAGCATATGAAGCTGAAACTGAAAAAACACCTTTCCTGTCTAGTGTCCATTTTCATTTGTCATCTAGAATGGGATTCAGAGTTCTGGTTTGAAGAATAGCTTTACTCTCCAGTTCCCCAAAAACCTGTTTAATAAGCCATTCATTCCAACAAGAGCCCTCAGTATTCATAACATCTTTCACCCAAATTAAATGCCCCTTAGCAATTTCCAGCATGTCAGGTCTCAGTTTTGTAAGTGAGGGGATCCAATTTACATCTTCAATCTTTGTTTGCATTCCACTTCGAATTTCCACCTGCAGGCCCTTAGCAGAGGTAGGGAGAACCCCTAGCCAACTTCTCCAAAGCCAAGAAGCTGTTTTTTTGCCTTCAGCTTCCAAGATTGAAGTTTGGGGAAAGTACTTGTTTTTCAAAACCTTGCTTACTAGTAGCTCTGTGTTAGTGGTAATTCTCCCCAATTGCTTACTATCAAGGCCTCATTAAATAATTGAATGTCCTGGAAGCCTAACCCCCCATTGAATTTTGGAAGAGTCAGAGAGCTCCATCGTTTCCAATGAACTCCTTTTGTTCCTCTTCTCATGTCTGCCACCAAAATCTGGCACATAAACTTGTAATTGCTTTGCATATAGCCACTGGAATCTTGAAACAGGCCATTGCATAAACTGGGAGAGCATTTATAACCGCCTTTATCAGGACTTCTTTGCCAGCCACATAAAGCCATTTATTTTTCCAATTTAGCAATCGAGATCTAACTCTGTCAGTGATAAAATTGAAAGTTTGGATCTTGGACCTACCAATTCCCAAAGGAAGGCCGAGGTACCTGGTAGATGTATTCCTTGATATGCCTTGAAAAATATTACAGATATCCCTCTGCAGTTGCTCAGTGGTGTTCCTGCTAAAGAACACGACCGATTTCTCCAAATTCACCTGTTGCCCCGTGAATAACCGATACCTTTCTAATATGTTTAAGATTTTCACAGCTTGAGCAGGAGCCGCCTTACCAAAAAGCAAAGAGTCGTCTACGAATAACAAATGCGATATAGTCGGTCCCCCATTATTCAGCCTTAACCCCGAATACTGATTGTGCATTATTGCCTCCGAAATGAGTGCTGAAAAAACTTCTGAGACTATTAGGAAGAGAAAGGGAGATACGGATCTCCTTGGCTCAGTCCCCTTGATGGCTTGACATGCCCTTGCACTTTTCTATTTAAGTTGAAGGAGAACGAAGAAGAACAAATGCAAGACATTATTAAATGGGTAAAATACTTTTTCCCATCCAAACTATCACGGTTTTGGCGCATCACCATATAAACTAATTTATTTTACAAACCACCATATGAACTATACGGGTTTGTCAATGTGCCCCCTAAACCGGATATAAAAGTGGTTTAGGGGGCACATTGACAAACCCGTGATAGTTCATATGGTGGTTTGTAAAAGTATTTAGGGGGCACATATGGTCACCAAACAGCTTCTTCAGTCAAAACCACTTCT
The DNA here is from genome assembly GCA_902706635.1 of Striga hermonthica. Lineage (NCBI taxonomy): Eukaryota > Viridiplantae > Streptophyta > Magnoliopsida > Lamiales > Orobanchaceae > Striga > Striga hermonthica. The sequence continues at coordinate 61,481 of CACSLK010005271.1, forward strand.
ATATCTGGTTTAGGGGGCACATTGACAAACCCGTATAGTTCATATGGTGGTTTGTAAAAGAAAATAGTTTATATGGTGATGCGCCAAAACCGTGATAGTTCGAATGGGTAAAAGTATTTTACCCTTATTAAATTGACGAATTTGATGCTAAAGCCTATCTTCATCATTATGCGCTGAACACACGTCCATTCAACCCAGTCGTACGCCTTCATCATATCTAGTTTTAGTGCCATAAAGAAATTCTTCCCTGTGTGATGTCTGTTGAGGAAGTGAAAAGCCTCATGCGCAATTATGACGTTGTCCAAAATCTGGCGGCCTTGTATAAAGTTGCTTGACACTCATTTATACTGTGGTGCAGGAAGTTTTTCATTCTCATTGACATAATTTTGGTCAAAATTTTATAGAAAACGCTGCAAAAGCTTATGGGGCGGTATTAACTCAGAAACTCTGATGACTGAACTTTTGGGATGAGAGTGACCACTGTTTGGTTCCAGTATTGCAACATATTTCCAGATAAGAAGAAACTTTGAACAGCCTTCACCAAATCACTCTTGATTAAACTCTAGAATTTTTTGTAGAACATCGCTATCATGCCGTCTTCCCCCGGAGCCTTCTCAGGATGCATTGAGAACAAGGCTTCATTTACCTCTTCTTCTAACACTGGCTTTTCCAAATCTTTGTTCATCTCCCATGTGATAGTTCTGGGAATTAAATCCAGAATACTGTCAGCCCCCATGGTCCCTTCTGAGGTAAACAAGTTGTTATAAAACTGAGTGACGTGCTCTGTAATCTCCTGAGGTGTCTGCAGAACTAGATTCCCCTAGGTAATCAATCTTGTGATGGGATTGGTCCTCCTCCTCTATGATGTAATAGCATGAAAAAATCTCGTGTTTCTGTCACCCTCTCCCAGCCACAAATTTCTGGCTTTTTGTTGCCAGAAACTTTCCTCCTGAGAGTGCACAACATCTAACTCCCTTCTTATGTTCTCTTTGTCCTCCCACTTAGCACCCCCTGGCTTAGACTTCACTTCTTCTAGCCTTTTGTTCAAACTGAGGATTTTTTCTTGATTCTGGCTTCTGAACTTGGAACTCCATCTAAGTAATGCCACCCTGGTATTTTTCACTTTTTCTTTTACAATAAATATTGGAGTCCCTGACATATGCTTCCTCCACACATTAGCCACAACTTCTTCTATACCCTCTTTCTTCAGCCACCTCTTATTAAAAACAAATCTCCTACCTTTCATGTCACCTCATTGCCCTGTATCAATGATAAGGAGTGAATGATCTGAAGCACTCTTCTCTTTAGCAAAGGAGAATACTCTAGAATGAGTTAAGTGCCAGTCATAAGATCCAAAAGCTCTATCCAGCTTTGCCTCAACCCAATCCTCTTCTCTTCTATTATTGGCCCATGTAAACTAGTATCCCTCCATCCTTACTTCCTCCATGCCCATGTTAGCAATGAAATTATTGAAACCAACATATCTCCCCTCATTTCTCTCTACTCCACCTCTTTTTTCCCTTGGATGACATATGTCATTTTAATCACCAGCTATAAACCAATTAGAACCCCACTCCATTTTATCCTCCTGCAAAATCCTCCATTGCTCTTCTCCTTCTTCTCTTCTCACACTTAAGTACACGAACACTCCCCAGCAGCTGGCCTCTCCTTTTAACTTAAACTCCACCTCGACACAGAAATCTCTTTTCACCATCCTTATAATCTCTACTTCTTTATGCCATAGTAATAACAGCCTTCCTCTCATCCCCCTAGGTTCCACACTGCAAATATGGTCTTGGAACCCAAGCTTTTTAACTACTGATCTCACAAAATGCTTAGAGTTTTTTTTTGTTTCTGACAGAAAAAATAAACTTGGGTGGTGAGTCCTAATTGACTCTCGGATTTGGGAAACTGTAGAGGGCCCACCCAGCCCTCTACAATTCCACACCCCCACCTTAATTTATCACTTGGGTGCCACTCTAGGCTGGCCACCTCCACCTTGTCAGTAGTTTGTTTCAATTTCTTCCCCACTTGAGTATCCTCCCCTTTAGCTTCCTCATTTTCTGAAATGGTTTGTAGGTTTGCTCTGTGTCTTTTTGGTCCCCCTGACTGGGTTGCTGCGTTCTCATGACCATCTAATCTTTTGAGCCTTCCTTCTCTTGGGCCCTTTCTTTTCCAAGTACTGCTTCTGGAAAAGTCTCTATGGCATGGTGTTGCTACCTTTCCCTATAACTAGATATGACTTTCTTAGTCACCCCCAATTTCAGTTTCCATAGCTTCTTCTGCAACGTAGGGAATGATTTGGCCTCCCTCAATGATACTCTTTTCTATTCTGAGATTTTCTCTCGGGTCACTAGAGCTATTGACCATCTCTTGAGTAGACCCTTCCTGAACCAGAGGAGATAATTCTGTTCGAGGAGTGTCTTCTTTCTCTTTATCCTCTCCTTGGTTTTGCACTTCACCTCCTTGTCCCCCAGCTCTACTAGTAGAGGTCTTGTTGCCCCCATTATCTCTCTCCCCTTGAGAAGTGCCTTCCTGTTCAGATTGCTTTGAGCCCGAATTCATTACAGCCACCCAATACTGCCCTTCTGCCACCTTCATCCATTCCCCAATCTGGCCATCCTTCAAATTACCCTCTCTGATATCTTCAAGTCTCTTGTTACAATTCTTGTCCAAATGTCCAATCTTCCCACAATAATAACACAGATTAATAAGCTTTTCATATTTTATTGGATCGAAAAGAACGAGATTGGTTTCCAGGATTAGAGGAGAATCCACAAAGAAAACAGGCTCAATCGATTGAAGGATAGAGCGGAGCATCTAAGCGAGTAAAATGGGCTAACTTGGATGCAAGCTCGACAGGGCGGTCAATCACAATCGGGTTAATCCCTCTCGCCAAGTGCCAAAATGGCTAGTTGCCTTTCAAATCCCGTATTCTGTGCAAAGTTATCTCCATATAACTGCAAAATCTATAAAATGCTAAGGTTGATCGACTTTTTGACATGACTTCACATGAAAAGTGGCAAAAAGGGGACTACTTTGGCATCTATATCCACCTCAAAGTTTGAAAAAAGTTGTCAAGTTCTGACCAGAAATTTCATTTCTCAGTTTTCCATATAGAGGAGATAACAAGTTTCCAAATTGTCAATAATTCTGCTAGGTACCCGATATAGGACTACTAAGTAAGGCTAAGGTGAAAAGCCTCTTCCTCTTGCACCATCGAATGCACTGAGATCTATTCTTTCTAAACTGGAAGACAGGCTGGAAACAAGGATCTTGCAGACAATATGAATGCAGGGCTGGATGACATGCTAGAGGATCCCATCACAACGCCCAACGGTAGACCGACACCATGGCCTGAGGAATTGATCATGCAGGAGGAGGGCTGAACTCGTTCTAGTGCTGGCTTCTTGATTTCCCCATCCATATCGGTCAGTTCTCTCCGCACCTCCTCTTCTAAGAGCTATTATATACCGCCGATAGTTGCATCACTTCGCCCCATTTCTTCCTATTCCATTGCCCTGCTGCGGTTGGTGAACTCACGAAACTCAAGTCATCCTTTCTCTATATAGCATATCCCAATCCCGTCGCTTCTAATGGTTCTTGAAATGATCGAATCGATTCCACTTTTCACTTCTCTTGTCGTCTTATGAAGAGGAGCTCTTTAAAGAGGGCTGGGTTTAAGGATCAACATGTTAGCAATAATAAAGGAGATCACAATAGATTTGCATCCCTTGGTGGCGATATGGAAAGGGAAAAAGGAAAGGGAGATAAGACTGGGCAGGAGCGCGGTGGAAGGGAGTGAAAGAGAGAAGAAATAGTGAGTCAGTTCGGTCGCGGAACACGTAGCCAATCTCGAAATCCTCCCCCAGTCTTATTTTAGCGTATCTTGGTAGGGCTGCATCTAGATCAACTGTGGCATGAATTCTAATCAGATTCCTCCCATGGCCTCCAACACTAGCCACCACCACATTCTTTACCCTTTTGAAAATTCCCCCTATCTTCATTCCAACATCCGCAGTAACCCAATCTAGAGGAACTTGCTCCACGTGAACCCATAGATTCATCTCTTTGAACCCCTCATGGTTGATGCACATACCAGGCTTCCACTCTTGGAGGATTAAGTACTGGTTGTCGAACGTCCAGTTGTAACCATCTGCCACTCTATTCATATCTTCCTGACATTGAAAGATAAATTGGAAGAAATTCTCGCTCAGCTCCTTGATCTCCATGGCTTGTTGTAATCGCCATATTTTTGTCATAGTTCTTTACACTCCAATCCAGCTCACTTTCCTGTCCCCAATTATTTTACCGAACAAACTTTTGTGGCATTCCTCCTTGCTAAGACGCACATCATCCACCGCCAAGTCTATGATAGATCCCTCTGCCTCCGACAAAGAGACATTTTTCATTTTGGTAGAAATGTCCTCTTCACCTCCTAAAACCCTATTCTCCCCCATCCCCTCAAAAAACCCTTCCACCCCTTCAACCCTCCCCTCTCCGAGAACCGGATCGACGACAGACAATAGAAACACTAAAAAAAGGAACCCACACTCTCTCTGAAAAACTCACTCCCCGCTCTCACCAAGAGAATCAAGAACCACTCTCACCAGAGAGACGGAATCGCCCTCACCAGAGAGAATCAATAAGATGTTTTGATCTATAGGTACTGATATGGGATATTATACCCAATAGGCTGAACCGGTCTATGGACCGGTTGAGGAGGTCATATTCTGAAGAAGTCGAGGGAATCGAGCAGTCACTCAGTCGACCAAGCAAAGCTGTCGACCAAACTATTCATCGACCAGATAGGCGATCGAGCATTCTGTTCGACCTCAACAGGTCGATTACTTCGAGGACTTGACACCACGCTGTTCGGCCTGGTCATAGGCGCGTGAAAGAAACCTCTGGCAGAATCCCAAGAGAATATTTACCCCATGTGCTGGGGGACACGTGTCGAGAACGCAGTGGTGGATGG
>CACSLK010005285.1:7418-21033 GCA_902706635.1 Striga hermonthica
TGGGCCCTCCAAGGGGGGGTGGAGTCTAGTAAAAGATGTCCCACATCGGTTGTTGAAAAGAACGAAGCATGCCATATAAGTGGCTGTGGACACCTCAACCTACAGGACGCGTTTTGGTGAGCTAGCTCCCAAAGGCAAAACCGTGAGGGAATGATCTGGTGTATACCCAAAGCGGACAATATTCTGTAGCGGGTGAGCTGGGCTGTTACACAGAGAATATGTGGCGCGATTATATTGGTCTATAATGATAACCGTCTCTGACACATGCACACTGTGTGTACGAACAGGCAGGCCAGACAACTTTTGGGCAGCCAGGTCAGCTAACCCGGGCAGTACCTATAGCAGGTATCTCACCACTATATATAGTAGTGAGGTTTACATTTTACGAACAGTTTATCCATTAGTAGAGCAAACACTGATTTAAGCATCGAAAGCTCTTCACCAAGAAAACCCCTTCGGTGTGAGAGTTTTGTTCAGGTACGCGGAGTTTGACCGGCGAAGAAGAAGAAGACTAACTGATTTTTAGCCGGTTTTAGTGTTTGACATTACCAGCGAGGTTTAGCTCTCAGTTCATTAACCAATTATCAAGAGCTAGAAAACATGAGAAGACCTTCCTAGCACTTATCACCATGTAGTAAAGAGAAGGAGAAACTCTCGCAAATATGTATTTCATTACTCTGAGGAATGTGTGGAGATAATCTCATGTTCTAAGGGGATCAAGGCATGGGTCTTCCCCGAGGCCTCAGACTAGGACTACCAAAAAAATTATTGGCGAAGAGGCCTACGAGGTCTTTCGATGAGTTGCTGTCTAAGTATACTAATTACATTAACATAAAATAATCACTAGACACTGACTTCATTCAAGCTGACAAGATCAAGGTAAAACTGGTCAAGGACAAGCCTCGCACATGTGACAAGAGGCCTCTGAATAAGGAGGTGAGGTTAGAAGAACGTGCCAAGGCCGGGTATAAGAACGAGTAGTACGTGCCCTTTGTCGTATTCCAGAAAGAGGTCTTTTAGGTCCTTGAGAAATGGGGGGGGGGGACACTAGAATCCTTTCGTGACTTAATCCCATTCCGAAGAGGAGAAATTGTGTACCGTCGTGAGGTGATTTATATTTTCGGTACCATAGATACTATGGTCATTCGACCAATAAATTTTGAGAGCTAAAAGACAAAATAGAGCATCTCATTCGAGCTAGGCACCTCAAGGAGTTACAACCGGGAGGTCATGTAAACAACGAAGAAGGTTTGACAAGCAAGAAGATAGGCCACCCAAGAGTGGCGTAATCCAGGTGATTGCAGTAGGTCCTACTGATGTGGACTCTCATAAAGAAAGGAAAAAAATGTATCACGACAACTAAGTGGCAAAGGAGGTCGCAGAAGTCCAAGTCTAATAGCCTGAGGTCACACTCATGTTTGGGATAGAGATGTGCAGGGTATCTCTACCGCGCTTAATGATGCCTTGGTTATCGAGGCGGAGGTCGCAAGCTATGATGTGCAGAGGGTGTTCATCAACAATGGAAGCTCAATAAACATCATTTTCTTCCAATGTTTGAGGCACATGGACCTGGACGTCAAGATCGAGCTAGTTCATACAATCCTTTATAGTTTAAATGGAAACAAAGTCACACCAATAGGGAAGGTGTGCCTAACTGTGACATTAGGAAAGTCTCCCCTCAGGAAGGTTAAGATGGTCAGATTCATAGTGGTGAATTGGAGCTCGACATACCATATTATTCTGGGGCGACCTAGTCCCAATTCATTCTTGGCCACAGTCTTGACCTATTGTATGAAAAAAGAATTCTCATTTCAGGACCAGGTTAGTGAAGTGATAGAAGACCAAACACATGCTAGGTCATGCTACCAGGTCATGTTAATAAATTCAAAAGCCTAAGGAAAGAAAAAGATCGTGAGAAGGACCAGCCCTAGAGCTCGAATTGTGAAAAGAGGAAGGAGAAGCTAGAGATATCCTCCCGGGATGAGTTCATATCGATCTCATAGAAGGGGAATCCAGAAAGGTAACAAGAGTATGTCGCCATCTTACAGACAAATTCAGACCTCTTCCTTTACGTTACTGAGGGAGTATGCAGGCATTTTTGATAAGTTGCTGAAGGCAGGTCACATATGACTTATTTGATTCCCAGACTGGTTATCAAACTATGTTATGGTCAAGAAAAGTGAAGGCAAGTGGTGCATGTGCATCGACTTTAGAGATTTAAATAAAGCCTAAGGACCAGTATCCATTGCCTCAGATAGATTAGGTTGTGGACTCAACAACAGGATGCAGGTTACTCAGTATGATGGATGCTTCCCAAGGCTACAATCAGATACCCCTAGCGGTCGAGGACCAGAAAAAGGTAAGTTTCGTTACATCTAGGGGTACTTACTACTATGTGGCGATTCCCTTTAGGACAAAAAATGCGGGAGAAACCTACCAACAGTTGATAAATAAAATTTTTATGGACTACCTCAATCAAAACATGGAGGTTTATATAGGCGATATGATCGTAAAAATCAAGAAGAACGGGAAAAATGTTGATGATCTTAGAGAGACTTTCAGCACGTTAAGGAGGTATGGTATGAAGCTCAATCCAACAAAGTGCAAGTTTGGAGTAAGGTCAAGAAAGTTTATGGGCTATGTGGTCATAGAGAAGGGGATCAAGGTCAACCCAATAAAGGTGAAAGTGATTCTTGAGATGTCAGCACCGAGGAACGTGAAATAGGTCCAGGTCCTCATTGGTCACTTGGTCGGTCTAAGTAGGTTCATAGCTCAGTCTACATAAAAGAGATTCTCATTCATTCAGACTTTGAAGAAAGGCTCTCATTCCGTGGACCTCCAGTCACAACATGTGTTCAATAGGCTTAAGGAGTTTTTGGCTGAGTCCACCACTCACGAAGCAAGAACAAAGGGATAATCTTGTCCTTTATCTATTGATAGGAATGGTGGTTGTTAGCTTATTCCTTTTAAAGGAAAGAGGGGGCCACTAGAGGCCTATTTACTATACGAGTAGAATTTCGTAGGGTGTGGGGGCAAAAATACTCTGAGGTAGAGAACGACACAATACCACTAATCTCTACAGCATGCAAGTTGCGACCCTATTTTCTTGGCGCATAAGTTTGTGATGCGAACTAACAATGATTTGAAGGATACCCTAGGCCAACCTTCAGCCTCAGAGAGGATGGCAAAGTGGGTTGTTCAGCTCCAAGAATACAACGTCAATTTTGATTATATAAGAGCCCAAACTCATGCTTTGGCGAACTTTATACATGAGTGCACAACATAAAAGGAGGTAAGTCAGAGGTAGGTCTATGTTTATGGTTCGTCTGTGATCGGATGAGCAGAGTTGGGCATTCTAGTCTTCACATCTTAGCAAGAGCACCTCGATTTCTCTTCCAAGTTTTCCTTTAGGGCCTCAAAAAATTATGCAGATTATAAAGCACTGATAAAAAGAATACAACTCATGGGAAAAGAAAGAGCTCAACAGGTGAATATTCACTCAGACTCCCAGCTCGTGGTCAAGTAGGAGATGGGTGAGTATGAAGTCAATAAAGAGCGAATACAAAGGTACTTGATTAAGGTTCATTCATTATTAAAAGGATTAATGACTTGAGAGCTAAGATAGAGTGTTACACAAACGGTTTTACGTCGGCCCACACTTGCACTCCATGTCTAACCATGATAGAGATTACGTCCTCATGGAGGTTTACAAAGGATGTTGTGGTGACCAGGTAAAGGCCAAGGCGTTAGTAGTGAAGGTTTTACAAGATGGGTATTTTTGGCCCAAGATGCAGGCCATGGCACAAGATCGCATCTAAAGAGGCTTGAAATGTCAGCGGCGTGGTCCCATGATCCATCGACCTACTAAAGGATGATCCCCATGGTCTCACCATTGCCTTTCATTTAGTGGAAGATATACATAGTGGGACACATATCCCAAGCAACCGGCCAAAGAATGTTTTTACTTGTCGCGGTGGATTATTTCACCTAGTGGATCGAGGTCAAACCTTTAACAAGGATCACGAAAGAGAAAGTCATGAAGTTTTTATTCACCAATATTTGATGCAGGTACTGTATCCTGAGAGTGCTTGTAACTGACAATGGAGCTCCGTTCAAGTGTCAGAAGATATTGGCCTAGTGTAAGGCCATGACAATCAAGCAACCTTTTGTGTCAGTGGCTCATCCGCAGGCCAACAGATAAGTCGAGGTCATGAGTAGGTCAATACTGGATGGTCTCCAAGGTCGACCAAAAAAAGATTCGAAGGCACGGGTCAACGAACTTGACTCCGTTCTATGGGCTTATGGAACTAATCTAAGAACTTAAAAGGAAGAAACACTCTTTAGTATGGTGTACTATATGGAGGCAGTTATCCCAGCTGAATTAGGCCTTAGCTCGGAGAGGATGCCAACATACCGAGAAAGAAGAATGTTGAGCTACAAAAAGAAGCCTTAGATCTAGTTGACAAGATCGCCAATAGGCCACGATCCAGATTGAGGTATACAAATAGAGAATATGGTCTACTCATGATAAGAAGATTTTGGCTCACAGGTTCTAGGTGGGCGACCTGGTATGGCGAGAGGCAGATGCACTCAAGCACGGCAGCAAGCTCGAACCCAATTGGGAAGGTTATTATATGGTCGGAAAGGTTTTCACATGAGGGACTACAAACTGAGGGATTCACAAGGAAATATTTTGCCTAGGACATGGAATGTGGCACATCTCGAAAAGTATCCTTAAGATTATTTAGCTCGTTTTCTAACTGTTCAGTTTGTGTCAAAAGTTTATTCAGAGAAGCTTGTCTCATCAATAAAGTTCAACTTATTTATTCTCAAATCGCTATAAGTTTTAAGTTCAATATATATGTCGAGGGCCTCTTTTTGGTACAGAGTAGGTTTCTGCCCTCGCAATGATTATTATGAAAGTGATGGTCACTTTGAAGATCTCTAAGGACATAGTCATATTCTATCAAGGGTCAGAACTCAAGTGGTTAGCTCGATGGCCCAAGGACAAAGATATTATGCCAAGTGGAAGAACTTCGAGTTAACGAGCTTGGGGCCTAGGGACATGGTAAAATTTGTCAGGGGAAGAACCTTGTGCGGTTAGCTCGAGGACCCAATGATTTTGTCAGATTCTGTCAAGGGGCAGAAGCTCGGGTGGTTAGGTCGAGGGCCCAAGGACAGTTAGATTCTGTCAAGGGGCACAATCTCGAGTGGTAATCTTTAGGGCCCAAGGACAAAAAGGTTTTGTTAAGGGATATAACCTCGTGTTGTTAGCTAGAGAGCCCAAGGAAAAAGATATTTTTTCAAGGGGCAAAACCTCGAGTGGGATATCTCGAGGGCCCAATGGTAAATATATTCTTTACACGAGCTCAAGGGTAGAACCATGGTTAGCTCAAGGCCCAAGAAGGTTAACAATTATGCCAAGAGAAGGTTAACATAAGATGGCAGAACCTCGAGACGCTAGCTGGAGGGCCAAGAGAATAGGAAGCTCGATGGTTAAGAAAGTTTTCTTTATCCCTACATTTTTAGAAAAAGCGGCTCAGGTACTCAAGTAGGGTTAATCCATGGTTAGATTTTCTATTAAAGTGGTGAAACATATTATTATGATGGCTTGTACGCCACGGTAAATAAACAAGCAAATCCATAAAAAGCATATAAAGAGAACATACATGAGGAGAAAAATTGCAAGAGAAATACTCATAATAAGTTCAAAGTTCATTACATATCTAAAAAGAATAAGACCAAAAGAGAACTACGAAGTTGAGCTAGAACCCTCGACTTCCTTGAGAGTGTCCAAAACCAGCCAACCTTCTTCTTTGCCAACGCAAAGCAGACGTCCACCATGGATGGTTCGCGGGGAACACAGGGTCGCCTTTCCAACCCTGAGGGGTTAGGCAACCGCTTTATGAGTGTATCGGCATCCAACTCATCAATTGTTAGGGTATACTGTAAAAACTTAGCTTACAATTTCTAACAATACCGTTTTGAATAAGAATCATGTTTTAGTCAAGTGTATGTTTGCAGTTTATATATTGATGCAAACATAGTTCTTTTAATTTATATTGTGGAAATTATGGTTCGATGTGTCAAATAGAAAGATCATATTATTGGTGTCTCATGAAATATAATTAATTGTTCACACCCTAGATAGAATTTAACTATTTGTTGTGAAAGGTTGTAGTGTGATTTTGAGTTATCGATCTATGACTAATTAATTACTCTAATATATATATGATGTATTAGATGGACCTATGGAGGAGAATATTATTTTATATCGACTAAGTAAATAATCTATACCTCAGTAGTTGTTGCCTTCTCCTAACCAGTAAGAAAATAGAAATGGGCATGTGTTTTCGATACTTGCTTATTTGATTTACCAAGGGTGAGACTTACTCCGGTAGGTCAACATGCTCCATATTTTGGTAAGGAATGACCGATTATATGATGCACCATAGAAATTGTTTATTGTCAATGTGTTCTAGTTCATGGGGTTGATGCATCCCTGAAATGAGCTCGGGAAGGATTATTATGTTAAGCCTTGTAGGCGGATGTGTTCCTAAAGTAATAAAAAAGGACTGTGTGATACTAGTTTTTGATATAGAAGTTGATTAATTGTAATGTCAGTAATTAAATAATAATGGACGTTAGATCTTAAACATTGGGAGGTCAATAATATTGTTATAGTGGCGTTTAATACTATTCAATTTTGTGTGGAGTGGGTCAGGCCAACAATAGGATGTACAATTGGGGAGCCCATATTGGGCACTTAGTTAGGGTCACTATTGTAGCCTATAAATACACCAAATCTTAAGTCTCTTAGTGTAGCGCCCCATTCGAATTATGTGGTATTATCATTTTGGATTACTATATTTTCTTTCCATCGCTTAATTATTTAGCCATCGTCATTATATTATTTGTGAAGAATATGATGCTAAATTGGTCGTTCGATTTAATTTAATTAAGTCGTTCGAAAGTTCGGTTTAAAATGTTAAACTGAAATAAGCTCGATTTTTATTTATCACAAACCATTTGTTTATTATTATTATTATTATTATTATTATTATTATTATTATTATTATTATTATTATTGTTTATTATTATTATTTGTTTAATTGTCTAATTGTTATTAATTGTATTAGTGCTTCATAATATTAAATATTATTGTATGTATTATATATATAAATAATATCCAATTTAATTTTATTTATCAGCGATCAAACCGAGCCGCGAAAATAATCGCAAATCGAACCCTCGGAGAATTCAATCCAACTCATGCAATATAAAATAGCCACATAGTTCAACAATGACACAAAACATAACTGTAGACCAGAAATGAGAATGAACAACTCGCATGGTCTCAATATTTTCAAAGTAAAATGAGCTACAAGCATGCTATTCAGGTGATTCCAAAACTAATGAGCAGCTAACACATATATCCACAACTTTCATGTTGTTTACTTCAGCCAAAAATAGCTTTACGACCTAGCTTAAGCGTAAAACACTTAGGTCAAGAAATCTGCCAACGCAATTTTTTATCAATTTACAGCAGGTCACTGAAACAGAAATATCTCATGCCACAAAATTCCAAATCATGCAAACTCAAAACCTACAGAAACTATACTTGAAATGCTACAAGGTCCAAGAAGAGCATTTTTACAAATAACCACGTTAAGGGCCTCATTTCAGAGCATACATTTCAATCGAAAACACCACCACTGTTTTAAAAATCCTGGGCATAACCCCAACTTTGAAAAATCATATAAAATCAACCAGAATCCCAAATAGCATGATTTCAACTCCAAGAGAAAGCTTATAGCATGTAATACAAGTTTCATGTTGATCATATTTTCACAGTCACATTAAGATTGTCAAAAACAGCCCAACATGATGATTAACAATTCTGTCCGGAATTTCAAAAACTGCTTGTAGTTACAGCTTCAAAAATCATAATAAATTCAATTCAACTCCAAATCATGAAATTCCAAAACTCACAGAAACTTAACTCAAAGAAATACAAAATTTATAAAGAACACTTAACCAGAAAACAGCTTTTAGGCGACGAGAATCTGAGCACAAACAAAGGCTATAACGTGAAATTTCCATATAATTTTTAGCACCAAAACATAATTTCATGTATATAGCATCACGGGTCACATGTAATCACAGTATACACCTCATTTATGCGCATATACAATATAAGCGGGTTAGCCCTAACGCGAGTTCAACCGGATTCCACACACGATCACATAATTCAAATACAATTCACGATAAACAATTTATACTTGATCCCTAACACGTAAATTCTACAAGGCTCGCCATTCAACACATATATACACAACACAAACAATAAATATACGATTTAACGAGATGGGGGGTTCGACTAGGTACCGTTCTCGGGAAAAGCTCGAAGAAACGGGACAATCGAATGGGGCTGAACGGAGTGCTCGACGAGGCCCGCTTGACATAAATGGGGACTCGACTACTCACTACTCTCACTCACGACCTTGTTGTTTCAATGGTGACAGATAACGAGAGCGAGACTTGTTGCTCGGACGTAAAAGGGTCGTTGTTGCTCGGTGAAGCACTCGAACGGCTGCCGAAGGAAGGAGGAGTTGCTACACAGTTCGCGTGGCCACTTCAACCTGATGCTGTGAAAACGTACGGCCGACGGGTGCCGCTGATCTTGCCACACGGGCCAGAAAGGCTGCCGCTAAAAGAAGCCGGTGGGGTTGAAGAGGACGGAACCCGCTGCTCGTTAGTGCTCGGTCCTCAAAAAATGCCTCAGCCCTCCGCTGTCCTCGACCGGTTGTCGCCTGAACTCATTGGTCTTGCTGTTGGAAAGAGGAACTCAGCCGCTGAGACGGTTAGGTCGAACATGGTCGCCCGGTAATGGTGATTATTAGAGATTTCTGGTCTGGCTCGAACGGACTGGCTTCTGCGGATGGCCACAGGAGGAGACTCCTCGCGACCCTAGGCTGCTTCTAGATTGTGCGTGATGGCGAATCGCCATTGAAGGCAGCGTGGCTAGGAAGCGAACGGCGGGAGGTGATACATGGCGACGCTGATGAAGTCGCGGAGGTGGTTGGGCGATGCGATCGGAAAATTAGAGAGGGTGAGAGAGATTGATATGCGCGATCGGTCCTTTCTTCTCTGATCCTATTTCTGCGCGACCGAAAGTGAGAGAGATGGGGAGAGATCGATGACGATAAGCGAAAGAATGAAAAAGCTGCGAGGTTTTTTTTTGTTGATCTGCCCGATTCTCAGAAGAGAGAAGTAGATAAATAGGTCTTACGCACTATGGGTCGACCATTAAGGCTTGGACTAACATATTTGGGCCGATAAGAATAATATAGAGGCCTGAAATCTCACAAAGTTGGGCCGAGATTTATACAAATTTGGGCCAAAAAATAATTAAAAGGTTGGGCCAATACTGCGGTTCGAGGAAATAGCCGATTAACACTAAAAGCTCAGTTCAACCGCACGATGTTCAAAATAATTAAATAAAATAAACCGACTACACACAATAATTATTTAATAATATTATTAAGCATTTAAACAATTAGACATTTAATAATCATAATAATAATAGCAATTAAGCATTTAAGCAATTAATAATATTTAGACAATCAATAATAATAAAAATTAATAAGCAATAATACATATAATAAATAATTCAAAATAATTCTCCAATAAACGGGGCGTTACAGGTTTGTTCCTCGCTCCCACTCTTTTGAATACTTATTCGACGAATGAGTCAGTTACATCCACAAATGCACATTCCTCCACAAAATTCACCGAAGATGCGGATGTGGCGTCCCTGACGGAGATGGATATGGATTCACCTAGAACTGTCATGTTAAGTGTCCCATTCTTCACGTCAATGAGACTGTTGGTGGTGGCCACGAATGGTCTTCCGAGAAGGATGGTATGATCCTTTCCGTTCTCGTGCAATTCTCCTACATCAAGAATAACAAAGTCCACGGGGATAATGAGCTTCCCCACACGAACAAGCACGTCTTCTATCACCCCTTTGGGATATCGTATTCAACGGTCGGCAAGCTGGAGACACATACGGGTTGGTCTCAAGTCTCTGAGACCGAGCCGTTGAAATATCGAGAATGGCATAAGGTTGATCCCAGCTCCGAGGTCAAGCATCCCCGAAGCTTCTTTTCCATTCCCAAGGGCTATTTTGATCACGAAACCCCTGTGATCACGTTCCTTCTTGGGTAGGTCATGGTGCATTGCACTTGCCGCTTCGTATACCACAACCTTCTCTCCGTCTTCAAATCTCCTTTTCTTCGTCACCAAGTCTTTGAAAAATTTCACATAAGACGGCATGCTTTTGATTACATAGAGAAGTGGCAAGTTGACGTTGACTTTCAAATGCATGTTGCAAAGGTCCCGGAATTGCTTTTCTTGCCTCTCTTCTCGGAGTCGTCCCGGAAAAGAAATACGTGGTTTGAATGGTCCGCCGGCTTTTCTGAGTTAGCTTGTGTACTCTCTTCAACATCATCTTCCTTTTCTTTGGCTGGTTGGTCGGCTTAAGTTCCTCCGTCTTGGGCATTTTTTCTTAGTTATCGACGACTTTTCCACTCATCAACACGGTGATCGCCTTTGCTTGCTCGGGCTGGCTTGAGAGCTTCCCTTTGTGGGATTCGGCCTCCAAATTTCCATCTCTTGAAGCAAGTTGGCCAATTTGCGTCTCCATACGCTTGATGGTCGATTCTTGGTTCGTCATAAATTTGAGGATCTTATCCAATTTATCGTCTTGGGTGAGCGAGCTAGGACTGGCCCCTTGGGTTTGCATTCTTCCCATAGGGTCCCCTTGTGGTTGTTGTTGTTGAGGGTAGTTCGGTCTCATGTTTTGTTGAGGAATAAAGTTGGGATGGTTCGGTTGTTGTATGAAGTTTTGACGGGGTTGTTGGGTGTTGTTGTTGTTAGACCACGAAAAATTGGGATGATTTCTCCACCCCGGGTTATATGTGTTCGAGTAGGGGTAGTTGACTGGTCGGTTTTGATATCCTTGGAGAGCGTTGGCATCTGTATATTGCTCTCCAAAGTCTTGGTCAAAGGTTGACGGGCACACCTTGGATCGGTGCCCGTGGACTCCACATGTTCCGCATACTTCTACTGTCATAGCTTGCACCGGCTGGACGCTTCTCGCATTAAGTAGTCTCGTTTGCTCTGTGAGCTCAGGTATTTGGTGAGCTATCATGTCTTGTCCGGGAGCTATCTCATGGACCATTGCCTTCTTCCCTCGACTGCTCTTTTGAGACGAGTTTGCACTCATCATCTAAAAAATCTCCGTCATTTCTTCGGCCGTTTTTGCTCCAATATCCCCACCAGCCACGTTGTCCACCATATACTGAAGATTTTGGTGAAGGGAATCGTATAAACTGTTCATCAATAGGGCTGGTGGAAAGTTGTGATGTGGACATTGTCTCTGTAGGTCCTTGAAGCATTCCCACGCCTCATGGAGTGGTTCGTTCGGTTTTTAGGCGAAGGAGACAATCTGTGACCGGAGCTCTTGTGTCTTTTGATGAGAATAGTACCTCCCGATGAACTTCGAATACACTTGTTCCCATGTAGTGAGGGAATCGGGAGCAAGTGTCATGAACCATGCGTTTGCCCGGTCTTTGAGGGTCTCGGGAAAAAATCTCATTTTCAGTTGGTACTCATTGAGCCCGTGGAGTGGAAAGGTTTGAAGAACATTATAAAATTCGCGAATGAAATGGAGAGGGTCTTCGTTGGGGAGGCCGTGAAAGGATGGGAGCTGATTGTAATGTATCGTCTTGAGTTCGTAGTTCTGAGCAGCTCGTCCTAATCGGATGCAGGAAGTCACCGGCCCAATCACCGGTTGGGCCAAGTCGCGGAGAAGATACCTCGGGGGATTGTTCACTTCTTCTCCATCGTTTCGGGCCATTTCGCTTTGATCGTCGGAATTAGATGGTCCAAGAGAAAGGTTGGCAAACAATTCTCGTAAGTCCTCGTTAATGGATTTGTCGTTCGGACTGAGCACACAACCACTCCTAGTACGCATACAAAAACAACAACACATCACGAGCACCTGTTAACTAAAAAGAGCAAACAATAAACACCCCGAAAATGCTAACAAATAATAGGAAAAATAAAACAAGAAACAAAGAAAAATACAAAAAATAATAAATCACAAGAATTAAGCGAAACACGAAAACAAATGAATAGACGCACAAAATAATTCCTAAACCTTCCCCGTAAACGGCGTCATTTTGTTGCAGTTATTTTTATCGGAGTAGAATTCAAAGATTCAAACGCCGGGTCGTGTCTCTCGAGAAAAGTTAGCCAGACTATTTTGTACGTTTATTCAATCACAAAAACGAAAACAATCCTACACACTCTAATTCAAATGGTTGGTTTAATTTTTACTAATGATTTTTTTAACTAGAACAATTTAAATGTCGCAACTTATAAAGAAAATTCAAGGAGATATAAACGAGCTAAAATGATGAAGACAATTCCAAGAGATGTAAATGGCTAGGGTATCGGGGACAATCAATACCAGTTCTACTCACATTTAACGGAAATCAATTTACTCGGTTAAACGGTTCGACTAATTAACTCATTTAGTGGTTTAAACTCACTAACTCTCGTAATATGCAGATAAGCATAAAAGAGCATATTAACGAAACGATTAACACATAGACAATACGTCTCCGAACATGTCTAGTCTAAACAAGCTAAGTTCTATCAATTTGGTCCCTCTCGGTTTTGAAATCAATTATATAGATTAAAATGGTGATCAAACATTTAATCATGAGATTAATAAAACTTGTAAAGATAGAGCAATTGAAATACACATAAACGATAACGAACCGAAACGATTATCCCCTCACCCTAGCTAGGGGATTAGTTGTAATATCCCGATATTTTAATCGGTATAAATTACGTTTTAATTCCGATATAATAATGTTTATCGTTTATTATTTTCGGAATTAATTAAGTTCAGTCGGAATTACCGAAATCTATTTTCGACGTACCGTTTACGTTCGAAATAATTTTGGTAATTAAGTATTATGTTTAATTAATAATTAAACATAAAGCTAAGTGATTAATTAAATTAATTAATCACATTACTAAGCTAAGTCGTGAGAATTAGGGCAAATTGTTCCCAAGTGTAGCTTAAACGCCGAAGCCTTCCTTAAGCCCAAAAGAAAAGATTTCCTCCAATCAAGATTAACCATTTGTCATGCAAGGAAGTAGCTTAGTCACCTATGAGCTCATGAGATTATAGCAAGTGGCAAGATGGGGAGAGGGCCACGCATGGGCTACCTCATCTCCCATTCCTCTCGGCCATCTATATAAACACATACTTAGGCAAAATTTTGGTCGCATTTTCCCTCAAGAACCGATCTTATATTCAGCAATATATTCTCCTTAAGCCACCTCTATATTCAGCAACTTACTTCAGCAAATTCTCCCAAATTTCCATTGCAATTGCACGGCAAAACTTGAAGCAACGCACGGAGCCGTGAGGAAGAAGCCACGCTTATTTCCGATTTCGGTCGTGCAATTGGAGAGGCAATTCCTTCCTCCTATTAGAATCATGTTAATAAGTTGATTTCAGAGTTAAACGTTC
>CACSLK010005336.1:2111-13762 GCA_902706635.1 Striga hermonthica
TAGAATACGTCCAATCTGATTGGAACGCCGGGTATACTACTCTAACAATTTGTGGATATGTATATATATGTTTTGGCTACACTACTTTTTCCGCTATCATTTTTCAGTACTTATATTCAGCTTTTGATCCGACACTAGTCGGTTAATTCATTATAACCATTTTTATTATCAGTTTAAAAATTAACGGTTTTTCAGAAAAGTCAGATTTTCACGGTAGCACTCCGAATCAGTTTTCGCAAACATAAATATTTTCTTTTTTTTATTTAGAAAATTTGCGAAATAGCGTACTCTGAATTTCAGTAAAAAGTCAGGGTGTTACAAGATGATTCTCGAAAGAATTGATTCCATGATGACGAGATGATTAATAAATAGAATATTAGAATAAGTACCCCATTAAAATCCTCCCGCTGAAGCAATTGTAGCAGCTCCGGCACCCATTGATTTTGCACCTTCTAACATCTCGAGTCTAGAATGATCGTCACGCGACATAGAATACAGAGAAGGAGTTGTTCTCTAGCTCTTAGCGATCCCACTAGAGGACGAACCAGGATCATTCAGCATGAAAACCAGTCGCAATGAAAGATATCCAAACATAAGGCTGATATATTCATATACAACTTCCGGACATTCAAAAATTTACCATTAATGTGCTCTACAAAATAAAACTTTTCCATGATAACGTAAAGAAATGAAAAGTTGAAGAAATTACCTTTCAAATAAGACTTAAATAACCTAAAAGCTGCCACAGCCATATATTACATAGTAAGACTTTGAATAGCTCCTTTTGACGATCAATGTGTATTGATCGCCAAAGCAATTTGATATGTTCGTCGTTTATTCTCAAAGTGGTTGATAACACATCTTTTGTAAGATGTTGCCTTTGATTGAAAATTTTCTTTCGGTGAAGAATGTTTATGAGCGAACGTGTAATAGGAGATCGCTGTTGATAATTGAGAGACCATTGATAATATTTATGCAGAGTCTGCCTTAAAAAGGACCTTTGCTCGACCTTAGTTTTTGAGGTTTCCTTGTCGTAAGGGAAGGATTGGTCGAACATTCATCTTTGCAAGGTCGCCAAGTCGAAAGATTGCATTGTCGATCGATCAAAGTGTTGTTGATGAAGATCGCTCTTTCCTTGCATAGGTGCCGCTTTTAAATTGTTGATATGGCGAAATATTTTTGAGATCACTAGTTGTCTTGCAAAAAGAATATCATCGACGAATAGAGAACATTTTTATCTTTGTAAGAAAAAAAGAAATATTTCTGATAAGCCGATTTATCTTCAAGGAGATCGTTTCCCATTAATTGGTTTGAGTATGCCCATTTTTGTATTGTATCACGTGATAAAGTGAGGAGTTACTTTGACGTCAATTTTGCGGGCATTTGTCTCTTGTCGCGTCAAGGAATCTTGTATGGGATGATAGTGATATCATCAAAATATCACAGTGCAATGATCGTATATAAATAATAAAACTAACAATTTGAACATGTGTAACTTTGCTTACCTTTACACATCTAGTATAAAACAAATTCCTAATTTAGGTATGCATAATAGAAAGACCTCATTTGATGTTTGATGATGTCGTTGGATCGACTCCGTTGCCTATTTGCATAAATACAAATTGATCAGCATGTCACAGGCAAAAAAATTGATCGGCATGTCGTTCTTGCACGGGATGATATTTTATCTTTGCACATGTCAGCCTTTTTGGTGTGATCAAATGCAGCTATCAAGGATCAGTAAAAAAATACATGTGCTGCTTTTTCCATGTGATGATATTGTGCAAAAACCCCAAGAAGCATCTCAACGCAGATCAGGTATGGATGTGCTGATCGGCTTGATCACCGTTGATAATGGGGGTGATTTGTGGCCTCAGCTGACCTTAAGGTTTACATTATAGTTCATTGCCTAGCCTGTTCCCATTTCTTGTTGTACCAACCCAGCGTGGCGATCGGGCAGTCAAGAGATCTTTATCAAGACTCTGTCAATGATCGCCCAACAACTACAAAATCAATCGCATGATTGGATTTTTATGAGCCTGAGGAGAGGATCTTGTCAGATTTCATGAAGAGATTTTTGTCTAATCTTTTTTCGGG
Source organism: Striga hermonthica (assembly GCA_902706635.1). NCBI lineage: Eukaryota > Viridiplantae > Streptophyta > Magnoliopsida > Lamiales > Orobanchaceae > Striga > Striga hermonthica. The sequence continues at coordinate 4,209 of CACSLK010005336.1, forward strand.
CCCCCCCATCCTCAAGCGGGATGAGATTACTCGATGACTAACAGATCATCCACCCTCACGTTCTTGTCGAGGGTGGACTAGTCGATCCATATTATTGTCGAATGTGGGCTAATATGAGGGTTTTTCGAAAACCGTAGATCTAGGCTTTTCATGGGGAGAAGGGACAAAAGGCAAATATTTGGATATTTTGAGGAAAATATCTACAAGATAACAAGGCAATTAGAAGAAAAGGGATCGGTTGAGTCGCCCATTCATCCAATCGATGATAGAAATGAGAGAGTCGGTTGTGCTGCCCGTCATCTGATAATGTTTAGAGAACAGATGAAAGGAATGTGAGGGATAAAACCTTATCAGGACTCGATTTTTTATGCGTGTAAGATCCAGATATAACTCTTGATGGTTGTCCTTCTTCTAGCATCAGTCTGTTGACGGTGGTTTGTCAACGATTATGACAAGCTTCTTTAAGGCAATTTAATGGGGGGTTATGATAAAATTATGGTCTTTTTCATAATACGGACTATGGAGAACGCAATATAGTAAATATGCATAAAAGTAAAGTGAGACACCGATTTTCCCGATTGGCTGTGGTGATAGGCAAGAAGATATTTTCTTCAAAATTTTATTAGAAAGTATATATGATGATGGATACAACTGAGGATTTATGGTATGTCTTCTTCAAGAGATAAGATATGTCAGAGTATGGAGGGAGTGGTGATGATCATGGGGATCGTGATTGCCCCTTTTGGGGTCTTCCGTAGATGAATTTTGCTTGGATAGGGTAAGATATGACCTGGGTTAGCATGTGTTGAGTTTCTTCTACCGAGCGTGATGGACGGTATTTATACACAAAAAATGTGAGAACACACTAAATGTGGGGTTCCAACTCGGGGCGTCGGATGGAGCCACACGTTTTTCTAGTCTTCATGGAAAAGCTTCAACGGCCAGTCGACCTGTCGATTGGGTGATCGACAACTCTAATGGTGTTTTCTTGGACCGTCTGTGATACGATTTCCATGTCTTAGGATGTATTCATCATTTTGGGCTAAGATCTGAATGCGAGCCATGTCTTCTATGTGATCGGATATTTTTAGGTACAACGTATGAATAAAATCAAGATCTACCCAAGTTATTTACAACACTATAGATAGACACATAAAATTACAAAACGCTAAGAATCTATACATAGTATCGCAACATTTTTTATTAAGATGTGCAGGGAATTTCTTTGTGTCAAATTAACTTTAATTATATGTGTTAGATTCACAAACTCAAAATTAATTAATTGAAATATTTGGAGATTGCATGTGTCAGGTTATTTTTAGGTGGAAATACCTTATTATCCCAAATCTTGATACGATCTTCTAACTAACTTGGCCTTGTCTTTTTCTTTGTGCCAATGATAATATGAATGGGACACGCGAAATTGGTTCATTGGTTGATTAGTGGAAATTTTAGAAGGGCCTAATTATTATAATGTGAATTGCTATCTATCACTCGCCTATTACTACCCATCACCCCTATTCATCGATACAATATAAATTAGACGGTTGATATCTTTTAATCAGATAAAGCAAAAGTTGGTCGAATAATTACTAAAGATTTGATCTTTACGAAATTAAAAATAAAATTACGGTATCAATTAATTTTAGCCTAATATCCTATCAGAAGATCACATACTTCTTACCGTAAGAAAATTTAGCCTAATGCTCATAAAAAATCAAACCTCCCATCATAATGTAAAGAAAAGAAAAATTTAAGAAATTACACTTTGAAATTTACTAGGGGTGGGCAAAAAAATTAAATTTTCCCGTACCGAACCTGTCCGAAATGGTACTGTTCCGAAAAATATTATTCCGAAAAGGTTTTCTTTATTTTTGTCTCGTTCCCGGGACTGAACCGTTTTAAACATTGTCGATATCGATTTTGAATATTTTTGTCCCAAACCTTCCCGTTTGTCCCGTTTTATTTTTTTCGTATAAAATATTATATTTATATACATATACATATATTATACATCATTATTATATTTCAAATTAGTATTCTATTACCATTTACATAATTAACAATATGTCATTTTAGCATTGGAGCTTCAATAGGATTCTAAATTCGTAATATGAAAAAACAAACGTCAAATTTTCCAAGCCAAAACTATACATTCTAAAAAAAAAAAAAAAGAACAATGCATTTGATAATTTGATTTTAAAGCCAATTTTTTTATGGTAGATCTTAGATGTTGGTGAGGGGTGACTTGGATTGATGTGTTTAAGTGAATTTGGTTTAAGTGAATACTTGAATCGGTGTCTTTTTTCGAAATTATGAAAACAATATGTTGGTTGTTTATTTTAAATTTTAACGAAACAAGTACTCTTGGGTTTAGTTCATATGATTGTCCCGTTTTGTCCCTATACCGAACCGTTTTAAACAATGTCGGTATGGGTTTTGGATATTTTTGTCGAGAACCGTCCTATTTGTCCCGTTTTATTTTTTCCGTAGAAAATATTAAATATATAAATACATATATTATACATCATTATTATATTTCAAATTATTTTCTAGTACCATACATAATTAACAATATGTCATTTTAGCATTGGAGCTTCAATAGGATTTTAAATTTGTAATATCTAAAAATAGAACCCCAATTTTCGATGCCAAAACTAAATATTCTAAAAAAAAAAAAAAAAAAAAACTAAACAATGCATTTGATAATTTGATTTTAAAGAAAAACTTTTTGGTACATCTTAAATGTTGCTGAGGGGTGACTTGAACTTAATAAATTGACGTGCTTGTTATAATGGAATCAACACTCTATGGTAATTTGGTTTAAGTGAATACTTGAATCGGTGTGTTTGCTTTAATCAAATTATGAAAACAATTATGAATAAATACTCTTGGGTTTAGTTTAAATGTTTGTCCTGGTCCCAAACCGTTTTGTCCCGGTCCCTAATGATACCGGTCCATTTGGGACGGTGTCTCGTCCCGGACCGGTTTATAAAAGCGGGATGGGTACCGAGACAAGTAAAATCCCGGATTGTCCCAAACCGCGCCCACCCCTAAAATTTACCATCAATGTGCTCTACAAAATAAAACTTTCCAAGATAACGTAAAGAATGAAAAGTTGAAGAAATTACACTTTCAAATAAGACTTCAATAACCCAAAACCTGCCACAACCATATATTACACTTTGTGATTTTGAATATCTCCTTTTGACGATCAGCGTGTATTGATCGCCAAAGCAAGTTGATATGTTTTTCGTTTCTTCTCAAAGTGGTTGATAACACATCTTTTGTAACATGTTGCCTTTAATTTAAAATTTTCTTTCAGCGATGAATGTTTATGAGCGAATGTATAGTAGGAGATAGCTGCTGATAATTGAGAGGCGATTGAAAATATTTATGCGGAGTCTTCCTTAAAAGGGACCTTTGCTCGACCTTAGTTTATGAGGCTGCCCTGTCGTAAGGGAAGGATTGTCGAATATTCATCTTTGCATAGGTCACCAAGTCGAAAGATTCCATCGTCGATCGATTGAAGTGTTGTCTTCTTTAAGATCGATCTTTCCTTGCAAAGGTTTCACCGCTTTTAAATTGTTGATATGGCAAAATATTTTTGAGATCGCTAGTTGTCTCGTAAAAAGAATATCATTGACGAATAAAGAATGTTTTTATCTTTGTAAGAAAAAAGAAATATTTCCGATAAACCGATGTATCTTCAAGGAGATCATTTCCCATTAATTGGTTGGGGTATGCCAATTTTTTTATTGTGATCGCGGGATAAAGTGAGGCGTTACTTCGACGTCAACATTGCTGACATTTGTCTCTTGCCACATCATTGAATTTTGTATGGGATGATAGTGATCTCATCAAAATATTACAATGCAAGAATCGTATATAAATAATAAAACTAACAATTCGAACAATTGTAACTTTGCATACCTATGCACATCTAGTATAAAAGAAATGCTAATTTATATATGTCGTGATAGAAAGACCTCATTTGTTGTTTGATGATGTCGTTTGATTGACTTGGTTGCATGTTTGCAGAAGTAAAAGTTGATCAGCATGTTTTCGGAACAAAAATTGATCGGCATGTCGTTCTTGCATAGGAAGATAATATATCTTTGCACATATCATCCTTTTTCGGTGTGATCGAACGCGACGATCAAGGATCAATAAAAACTACATGTGATGTTCTTGCCATGTGATGATATTGTGAAAAAATCCCAAGAAGCATATATGCACAGATCAGGTGTAGATGTGTCAATCGTCTTAATCACCATTGATAATGTGGGCGACTTGTGGCTTCTGCTGATGTTGATGGGTTATCTCAAACTTAGGTTGAGGTTTACTTTGTAGTTCCTCTCCTAGCATGTTCCACACTCTTGCAGCACCAACACAGTGTGTCGATCGGGCAGCGAAGTGACCATGATTAAGACTCTATCAGTGATTGCCCAACAGTTACAAAATCAATCGCAGGATTGTAGTGATATGGGCCTGAGGATAGGATCTTGTCGGATTTCATGAAGACATCTTTGTCTGATCTTTCCTCGGGACCCATCCTTAAGTGGGCTGAGATTACTCGATGACCAATGGACCATCCACCCTCACGTTCTTGTCGAGGGTGGTCTAGTCAATCCATATTGTTGTCGAAGGTGGGCTAATATTAGGGTTTTCCCAAAATCGTAGATCTAGGTTTTTCGTTGGGGAGATGGGACAAAAGGAAAATATTTGGAAATTTTGAGGGAAATGTCGAGAAGATTACAAGGAAATTAGAAGTGAAGGTATCGGCTGAGTCACCCAGTCATCCCACCAATGATAGAAATGAGAGAGTCGGTTGTGCTTCCATTCATCTGATAAGGGTTTATAGAATATATGAAAGGAATGTGTGTGATAAAAACTTATCGGGACTTAATTTTGTATACGAGTAAGGTCCAGATGTAACCCTCGATGGTTGTCCTTCTAGCGTCAGTCTGTTGGCAGTGGTATGTCAATGAATATGACAAGCGTCTTTAAGGCAGTTTAATAGGGGGTTATGATAAAATTATGGTGTTTTTCATAATACGGAATATGGAGATCGCAATATAATAAATATGCGTAAAAGTAAAGCAAGACACCAATTTTTCCGATTGCCTGTGGTAATAGGCAAGAAGATATTTTCTTCGAATTTTATAAGAAAGTATGTATGATTATGGATACAACTGAGGATTTATGGTATGTCATCTTCTGGAGATCAGATATGTCGGAGTATGGGGGGAGTGGTGATGATCGTGGGGATCGTGATTGCTCATTTGGGGTCTTTCGTAGATGAATTTTGCTTGGATAGGTCTGTTGTGACCTGGGTTGACTTGTGTTGAGTTGCTTCTACCGAGCTTGATGGACGGTATTTATACACAAAGGTGGGAACACATTAAATGTGGGGTTCCAGCTAGGGGCGTCGGATGGCGCCATGCGTTTTCATGCAAAAGTTGATTGGACATCTCAGGCGACGATATCAGTTTTTTGTGTACGTGTTCAAATGGTAAAGGCAATTGCCAGTCTTCCCAGGAAAGCTTCCGCGGGCGATTGACCTGCTGATTGGGTGATCGACAACTCTAATGGTGTTTGCTTGGACTGTCCGTGATACGATTTCCGTGTCTTAGGTCTTATTCGTCACTTTGGGCAAAGATCTGAATGTGAGCCATGTCATCTATGTGATCAGAAATTTGTAGGTACAACGTATGAATAAAATCGAGATCTACCCAAGTTATTTACAACACTATAGATAGACACAAAAAATTACAAAATGCTAAGAATTTATACAAAGTGTCCCAATATTTTTTATTAAGATATATAGGGAATTTTTTTTCTGTCAAATTACTTTAATTATTTGTGTTAGATTCACAATCTCAAAATTAATTAATTAATTAAAATATGTGGAGATTGCATGTGTCGGGATATTTTTAGGTGGAAATACCTTATTATCCCAAATCTTGATACGATCTTCTAACTAATTTTGCCTTGTCTTTTTCTTTGTGTCAGTGATAATATGAATGGGACACACGAAATTGGTTCATTGGTTGATTAGTGGAAATTAGAGAAGGGCCTAATTATTATAATGTGAATTGCTATCTATCGCTCACCTAGTACTGCCCACCACCCCTATTCATCGATACAATATAAATTAAATTATTGATATCTTTTAATTAGATAAAGCCAAAGTTGGTCGAATAATTACTAAAGATTTCATCTTTACGAAATAAAAATAAAATTAGGGTATCAATTAATTTTAGCCTAATATCCTATTAGAAGATAACATACTCCTTACAGCAAGAAAATTTAGCCTAATGCTCATAAAAAAATCAAACCTTCCATCATAATGTAAAGAAATGAAAAATTTAAGAAATTACTCTTTGAAATTTACTAGGGGAGGGCAAAAGAATTGAATTTTCCCGTACCGAACCTGACCGGAATGGTACCGTTACGAAATATAATGTTCCGAAAAGGCTTTCTTTATTTTTGTCCCGTTCCCGGTACTCAACCATTTTATACAATGTCGGTATTGGTTTTGAATATTTTTTTACCGAATCGTCCCGTTTGTCCCGTTTTATTTTTTCCGTAGAAAATATTATATATACATATATATACATATATTATACATCATTATTATATTTAATATTAGTATTCTAGTACCATTTACATAATTAACAATATGTCATTTTAGCATTGGAGCTTGAATAGGATTCTAAATTTGTAATAAATAAAAAATAAAACAAAAGCCCAATTTTCCAAGCCAAAACTGAACATTCTAAAAAAAAAATACAAACTAAACAATGCATTTGATAATTTGATTTTAAAGACAATTTTTTATGGTAGATCTTAGATGCTGGTGAGGGGTGACTTAGATGTGTTTTTTATGGAATCAACACTCTATGGTAATTTGGTTTAAGTGAATACTTGAATAGTGTGTTTGTTTTTAAGCAAATTTATGAAAACAATATGTTGGTTGTTTATTTTAAATTTTAATGGAACAAATACTCTTGGGTTTAGTTTAAATGTTTTTCCCGGTCCCGAATGATACTGGTCCATTTGGGATGGGTAACAGGACAAGTCAAATCTCGGATTGTCCCGAACCGCGCCCACCCTAAAATTTACCATTAATGTGCTTAAAAAAAATAAAACTTTCTATGATAACGTAAAGAAATGAAAAGTTGAAAAAATGACACTTTCAAATAAGACTTCAATAACCCAAATGCTTCCGCAACCTTATATTACACTTCTGATTTTGAATAACTCGATTTGACGATCAACGTGTATTGATCACCAAAGCAAGTTGATATGTTCGTTGTTTATTCTCAAAGTGGTTGATAACACATCTTTTGTAAGACGTTGCCTTTAATTTAAAAATTTCTTTCAGCGATGAATGTTTATGAGTGAATGTGTAGTAGGAGAACGCTGCTGATAATTGACAGGCGATTGAAAATATTTATGTAGAGTCTGCCTTCAAAGGGACCTTTGCTCGACCTTAGTTTATGAGGCTGCCTTGTCGAGAGGGAAGGATTGTCGAACATTCATCTTTGCAAAGGTCACCAAGTCGAAAGAATCCACCGTCGATCGATTGAAGTGTTGTCTTGTTTAAGATCGCTCTTTCCTTACAAAGGTTTCACCGCTTTTAAATTGTTGATATGGAGAAATATTTTTTAGATCACTAGTTGTCTCGTAAAAATAATATCATCGACGAATAGAGAACTTTTTTATCTTTGTAAGAAAAAAGAAAATATTGTCGATAAGTCGATGAATCTTCAAGGAGATCACTTCCCATTAATTGGTTGGGGTATGCCCATTTTTCTATTGTGATCGCCGGATAAAGTGAGGCGTTACTTCGGTGTCAACTTTGCAGACATTTGTCTCTTGCAACGTCATGGAATTTTGTATGGGATGATAATGATCTTATCAAAATATTACAGTGCATTTGATAGTATTTAAATAATAAAACTAACAATTTGAACATGTGTAGCTTTGCTTACCTATACACATCTAGTATAAAAAAAATGCTAATTTAGATACGCATTATAGAAAGACCTCATTTGTTGTTTGATGATGTCGTTTGATCGACTCGGTTGCCTATTTGCAGAAATAAAAGTTATTCAGCATGTCTTAGGAACAAAAAATGATCGGCATGTCGTTCTTGCACGAGAAGATATTATATCTTTGCACATATCATCCTTTTTCGGTGTGATCAAACACGACGATCAAGGATCAATAAAAACTACATGTGATTGTCTTGTCATTTTATTTTTTTGCAAAAATCCCAAGAAGCATCTCTGCGCTAATCAGGTGAGGATGTGTCGATCGGCTTGATCACCGTTGATAATGTGGGTGACTTGTGGCCTCGGCTGATGTTGATGGTGTTGTAGCAGAGTTTGCGTAACACCCCGACTTTTTACTAAAATCAGAGTACGCGTTTTTCGCAAATTTTCTGAATAAATAAATAAAATATTTATTTTGCGATAACTAATTCGGAGTGCTACCGTGAAAATCTAACTTTTCTGAAAACCGTTAAATTTTAAACTGATAATAAAACGGTTATAATATATTAACCGACTAAAGTCGGATCCAAACTTTAGTTTAAGTACTGAAAGTTTTAGCGGAATAACAACGTGGCCAAAACATATATATACATATCCACAAATATCCTGATTTGCCCGTCAGCTCACTCCTCATCCCCGACTCTGCGACCTGAAAAACATGAAATACGTGGGGGCGTGAGCACTAAGGCACTGTGCTCCGCAGAAACTCAAACTAAAGTAAAACAGTGAATATAATAACAATATCATGATCCTAGCATATATAACTGAACTGAAACTGAAACTGAAACTGATATCTGATACCGGTCTGAAAAATCTGATACTGATCTCGTGACATAAGTCACGTAACTGATAACTAAACATCTGCCGGCAAAAACTAATACCGGACACCATGTGCACACTCTAGTGGGCAGATTAGGGCACTAGAACCCAGAATGGACCGGCGACCATTCCGAGCGGATACCGAACTGATAATACATACCTCAAACATGGTAGCGTAATTATAAACAATGTAGTACTTAGTCTGAGTCCCCACCTGATCCGTGAAACTGAAGGTAGTGCTGATGTCTGATCAAACTGAAATATAATATAAACAACTACTACTGACTATGCTCAGACTGATTAACTGATTAATTATGTTAAGATGCTCTACTGAACCTGACATGATATTCGGACTTAATCGGTATAACTGAAACCGGTTAAGTACGAAACTGAACTGATATTAATTAACTGAACTGAACTGGACTGAACTGAACCCGGAATTTTAACTGAAAATGACACTGAAATCAAGAACCGAGACTAAAACTGAAGAATACTGACTGAACCGGTCCAACCGGTCTGGACCAGACTGCCGGTCGGCTGAACCGAGCAGTCGGGTGCTGGCTCGGTCAGCGGCCTGCAAAGTGCTGCGCACACGAGCGCTGCCTGGCCTGGCCACTGGCGCTGGCTGACTGGCTAGCTGGCCGTGCGGACGCTGGCTGGGCGGTCCTTGGC
>CACSLK010005336.1:19282-29337 GCA_902706635.1 Striga hermonthica
CAACTCTTGAGCAATCTGACCTGAACTGAAATCAACTGACATGACAAGATCATAAACACTTTAAATACATGAATTTTACTCAATGAACTGAACTTGGCCGCGGCGGACGCACCGTGCGCCGCCGATGGCGTTAAGCCGTTTTACGACCGAATTCATTTTTCTCTCGGCAATTCCTACCTAACTGAACATGACATGATATCTAATAAATGCATGGACATAAAATGCTCGAAGATCTGATGCTTAACATAATCAATAGACACGCTCGGTCCGAGGTGCGCGCTACGTGCGCGACCACGTCCCTTGGCCAAAACACCGCATAAACATGAACATACTCCGAGCAATCTAAACTGACTGATCATGCTTTCACACAATATTAACTAAACATGCGAGATTTGCTCGAGGAATCATAACATGAACGGGCTTGACACACCACACGCACGGTCGAGAACAAGGTAAGTTATGTCATGAACATGTCTTACCCAACTTAATCTTAACATGACTTGAATCATAATATAACCAGGTAAACTGATGTTACCTTCTTAATTATCGGCTGATTACTCAACTGCTCACAACACCCGGAGCCTCCGTGCGTACGGTGCTTGCGGTGCGGCACTCGGCTAAGCCTGGCGTGCGTGTGAAATAAGCTATGCATGCGTGTGTGTTGAGCTTTGGGGTAATCCACTCCTCACAACTCTCTCTCACTTTTTGAACTTAGGAAAATATGTAAAGAAAATGGAGCAAAATTCTCCAATTATCACATATATATACATAACCGAATGGAGTTTTGGATTTAACACTAACATGACACTTGTTAACCATTAAGATGCTAACTCATCTAATAATCATATGAGTCATCACTAATTGCTTCATAATAGGACACCTCATGCCACTTAAGAAACAAATAATTTCTCCAAACACTAAGCATAATGTGTTCGGTAATTTTGAGGAAAGTGGATATAATGCTACGACTTTTAAGCTTTTGAGTGTGATTAATTGTTAATTAATCATCTCATTATGTTTAATTATTAATTAAACATAATGCTTAATTACCAAAATTATTCCGAACGTAAACGGAACGTCAAAAATAATTTCGGGTAATCTCGACTGAAATACTTTAATTCGAAATAATAAAATAATTTCGAATTCTTGACTTGGACAATTAATCCGAATATTAATATTTCAAATAATTCGTCAACTTAACTAATTAATTCTGAATTCATTAACTAGTGAAACCAATCGAAATTAAATCTGGAAACTTATTGGGTTATTGAACTAATTAAACCGAATAATTTATCGACTAATAGTCGAACTTGGAATCTGACTAGCTGATTAACTCGGATTTGAACATGAACATGATTATTTATTAACAAAGGCTAGCTTAAACTAAAAGCTAGTATTTTCTTTTATTAATAAAATACGGGGCGTTACAGTTTGTTATTTTTACCAAGTACCGAATTGAAAGATTCGTTCCCCAGGTCGATATCTCGAGGAAGGCGGTTAGGAATTTAAAAATGATAATGATAGCACATAAAAGCAAAATAAATCCTAAACAGATTGGGGATAGGATAATTACCAACTAAGAAATAATATAAAAACAATAATCTACCTTAATTATAAACGAAACAAAGTTGGAGAAGCTAGAAAATCGAGAATAATTTATTCAAGATCTATTTGCAAAACTGATACATTGATCGTTCGATTCTAGATTGATGCTCTCGCTAAATCATCTAGCGGTTCGCTCCCAATAACTCTTCCTAACAAGGGATTGAACATAGACAAGTAAGCTCGAGCATACACACAGACCAATTATCCCAATCCCTATAACTTTTCGTAACAAGGGACGGGTCATTGACAAGCACGTATTTCTATCCAAAACCTGTAGACTATTCAATTACAAAATCATCTACCTCATTCTAGCCTAGGTCTACGACTTCTCCCCTTTAGATTCTAAAAGTCGCTAAATTATTAGAAGGTGACTAATCAACTAATTATATAGAATTAACAAACTCTAACTCGACAAATGAACATTCAATCATTTCCATTTGCAAGATCGAAGTGTCACTTTTGATTATATCTACCCATCAAGCAAGAATACATCAATCTCTAATCAATTAACTCGCACAAGAATGAACAAATCAAGCCCGACAGATACGAAATTTAATAAGCACAATCATCCCTTATCCCTAGCAATAAGAATTAGTTATGTAACATGAATTCAACACAATCAAGCAATTCACCCCAAATAATCATTCTCATGAATTACACTAGATGAAAAACTTACAATCAGTCCAATCCAAGAGTTGAATTCGAATTGCAAGTTTAATTTCCAACTAATAAGAAGAAGAAGAAGAAAAAAAATGGAAAAGAATAATGAAAAGAAGAGGAAAATGAAGAAGAAAAAGGATAGGAGAAGAAAAGGAGAAGAAGAGAGGAAAAACTGAAGAAAAACGAGTTTTGGGGTCCTCCCTTAGGTTTGGGAACATGCCTAAACATATAGGGATCGAAAATCGAGCAAAAACAGGTCGAAAAACAAGTCGGGTCGCGCAGGGCGCCACAGCGCGAGGGGTACCGCGCCGCAGCTGTGCCTGGAAAGCTCTCTGGTCGGGTCGTGTCAGGTGCCGCGCCTCAGCACGGGCGCGGTGTGGGGCTGTTCTACACAACTTTGCGTTTTTTGCTCGTTTGAGCTCGTCCGAACTCGGAATTGAGTTTCGTTTTTTCCTATGCGTCGCCAACAAACCCTTTTGTTTAATTATGATTGCCTAAAAAATATTTTCCTCAAATCCTGTCCTCATGAAGCATCCAACCTGCACACCAAAAATGAGAAGGAAAATGGAGAAAGCCGGGAAACGAACAAAAAAAAATATTAAACTCAAAATAAAGGAAAAACACAACAAAACATTAAACGAACTAAAAATGAAATAAAAGACTTAATATGGGGGAAAAGAAAGGCAAAAAGCAACGAAAGACATCTGGTGACAAGATCACATTGATAAAAACGATATAATGTAAATATTACAATAATGTGCTCCAGAAGAAGCACATATGACAATAGTTGTAGTCATGAAGTACTACACACTTATCTTGTGGAAAGGCGAAATTGACATTATATTATTGAGAAACAAGTATAGAAAGTTCATATGATGGAAACATGGACAAGAGGCAGTACATACTCGATAAATACGAAATACGCAAATATTACATAATAGAACCCATAAAAGAAAGGCGCGTCTCGAGAGTATAAAAATCTGTAACTCTGCCACATAGAGTTATTATCTGGGTTCATAATGAGAGATCTAAGGGATCAAAAGCTCTTTTTCGCTTGACTTCTTGTGTTTCCACTAAATCTTGAAATGTGATGCATTCTTAAAGTTTTTTTGATAAGCTCAGCAGACGTATCTGCATATTTGAATACTTCTCTCGTTGGAGGAGATATAAAAGTTTGATATACTCCTTGGTCTAAAAATCCAAGAAAACCATGTAAAAAGTAATTAAAATTCAATAAACCGATGGGCTTGTTATGAAGTTTCAATTCTGCCCAAGAAGCAATGGTGAACATTGTCATTAGCATTCCATAACTGCCTGGAAGAATGATAAATGCGTCGCTCTTGTTCACCATATCCATCATACAATCATAAATAGAATGAGTTAGCATCATGCATATGGAATCCTTGACGACCCTTGTTAAGCCTATGAAAAGGTATGATACTTTTCACTTCTATCTCAAAACATTTTCCAGCCAATAAAAGATTATCAAAGAAAGTGATGCTAGTCCCTCCATGTAGTAAATTGATTTTTTGATTTCTCATATCCCTTACTAACTGACTCACAATATCAACATTTTGAGAACAACTTACCAGTCTAGAACCACCAAGAGCACATATGGTTTTGATCGGTTGAAGAAATTTATTACCTTGCGAAGACTCTGAAACATCTATCTATTTATTGATAAACGAAATTTTTCAAAGTTTTGTGAGGCATAAGATTATGATGATCGACTCGCTATTTAAAAAGGAAAGTTTTACCAAACGATAAAAATCTTACTGTTTTCTTCTGACAATTGTAACTGATAGACAAGGTGCTGGATTTAAAATAAATATTATATGTCGGCAACTATAAGATTTTCTGAAAATTACAGTGCAACTACTAAACTTCATTAGTATGATTTTTCGTAATAAAAAGACTAGTTTTACAAACTTGATCTTTTGAAACAATATTTTTGAGACTATAACGTTCCTCTTCATTTTTAAACGAATCCATAGAGACAGAAGCTCACGATGCACATACCCACTAGGATGTGTCTCAAGAATCTGTTGAATCGTTTGATCCATAGACTCCTTACTCAATCCATCCTTTATAAATGCTATTTTATCTTCTTGATTTTTGGACACGAACCCCACTGATTTACATCGTGTGTCACAAGTCCATCGAGCACATTTGAAGCATCCACCTAATCTTTTTGCTCTTCGTTTCTTTGCAAAAGTACTCTTACCCATACCTGGCATATATTTGTATGAATTCGGAAACTCTCCCGATAATCGAACTTTTGCTTCAATCAACCATCGAATATCACTTGGATTATCATTAATCATTAACACCCTCAATCTTTCTATTCGAGACCGATAAATCCTTTTTATGATATTTACTGGAACAAATGGATAATATTTACGGATATTTGAGAGTGCTAAATCCATTTGTAAACTCGGACCTCTGTTCAGAAATACTGAATGGATTGCCTGATAATTTATAGAAATGATGCGTTTGCTATACAACTCCAAAAACAGAGAGTTTGTCCTACAGAAGTAATGATACGCATGTGATATGATTCTGAATTAAATTATTGCGAGTCTGAATATGCACTTGAAGTGCATTTATTGCCTAAATGCATGCCGAAAGCTGATGTAATATGTTTGTGATAAATGGGTCACAACGAATTATTGTGATGTTTACTGATATAAATGATGATGATTTGCATGATTAAATGATTCTTTGTGATATGAGATACTTTGTTCTCGATTGGTAAAATTATTACTAGCTAAATATTTGTGAATCGATATCTGACCAAACTGAGTATGAAAGGGGAACGATATATATGGGCCCACTACCCCACCATATGTGCTACTAGATATTATGGATCCACTAGATAGCCACATGTGTGATTAATAACCTGAAGTTACAATATTATTTGATCAAAGAATGTGTATATGACAGTAACCTGAAGTTACGAGATGATTTGATCAAAGAATGACACAAGATGATTATGAAAGAATGAAAATAAATGTCATATGAAGGTGATATAGCTAGTAATATACTCAGCTAATATGATGAACTCTTGAAAGAAAAATGTGCACATTGCAAGTGATATGAGTTCAAAGTCCACTTACTATATGTTTAAATCGAGAACGAATTAGAGATTATATGGACTTCCCTCAAGAAACTCAGTGCTGAAAATACAGATCAGGGATCTGTTAAGATGAGGGGGAGAATAAATTTGTAAATGGTAAATGCATCACACTAAAAGTGTGAAAATCATAAACCGTATGATACTGATGATGGTGAAATATATGAAATGATATGATGGTGGAATAATGTTGGGTTCGATACTGTACGTAACAGAGTTTACAGCAGAATTTAAAATTTTATAAGTATTTATCTTATAAATACTTATTCCGTACATAAGTATAACGAGATAACGAATAAGCATCATTTAAAATCTAGTAACTTTTACTAATTTTGATTTGATATGTAATTTATAAAAAAATACCTTTGTTCTTGAACTCCTTCAAAACTGACGATGTATGAGGAAATCAATTCCCGGTTTGGTAACGATCACTTCTTGTTGTTACTCACTTTAGGAATCCAAATGTCTTCCCTCTAATCGTATCCACATTTTGAACTTTGGTTTCGACTATAGTTTCTTCGCTAGTAGAAACTACTCGGTTTTTCAAGAAGCATAGTATATATATTTATAAGGAAATTTTTCAAGAACACTTTCGTGTATTATCACTCAACTCTTTGAATGAATTTTCTCTTGGAAGAATTTTGCTCAAAACTTAGCAATTAATGTGCTAACATTTTGCACCTATTCATACTAAACATTTTAGCATAAAATAATCAATATTTGATATATTTTGTTTTAAATAAAATCAGATTTTATTTAAATAATTATACCAAATATTGACTTTTAATTAATAATGTGGAGTGGTTTATAACCACCATTATTGTTTTAATAAAAATAAGATTAATTATGTGGATTGGTTAACAACTCCAAACCACCATAATTAATTTATTCTTATTAATATTTAATCTTCAATCATATTAAAGATAAATAATAAAATAATAATTCTTGAAAACATTTTTCAAGACTTTATTATTTTAATCTATTCTTCCATTTCCTTATTTAATAATCTTATTATTATTTGGATTTGAAATTTAAAATTTAATTTTAAATTCCAACTATTAATTAGTAATTCTATTAATTACAAAATTAATATCCAAAATTCAATTAATCAATCTCATTGATTAATTTAATATATTCCTTTAATTGATATCTAATCAAATTGGATTTGTCAATTAATTCTAACTCTTTAGAAATACTATTTGAATTTTACCTTCATTCAAAAATTGGTGTGACCTTTTAGGTTCACAATTAATACTAGTAGTGGGTTTACAGCTCTTTGTAATTTGAGTTATTCATATTAACTCTTATTCTTGAATTAACTCTTTAATTCAAGAACCCACATATCATGGGAACATCTAGCAAGTAGCATGAATCTAGTATTAAGTGAATAGCGAGTAAACCTATTTCGATTACAAGTCCATACATGTAAAATCCTTTCGACATCCAATTTCCTGATTAAATCTTTGGGTATGATTTTGTCGAAACCCAAATTGATTTAATAACTATGATTCCATTTCAAGTTTAGTAATTCGTTTATGAATCTCTATCCCGCCTTGGCCAAGGACTTTGAATTACTAACTATGAAACACATAGGAAATTCACTTATCTTCATAAATGTCGAATCCTTTGTTGGCTACTGACAAACTTCTATACATATTAATATAATACCCAAAATATCCCTTTATACGATTGTGCTAGCAATCAAAAGGATAAATCAAAGTAAAATATAATATGCACAAAGTTACCATCGTGCCTCAAGTCTAAGGATTAATCCTGTACTATTCTAACATGAAAATTCTTATTCGACATGATAAACTTTCATTAAGAATTTTCATACGGTTATGTTCAGTGAACTTGTTCTCTAACAAGCACCCACATATATGTATTTGCGTCCCACGCTAATGTTGATGGAATGCAACATTCTTATCTAATAAGCATACATACTATGTGCAAGTCTTTTCCAGATTTATTCGATATCCTATCTCGAAACATCCAACGACTTGGAACTGTATTTAAGATCACAACTTTCAAGATATGTTCCATGATCACCATCTCTATGCGCAATCATATCTTATAGCTGTAAGTGATCTAGGGACTTTATCTTAAGTGCAAATATATGATAAATGCTTACTCTTAAAATAAAGTAATGCCTTATTATTTAATATAATTCCAATAGATTGTTTTTACAAGTAGAATACGTCCAATCTGATTGGAACGCCGGGTATACTACTCTAACAATCTCCCACTTGCCCTAGTTCCAATCACTCATGTATCTTAGACCCATCTTCTCAAGATGTCCTTCAAACACTTTCTGTGATAAAGACTTAGTTAAGGGGTCTGCTATATTTTCTGCTGAGTCGACTCGTTCCATTATGACGTCGCCTCTACCAATGATTTCTCTAATCAAATGGTATCGTCTCATAATGTGTTTGGATCTTTGATGAGATCTTGGTTCCTTTGCTTGCGCAATAGCCCCATTGTTATCACAATAAATCGTTATTGGATCAACAACAGATGGTACTACACCCAACCCTTGGATGAAGTTCCTTATCCAAACAGCTTCCTTTGCAGCATCAGATGCAACAATATATTCAGCCTCTATTGTAGAGTCATCAATCGTTTCTTGTTTGGAACTTTTCCAACTAACTGCTGCTCCATTCAGAGTGAGTAAGTATCCAGACATGGATTTATTGTCGTCTTTATCGGACTGAAAACTAGAATCAGTAAAGCCTTCTAGTTTCAGTTCTCCATTTCCATACACCATAAAGATATCCTTAGTCCTTCTCAAGTACTTAAGAATCATCTTAACGGCTTTCCAGTGTTCTTCACCTGGATTGAACTGATATCTGCTCGTTACACTAAGTGCATGAGCCACATCAGGTCTTGTACATAACATTGCATACATAATGCTCATCCGTTCTCTTTCTTCAGGTGTCTTTGGAGACATCGTCTTAGAAAGTGAAACCCCATGACTCATTGGAATATATCCACGTTTGGATTCTTCCATACTAAACCTTTTTAGTACCTTATTTATGTACGTAGACTGGGATAGTCCTATCATCTTTTTAAATCTATCTCTATAGATTTTTATCCCTAGGATAAAAGATGCTTCTCCCAAATCTTTCATGGAGAACTGTTTAGACAACCATGTCCGTGTTGATTGTAACATTCCTATATCATTCCCAATGAGTAGAATGTCATCAACATATAGAACAACAAATGCAACTGCATTCCCACTAACCTTCTTATAAACACATGGTTTATCCGGATTTTGATGAAAATCAAACGTTTTGGTTGTTTCATCAAACCGAATGTTCCAACTCCTCGAAGCTTGTTTGTAATATCCCGAGATATTATCAGTATAAACTACGTTCAATTCCGATATAGTAACGTTAACGTTTATTATTTTCGGAATTAATTAAGTTCAGTCGGAATTACCGAAATCTATTTTCGGCGTACTGTTTACGTCCGAAATAATTTTGGTAATTAAGTATTATGTTTAATTTAACAATTAAACATCATTTGAGTGATTAATTGGGATTAATCACATAAATTAGCCTTAAAACCCTAAATGCCGTGAGAGGAAGACTAATTTTCCCAAAAAATTTTCTAAGTACCGAACGCTTCCTTAAGCTTAAGGAAGGGGTTTTTAACCAATCAAAGGAGGTCATTTGTCAAACAAATAAGCTCTTTAGTCATCATACTTAAGCTAAGAATTTAGCAAGTGTCATTAGACTAAAGAGCCACATCAAGTCTAGGTGGCCTTTAGCACCTTACGGTCATCTATATAAGGGGAGATTGTGGATGATTTTTGCCACTTTTCCTAAGGCAAATTCAGTTCTTATTTCCCCCTTTATCAGCAAATAAAGTTCAGCAAATCTTCCCAAAAGTTCATAGCAATTGCACGGCAAAGTCAAGTAATAGCGCACGGCGAGTTCAAGGCTAGAAGCACGAGTTGTCTTCCAAATTCCGTCGAGCGATTGAAGAGGTACTGCTCTCCTCAGCCCCTATTCTTGATAATTAGGTTAATTCATAGTTCAGTGTTCGGACAAATTGCAAGCATTTTGAGTCAAATCACGCTTAAATCCGAACATGTCTAAGGAAGATTACCGCCGAACAATTTTCAGTTTTCATCGGCAACTCTCGAGTTATAATCTTTTAAATGATCAGTTTAGGTTATTGTTAGTTCAGTACGATCAGATTGTCGAGGCAAAATGAAGTATGGGCAATGAAATGGCCCCCAGCCGTCGCTAATGTCTATCGCACGGCCTCGGGTGGCCGTGAGCCATGTCTTGCTATTTTTAGTAGAATTCATGTTTTAGCCGTGTGATTGTACCTTAATATGCCTCATGTTGATGACCAGGTCAAGTTGTTCAGTAGTGGTCAGTTAATAATTCAGTTTGGCCGTAAGACGGCACGTAGCCGTCGGCGGCGCACGGGCGTCCGTCACGGTCATTCTTGTGTTCAGCATGCATGATCAGGGCTTAAATGATGAATTCAGTTATGTTAAATTCAGTTAAGATAGTTCAGTCCAAGTATTTGGTGAGTTGGATAGTAATTGAAGGCCGTTGGCCGCACCCTCGCACGTAGCGAGAGTGTGTGGAGGCATGCCATGGCCGTGGGTACGGCTTAACCAGTAAGTTCAGTAGATCCTGTT
>CACSLK010005344.1:8084-25393 GCA_902706635.1 Striga hermonthica
AGCAATATGGCTTGATCAGACAGCTCAATATTAATATAAGCGCCCATCTTAAACTTAGGGCTATACGCATTTTCAATAGACCAACCCATGATGCATCACACCCAACTGATTGCGAAATTCTTTTCCACGATATGATGGTAGGATATTGTATTGAAATCAATTTGTATTTTAATTATTGTTTATTTTTTTTAGCTTATTAACAATGTTTATTTGTTTTTTAGGGTTCACGAATAACTGGTATCGTTCGTAGTCTCCCTATATTCGTTGGGTAACTTGAGGAAGGTAATGTATATATTTTCACAAACTACCAATTAGAGTTAAACGTCGGTAAATTTCGATCTTCTAATGCAAACTACAAAGTTATAATCAATGGAGATACCGATGTCCTTCATGTGCTATCTAATTTCCTTCATGTGCTATCTAATTTCCCTACATGGGACTTCGACTTCCATTGCTTCGCATTTCTTCACAATGAGGACATTGTCGACGAATCAATGCTTTATTGTAAATCTTTTATTTCTTATTTATGGTGTACTCTATTTTTTTTTTTTTCAAAATTCATTTATTTTATGATATAGATATTTTTAGAATATTATTTAATATTTTTATTAATAGTTATATTAGATGTTATTAGGATGGTTGTCGAGGTTCGACCCATTCGTTCGGAATTGCATAATGGGGAAGAAAAGCCAAAGATCACTTTTGCAATGGTGGATTTGTAGTAAGAAAAATATATTAGATGAATTACATATAATTTATTAAAGTTGTTTACCATTTTATATATTAATTTTTTTTTTAACTAAATAGCGGATTAGAGATGCATTGCGAAATTTGGGGTTACTATGTTTACGAGTTCATTGACTGTGAAAATTACTTCCAATCAATTGATGATGGATAACCATGGGTTCTCATAATGCAGTTATGCAAGACTGAACAAAAAACTGCAGGTATTTCTGAATTTTCTTTTATTTGTATTATAATTATAATACATTGAAATAATGTCATCATAGATATACAAAATTCGCCAATTATATATATTATTTTGCAACAGGTGAATATCGATTGAGTTCATATCTGAATTTCACAAGGCTTTTTGCTGCTAATATCCTGGAAATTATAGAATTCCGTGAAAGGTAAGTAAATTTTATTAAATTTTTGTTATGTTGTATATAGATCGTATATATTATGTATAGATTTTCGTATAGTGAATTGATATTCAAAAAAATTGTATAAAAGAATAGCACCATTATTTCTTCACATAATTGTCGTGTTTAAAGGAAAAAAAACACAGATAAAAAAAAACATCCCATCGATAAAACAATGATGCCATCCTCGGGTACCGTTGACTCTGTTAACAGGAGAAACAAACATTTTTTGCGTTTGAGAGCAGTCCGAATTATTGAAACGAATCACGAACAGGAGAACCGGAACAAATTCCATATATTGTTTCATGATGCACATGTAATACATAAATGGATTGGAAGTAAGTAGGAAGCGTATCGAACAAAGGAACTGATCTTAGACAGCTAGTTGAGCGTGAAGAACGGGTGTTATACTGCCTCTAGAAGACAACTAAAACAGATAAAAACCCCAAGATGGGGGATCAAAGAACATTTAAGTTTGAAGTGAAAACCCGACTCTATTTTATTGCTCGATGCGGGGAATATCCTCGTTTAAGTGTGGTGTGCCCAATTTACCTTTGTTAACTCAATTTTATATATTTTGAATTTCTTAAACTAATTATTATTTAAAAATTTATATTGTAGGGTGCATATATTAAATGTATAATACGTTCTCCATATATAGAAGCATTTCGAGGTAAACTTAACGAAGGCGAGGTGTACGTATTACGCAACTACGATGTCGAATTTAATAATGGGAGTAGAGATATCATAAACATGTGGAAACTTGTGCTTCATACAAGAACTCGACTATGCAAAATTGCCGGAAATTTCCCTCAATATGGTGATGTTTTCGCTCAACACTAGCGAGGACGAAGAGATGTTGAAGATTTTTAGGGTTTAATAAGAATTCCACTTTATATTATGAATGTTATTAATATTCCATGTCGTTGAAGATTATGAAATTATATTATGTTTGGTGGTCAGATTTTTGTATGTGTTTTGTGATTTATGTTTCGTGTTTGTTTGTGTTTTGTGATTGATCATTGATGTGAAGTGTAGTAATTTACAATTACAATTAACTAAATTTATTTATTTATTTTTTTTAAATGAATCATTTCGTGCTTACAAATTTTTTTTTAAGTAGTAAGTTCGTATTATTTAAAGAGATAATATAAAGTGGACTAGAGATAAGTAAGGATTTAAATTAAAGAGATAAGCCACGTCTTCTTTTGATGGGAATTCTGTTTGACAAGATAAGCATTAATTAATTAAATTGTGTTTAATTAATGGCTAAGAGATATGTCATGATAAAAAATCACGTTACTAAATTCATTATTTACTTAAAATATTTGTTAACAGATAATTCTTAATGGTATGAATTAGTTAAGATTTTCGACTTATTAAAAACTCAAATTTTATATATTAATCTAATATTTATCAACTATAATCCCATGCCTATAAATATTATAGAATGACAGAATGATATTGCAGAACGTATTGCTACAAAATCTTACTCCCACTTTCACGTAAAGCATTGAAGCCAAAAAAATAACAAAAGCCTGGGGAAACATCAAGCAAGTGACAAAGACTAACAAGCCTATGATCAAGCTAAGGGTCGTTCGAGTCTTTCAAAGGACTAATGATTACTCATCCTACAAGAATATCCTAGAGATTGTCTTTCATGACAATGAGGTATAATTTACAATAAATGATTAAAAACTCTATATCATATTTCGCTATGTTTTACAATATTATTTGTATTTATTTTTCTAGGGTGGTCGAATTACTGCAATAATAAGGGCAATAAACATCTCATTCATCAATAAATTTGAAGAAGGGGCTGTCGATGCACTCCGAAACTATCAAGTAGAGAGTAACATTGGAATGTACAGATCCACCATTGCCAAATACAGGCTTATCTTACATGGTAGAACTGAACAAATAAGCTACAAGGGTGACTTTCCAATTTACCGTTTCGACTTTCGAAGGTTCATCACATTGATTGATGTCGAGAAGATCGACGAATCAATCCTATTTGGTAATCGCATTTTCAATTTTTTTTGGTTTTTTAGATTTTTTTTGATAAATAACATTTTACTCTAAATAATTATTTAGATGTCATTGGAATGGTGGTCGAGATAAATCCCGTGCAATTGAAGAACGTGAAAGGAGTACAAACTCGAATGATAGCATTCTCACTAATGGATCTGGAGTATTATTTTAACTTTAACATACTTATTATTTTCCTTTTACAATTTTGTAATTTAAACATTATTACAATATTTATGATAATATATTTTTTGTTTAATTTAAAAATAGGGGAAACATTATGGCATGCACTCTATGGGGGCCATATGTTGACCAATTCCTAAACTTTGAGAGTGAACTTGCCCATGACAATCCATGGACTTTGATAATTCAATTAGGGCGTTCAAGAGCATGGGCAGGTATATAAAATTCAATGCCTTCAATTTATATTTAATTTACCCACATTGTTTAAATTACATTTTCTTCATAAACAGAAAAGGTGCAAATAACCTCATCAAAGGATATAACAAGGCTAATTGCTGGTGAAAATATTCCCGATATTGTGGAATTTCGCAATAGGTAAGCAAATTTGAATTATTATAATATTCAATATTCAATAGTTAATATATATACATATATATATTAGTGGATGATTAAAAAATTTTTATTTTATATATTATATAGGGCTGCGTCTGGGCCACTTAGAAGGGCCAGATTGATTTCAAAGAGTTCTGTTGTTGTGAAATCTGAATTTCAAGAATTAGCTGATAGGGATGTTGTTGTTAGTTCTGTTGACTCACTATATGAGATTGCTGAGGTATTTGAAAATACAGTATTTTTATATACAATTACTTATGTGTTATTCTATTTGATGAAAACATTACTTAATTAGTACAATTGAACATGCAGGAAACCGATGTTTGGATTTGCGCTACAGTAGTCTCAATTATAAATGAGTGGTGGTACAACTCATGCAAAAGATGCACAAGCAAAATGGCGAAAGTTAATGGGCAATTTAATTGCAGCAAATGTTCTCATAAATTTGGCATTTTCCGGTATTATAAATTACTAATATAATTCAATGTTCACTATTATATTAATTAAATAATTACAAATTATTTTTGCTAACTTAAATTTCATTCTATAGCTACAAGATTCACTTTGGTGTCCAAGATACTTCGGCACCGGCCACTTTAATTGCATGGAACAATGAATGCGAACCTATAATTGGTAAGCCATGTGATGCATTGAGGCGTGAAATCATGCAAAAGGTATTCACTTAATTTTAATTATAGTATTTTAGATTGATTATGGGTACCAACAACTACATGATACTATTGTTGTCTCTATTGGCAGAATTCAAATAGCATTGAACTGCCCGAGGAAATAGACAATATGATTCACAAATCATATCTCTTCAAGGTGCGCATTAGAGCAAACAGGCATAAATTCAGAGACGGTGAAGCAGCCTTTTATGTTGTAAGGATGATTGGTGATGAAAATTTGGTATCCAAGTACAGTCAGTGGGTAACTGACAAAGAAGTAAGTTGAACAAACTAATAATTTAATCCTGCTGCTAATTACTATTATGTAATATGAATTTACACTTACTTTTTCTACAATTTTATAGGAATCGGATTTCTTGACTCTTCTTCAACGTGAAGAGGCAAAGGCCAAGGTAAAACATAGTTTATGGAATTTATTTCTTATCTTCAATAAATCATATATTTAATTTCAATAATTAAATTTGGACTTTATAAAATATTTGACAGGACTGCAATGAAGAAGAAGAAGTGTCAACCCCTGTGAAGACTCGCAAAGGTAAAGAGAAGGTCGGTGACAGTTCTAATGCAAAGAGAAATATAATGGAGATAATTGAAGATGAGGCAGGATTTGTTGCCCAGTCAGCCACTGCCATCAAGGGCAAAGCAAAAGTGACCGAGCAAGATGATGAAATGAAGGACAACTTTGATGAGGATTAGTTTGATGGTTGATGAATTTTATTATTATATTAGGATTTCATTTGCTTTGAATATTTTGGTTGAATAAGTTGGCATCGCCAACAAGAGTAATTTAGGATTTATTATTTGAAATTGCTGTTAGGGTTTATTATTGTTCGGTTCAAGGCTTTATTATGGATTATAATATTCAGATTGTTTTATTTCAAATTCTGATATTAATGGTTATTAATATAATTGATCATTCAATTTTTTTTTTTCAAGTTAAAGTATTTAATTTAATGTTGAGTACATACCAGTAGTAAAACATATACATGAAAAAAATAAAGTACAAAAATAGCAGATTCAGTAATAAAACAGAATCTTACCAAGTAGATCAGAAATATATAACAGATTCTTACCTTCGTGATTTAGTAATAAAAATAGAATTTAATAATGGAAGGATATAAAGCAACAAACAGATTCTTACCTTCATGACTGATATAATATATAGAATCATTGGAAGATACTAAAACATCAATTCTATTGAAGACATTATTATGAAGCATACTAAAGTTATTATTTTTCATATAAAACACCGCATCCAATTATTGCATCAAATAACAGAATCTTACCAAGTAGATCAGAAATATAAAACAAATTCTTACCTTCATGATTCAGAAATAAAAATAGAATTTAATAATGGATAGATATAAAACAACAATTCATAAATCAAAACAGATTCTTACCTTCATGATTATGATATAATCTATACTTATATTAAAAGCCATACTATTTACCAAAAATAGTAGCAAGAAAAGTCAACTCACATTTAATGCATACTTTATTTAGAAATTTTTTACCATATCATTAATTGCTTGCATATATATATTTCCTATTCAAATATGATAAAAAAGATTCTTTCCTTCAATAATTTTATTAATTTCTGCAATGATTTTATTGATATATATTATAATTCATATTTGTCGATAGTATTTTCTAATTTTTATTTGAGTATATAAAAAACAAATATTTTTTTAAATTAATATTTTATTTATCATTTAAGAGATAATGATCACATCATTAAATGATATTACTGATGGCTAGATAATAAATTAAATACATTAATTATTCTTTAAAATTTTGGCATGTTATTTATTTGTATCTATACTTATTATATAAGGTATCCCATTTACCAAATTTAGTAGATTGAAAAGTCAACGTAATTAATGCATTGCTATTTCTATTCAGAATTTTATTTAATTATTTTATTTATTTGTCTTATATCCCATAAAATCAGTTTAAGAAAAAAAATCTCATAACATCTGACAAGTAAAAAAAAGACGTAAAATTTTTACTAAAATAAAAAGACTTTATTTATTTGTCTTATTCCATATTAACATTTATTTTGTCAAAATAAATCTCATAAAATCAGTGAAGTCAAAATTTGTACGTAAAGTCTATCTATAAAAAAAAAGTCAAATTCAAAATTCCTTATCTAATTCCTTCTTTTTCTTATCTAATTCCTTCTTTTCCTTATCGATTTTTTTATTATCTAATTGTATGAAATTCTGTTCTGGTTTTGTTCAACCCTCTAATTGTATTTGTATTATATTCCATAAAATCGGGTTAATAAAAAAAATCCCATAACATCCGATAAGTAAAAAAACAAAGTACGAAAAATCTTTACTAAAATAAAAAGACTTTTTATCTAATTTATTATCTAATTGTATGGAAATATGTTCTAATTTTATGGTATGTATTACAAATTGTGCACCCGTGTTCAGGAGCTACTTAATGGGCAAACTCTGTGGAAATGACTCATTTAGTGCTTCTGTCCCGTGCATACGGTATGTATTTTTATTACACATACTAGAAAATTGTGCACCCCGTGCATTGCACGGGATCTGTACTAATAAATGACCTTAAAATTGTGCACCCCGTGCATCACCCGTGTTCACATTTTGGCCTATTACAAGTCACGTACTATATATATTCCGTACATTTTTTTATTCATTTATATAATTATAAGAATGGATATTGACCTTAAAATTGTGCACCCCGTGCATCGCACGGGCTTTGTACTAGTATATAGAATCATTGGAAGATAATAAAACATCAATTCTATTGAAGACTTTTTTATGAAGCATACTGAAGTAATTATTTTTCATATAAATACTGCATCCAATTATTGCACCAAATATCATTAACTAGCATAACCATTTGTATGTTCATATAACATAAACATAAACATTTATATCATTCAAACAATTCAGTTGGC
This sequence comes from Striga hermonthica, assembly GCA_902706635.1. NCBI lineage: Eukaryota > Viridiplantae > Streptophyta > Magnoliopsida > Lamiales > Orobanchaceae > Striga > Striga hermonthica. The sequence goes on from CACSLK010005344.1 coordinate 15,455, forward strand.
AAAACAAAACAAAATTAACGATTATTTTTTGTTGGCAGAGATACATAAACATAAGACATTATTCAAACAATTATAAAACTTAAATATATACTATCAAATTGTCATTTTCTACAAATACTAAATCACAATAACGTGTTCGGTTCATATCTTAAAAATAAGATATCTCATGTTACTAACAAACCACCAATTTGTAGTTATCCAAATAACAGAGATAATACTACCACGTGATAAATAAAGTTAGGCATTTTAACAAGATAAGGTACAGTAAATGAAAACTAACAGATAGAAATACTAACACGTGATAACAAGAGCCATATCAATTAACCAGATAAGTACCATGAAATCCTAATTTATCTAAAATACCTAAAATATAGATATCTAATATATTTATTCCAACATCACCTTTACTCCTACACAACAAACTTTCGCAGGTCATAATTTTTTTGAAAAGAATTCCCCTTCATATTGGTTTTTTTTTTCCTTCATTTCATATATAGATATATCTAATCTATGCATGAATTTCTGTTATGCAGACTGGTAAAGAATTGATGTCTTAGTAAAACAGTGGAAACACGATTGGTGAAAGCAGCAATATAAGCATTCAAGTTATGAAAAACAGATATGTTGAGTGCAGCAAAGAAGCAGAAGTTGTTCACAAAACCATTGGAAAACATACAATGTCTGAGAACAAAAAAGGCACACATCAAAATTTACCTTCTTACCTACATGATTGTAGCAGAACTGTGAGCTTTTAAGGTTTATGTTATCTGTTGTCATCATGCTCAGAGATGGAAATCGTACAAAAGAAAAAAAGTAATTGAAGTTAGAGATATGAGTATAGAGTTACATGACTATAATTGTCAAGTATTGTTGTAAAAGAGTACCATTTTTTTGTGAAATCAGCTTGAATCTCTTTGACATGTTTCTCCTTTCTTATGTAATGCTCCAAATCAATTCAACAAAACAAAAAGAAAAAATTACAATTATATTTTGGACAGAATATGAAATTGTTAATAAAATCAGATGAAATATATCAAATAAAAGTACAAACTTACCTTTTCAATTTACAACAATTCAATCCTCCAGTTAGCACATTTGACATCCCAGTTTGCAACCCAATATAAGCTCCAACATACATTAAGAAAGTATTAGTTAGATAACAATGGCATTAACATAAAACTGAAGATTGTCCTTCTAGAGTAGGAACATTTGATACTTTCTTACTTACCTTTGTAATATACAACAATTCAATACTCCTGTTAAGCACCTTTGACGTCCCAGCTTGCAAACCATTTTGTTCCAGCATACATTAAGAAAATATTAGTTAGATAAAAAACTTTAGTTTACCAATCTAGAGTAGGAACATTTACATAATGTATGCAAAAATAGACAGTCAATGATAACTCTAACAAGGTTGAAAAACGGGGTAACCATATTGCAATTGATACTATAGTTTAAAACTATTATCTTAGACATCCCTGTTTGCTAACCAATATTTCTGCTTTGACATTTTTATACAATAACAATGTAATGATCATAAAACTTTAGTTAATTCTTATACAATAGGTACATGTACAACCAAAAAGGGATGTAAAGAACAGGTATAACATTATCCCATCTCATTAGTATAATAAGTATAGTTGGTGGGGTGTTCCATTGTTATTCACACATTTCATGTCTACATATTATGAAATATTATTAGTTTACAGTTACATGACTTATATTATTAGCACAATAAAACAATGTCATATTAGCACAATAGTCAGTAAATGAATCAATAAAAATCAAAGTTGAATCACAAGCTATGCATATTGAAATTGAAACTGATGTTTAAAACTAACATCTTAGTTAATATAAAAACAAAGAAAATGTAGAACAACCAAAACCATGTAAAGATTATTGTTCAGATTAATGTATGTACAGATTAATGTTCATTTAGAAGTATAATCAACTAACAAAAGGTATATGAAGCCCGAGATTTTTTAAAAACTTCAATATATTTTGACATTTCAACTGAACATACACAACAATAACAATAATACTTAATCTTTGTTGCAATTAAGCTATTCTCAATGACTATCACATATATCTACAGCATAATGACACTTAAAGCATATTAGCACTTAAAACAAGTTAATCAGGATGATGAACTATAACTAAATGTGAGGAAGTAATTCTTACCTTAATAAGTTATGGTGAGCTCCACTGTGTTAGAACAGCTTCCATTTCAACATTGTTCAATAAATCAAAAAAAATGAAAAAAAAAACAAAAATCATTCAAATGACGGTAAAATTTTGAAAAGCAATTTGTTATTGTGTAAACCAACGACATCCTTTCTGGCATTCATATATTTCGATCTAATTTTTATAGATCTCGAGTTGCATCCAAAAATTACACCAGATCCGTCATAATCACAACAAAAAGTAACATAAAATTGTCGAAAAATAAATTACTTCCTTTTCGATTTTTATTTTTCGATCAAGATTTAAAGAATCTCGCATTGATTCTCAAAATTACACCAGATCCAACAATAATACACCAAAATCAACATAATGGAAACCAAAATCAAGATGAATTTTTTCAGATTCTCATTTTTTCTTCAAAATCGAGCTCAGATCCTAAAATAAATAATAATAACGAATGAATTCATTTCAGGTTTCATTTTTTTTTTTACTTCAAATCGAAATAAATCGAGCAGATCCGTATATAAAACAAAGGCAATTTTCTCGATTTTTCATGATTTCTTCAAAATCGAGCTAAGAAGATACTAAAATAAATAATAATAACGAAGTACGTCCTTTCCGGTTTAATTTTTTTCGACTTGAAATCGAAAAAATCCACCAGATCCGTAAAAAAAGCATAATGAATTCTCTCGGAATTTCAATTTTTCTTCAAAATCGAGCTCAGATCTTAAAAAAAAGTTCAAACAAAACCAGAAACAAGTAATTTTTTTTTTAAAAAAACCGATGTATGTGTAACAAACAAACCCTGATTTAGCAGTTTCAACCATCTTTTTAAACATACATATACGAATTACAACATGTGTAATTGAAATGTTTAAAACATCTGTTGAATTTATGCAGGAAAAAAAAATGAAAAATGGTAGATGAACCGACAGAAATGAGGAGAGAAAAAGGAGAGAAACGCGTGTCGGGAAAAGAAAAAATGATAATGGAAACCCTACGTTATCGGAAATGTTAGCTATTTATAGTTGTAAACTTCGTTTTATGTCCGTTAGATCGATTCAACAAATGTAGGCCGTTCGATCTTTGTTTATGTTGGATAGAAATAAATTAAGTTTATTGGGCCAAATTCGGTACCCGAGTTAATGGACTCAGATATTTCAAACAATACTTTAAATACTCTACATCCAATTTAGGCCCAATTCCATTGGTAACAATTGTTAATTTATCCAAGTTGTGACAATCAATGTTTTTTTTGGGCAAAGAAAAATTATATTAATGAGCTTAGTATATATGTTTTGGAAAATAGTACAATGCTTTAAATATTTTACATCCAATCAAAACATTATTTTTTTATGTTCAATAAAACTTATTATTATTATTATTATTATTATTATTATTATTATTATCATTATTATAATTAAACATTAAACATAATGTTTATTCTATTTCGTTATAATTGTAGATAAAGAGAACACATCTCCCGTGATTGGATCCTCTTTTACTGTCCTGCAAAACACAAATAGAATTGATGTGTCGTCCGATGTTCCGAATGGTATGTTTTTCACTTATTTAAATTATTACTTTATAATTATACATAAAAAATGCTTTAGTTTAAAATTTTATTTAATTTCATATATATGTTGAAACTAATTTTTGTAACAGGTGAACATATTGGTCATAGATCTGCATTGCACGTTGGTTGCAATAATGCACCACAAAACATTGTTATCGATCTCACAAGTCAAGACGACCTTGAAATGAATACCGAAACTTCTTCAACTACCAGGACACCTGTTCTTAATAGTTTCACTAATTATGAAAACATACAGTCGAGTACACATAAACGAAAACGTGGTCGTCCTAAAAAAACACTGTTAAGAGCGTCAGACTTATCTGGTGAGCTTAATTCATTTTGTATATAATTTATAATATATAAAGTATTTGGTTAAATATATGTTTTATACTATTTACACATTTTAATTTATTATTTTATACTTCGTGTGTTATATAGAGTATTAAAAAATATTTATGTACAGGTTCAAACATAAAGAGTGCACAAGGACGTAATTTAGACACACAATCACCTTGCAGTATGGTGATTAACTTACGTGAATCTCCGCTCTCTGACATAACAAATGGTGAGTAATGGTCACTAATGTATTTTGATCTTTAGCATCTTTTTTATAAAATATCTACTGTTATACATTATATTATGTGAATAAATATTAAATATTTTAAATTATATATACTCTTTTTTTTATCAGGAAAGCGTAAGAATCGTATAATACCCTCCCAAAATCCCAGTAGTAATGCGACCAATAGCAACCTTATAGACCTCACAAGTGATGACGAACACATTAACACCGACTCAAGGGCTCCAACTATAAATGCTAGCTCTGTTGTTGAACTCATACATGATACTCTCAATCAACCTACTACAGTCAAACGGAAACGTGGTCGTCCTAGGAAAACAACAGTAACATCGTCGGTGGTGTCTGGTAAGTTTTAATATGTACTTTTAATATACAAATATATCTATATATATACAAGTAAGTATTTGTTATTTCATTTATTCTTCTTGAATAACATTTACAGAATATTGGGACATGGGAGATGCAAGTTTTCGTTGTATGTATTGTGGTTCGATGTTTTGGTATGAGGAGTGGAAAGCTTATTATCAAAATCAGTTGTCCCTGAGTACACTGGTTGTTGCATTAATGGCAAAATTCAACTACCTTTTTTTGCAAAATCCTCCCCAATTTTTACAAGATTTGCTTCGTGGAGATGGCGAGTTGAGCAAACATTTTCGAGAGAACATACGTTCTTACAATAGCATGTTCGGTTTTACATCTTTGGGTGGGAAGATTGATTCAGATATCAATAAGGGGACCGGTCCACCAGTGTTTTCTTTGCATAGACAGAACATTCATCTTATCGGTAGTTTGCTTCCTTATGAAGGTGCATGCCCGAAGTTCGAACAATTATATATATATATATATATATATATATATATATATATGATACGGAGAATGAAGTTTCAAACAGAATGAATTCCGTGAGGTATGAATTCACTCTACTTGATATTCAACATTTTTGTAAATATTTTCTATTTTTTTTACTCATATATACTGTTAAAATTTTATCTGTTATATAATGATAAATTTTATTATTTTCTTGCAGGAACGGATCTGGCAATAATAATTTGCATGAGGAAATAGTTGTTGGTTTGAAACAAATGTTGGATCAACACAACGAATTGGTGAAATCATTTCGTATGGCTAGGGATAGAATGCAAGAGCATGGCGAATCAAATGTTCGAGTCCGTTTGATTGGTAGGAGATATAAAGATGCCAGGCGATATAATTTGCCTACGAGCTCAGAAGTTGCTGCATTGGTTGTTGGTGATTTTGACCTGGCAATGGGTGAAAGGGACATATTGGTCGAAACTATGAACGGTCATCTTCAGTGAATAAATGAACTTAATGCTTCCTATTTGGCATTACAATATCCTCTTTTGTTGCCTTATGGTGAGGATGGGTATCAAGAGGACATACCGTTTCGGGAAGGCACGAAGGTAAAGAAAGGAGGGCAGAAATATGTCAGTGTATGAGAGTACTTTGCATATAGAATGCATGATCGAGAACATGAAGCATCGACTATTGTTTCATCTAGAAGATTGTATCAGCAGTTTATTGTCGATGCTTATACCATGGTAGAATCTGCGAGGTTGCGGTATATACGTCTCAATCAAAAGACGCTCCGTTGTGATTTGTACAATGGTGTGGCTGAGGCCGTTCTCCGTGGTGACACTCATCCAAGATCAATAGGAAAAAGAATAATTCTTCCCTCACCCTGATTTGTTTATAACACTTACCTGTAATCGCAAATGGTCAGAAATATTGCGTTATCACGAGCCAAAAAATTTGTGACCTGAGGATCGACCAGATATCGTCTGTAGGGTCTTTCGAGCGAAACTTAAGGAATTGATTAGGGATTTTTCTCAAAAGAAAATCTTTGGGAAGGTTGTAGCAGGTGAGCCATTTGATAATGGTAATATAATTGTGACAACATATTTATTAATCATTTACAAAATTTACATTTGATATTTATTTAATATTATATAATAATATTAACTAGAAATTTATGTTGCAGTTATATACACGATTGAGTTTCAAAAACGTGGATTACCTCATGCTCATATACTGCTCTTCCTTGCTAAGGAGACCAAATTTCCCGACCCACCGGACATAGATAGAATCATATCTGTAGAGATACAAGATGAATCGTCCGATCCTCTATATTACGAGGCAGTAAAAGAGCATATGATTCATGGTCCGTGTGGCCTGGCAAACAAAAACTCGCCCCGTATGGTGGATGGCAAATGTACTAAAAAATTTCCAAAGAAGTTCGTTGATTCCACAACTATTGACGAAGACGGTTATCTATGATATAGACGTCGTGACAATAGAACATCTCTGGAAAAGAATGGTATTGTTGTTCACAATGGATATGTTGTGCCTCATAATCGCCATCTGCTTATGAAGTTTGGAGCGCATATTAATGTGGAGTGGTGCAATCAATCTCGATCTATAAAATACCTATTCAAATATGTTAATAAGGGTAATGATCGTGTGACTGCTTCATTCTATCAAACCTCTGCTGAAGGGGATCTTGAAAGACCGTTGGATGAGATAAAAATGTATTACGATTGTCGGTACATTTCCGCGTGTGAGGCTGCATGGCGGTTGTTGGGTAATGAGTTGCAGTACAAAAAACCTCCCGTTCAACGTTTGAAATTTCACTTATTTGGAGAACATAACCTTTTATTTGACGAAGATGTTGATCTTGAAGATGTTATCAACAAACCCACAGTTGATGAAAGTCAATTTCTTGCGTGGTTCGATGCAAACAAAATGTACCCTCATGCAAGGGAACTAACGTATGTTGAGATGCCCTCAAAATTTGTGTGGAATACAACAATCAGGCAATGGACTCCTCGAAAAAATGAGGACCAACCCTCTGTAGGCCGTTTACGATATGTACCTCCCAACAGTGGAAATAATTACTACTTGAGATGTTTGCTCAATGTTGTGCGTGGGGCAACATGTCATGAGGACTACATGAAAGTCGGTGAAGTCCAGTATCTAACATATCGTGATACTTGCTACGAGCGGGGTTTGTTGGAGGATGATCGAGAGTATATAGACGGCATTACAGAAGCAAGTCAAGGGGCTTCTGCAGACTCCCTTAAACGCATGTTTGCATCTTTGTTGGTGTCCAGTTCATTTGGAAAACCCGAGGACGTTTGGAGAAAGTGTTTGCCATTCATGTCGGATGATATTTTGTACAGACATTGTCGATTACACAATAGCAATGGTAATGAATTACTTTTTATAATATGTTTAATCATAATTTGATTTTTATCTTTATATACAATGTTCTAATCGTGTTAATATTTTGTTATTTTTATGCATAAATAATTGCTTTATAGGTTTGAGGCTCACTGAAGAACAAATTAAGAACCTAGCCCTTGCTGAGATTGAGAATTTATAAAGACGTCGTGGGACAAGTCTTCGTGAATACGAGACTATGCCATTTCCGGATAGGGATAACATCTATCCAAGTTCGAATCGTCTAATTTTGGATGAATTGAATTATGATCGAAAGGCCCTCGCTGTTGAACACGAAATGCTTCTTAATAGAATGACAACCGAACAAAGGAGTGTCTACTCAAGAATTATGTCTGCTATTGAATCCGGCCAAGGAGGGCTCTTTTTTGTATATGGTTATGGTGGAACCGGGAAGATGTTTTTGTGGAGGACTTTATCCGCTGGTTTGAGATCCAAAGGAGGTATAGTCTTATGTGTCGCATCCAGTGGAATAGCGTCTCTTTTGTTGCCTGGTGGACGAACAGCGCATTCTCGATTTGCTATACCATTGAATCCCCATCAGGAATCCACTTGCAGCATTAATCAGGAAAGCCCTCTGGCAGAATTGATAATCCGTGCTTCTCTAATCATATGGGATGAAGCACCAATGATGCACAAACATTGTTTCGAAGCTGTACAGACATCGCTGCAGGGCATTATGGGAGCAATTGATCCTTTGAACCTCAACAAACCGTTTGGTGGGAAGGCGGTTGTTTTTGGTGGAGATTTTCGACAAATCCTTTCTGTCATTCCAAAGGGTAGCCGTCAGGACATAGTCAATGTTGCCATTAATGCTTCTGACATATGGAGGAGTTGTACTGTGCTTAGGCTTACGAAAAACATGCATCTTCAAGGACTTGCTAATTCGGATGAACGTGATGAGCTTGCACGGTTTGCAGATTGGATAGCCAACATCGGAGATGGAACTATTGGGGGGTCGAATGACGGGTGTGCACTTATAGACATACCCGAAGACATTTTGCTTCAGCCATCTGATGATCCTATTGCTCAAATCGTTGAAAGCACATATCCAATGTATAAGGAGGCGCCTCACGATACAAGTTATTTGAAGGATAGGGCTATATTAGCGCCGACGTTGGATGTGGTCGAGTCTATCAATGAGTACATGACATCATTGAATTTGTTGGATGGTCGTATGTACTTGAGCTCTGATAGTACGTGCAAATCGGTTTCCAATAATGATTTTTGTCTAATCTCCATACGCCTGAGTTTTTGAAGAGTATCAAGTGTTCCGGAATACCGAACCATGAGTTGTATTTGAAGATTGGAACTCCAATCATGTTGTTGCGTAACATGGACCATTCTATGGGTTTGTGTAATAGGACACGGTTGGTTGTGACAAAACTATCCACTCATGTTCTTGAGTGTAAGATACTCACAGGAGATCATGCTGGTGATACTGTGTTGATTCCAAGAATGGCCATAACTCCTTCTGATGTTAGAATTCCTTTCAAGTTCCAGCGGCGGCAATTTCCCATTATGGTTTCTTACGCCATGACTATAAACAAGAGTCAAGGACAATCTTTATTCCATGTTGGCTTATTTCTTAAGAAACCGGTGTTTAGTCATGGACAGTTATATGTTACTGTCTCCCGTGTCACTAACCGAAAGGGTTTGAAAATCTTAATTTGTGGCGAAGATGACGTGTCAAATAATCAAACCAATAATGTGTAATAATATTTTATATATTATTCTATTATTGTGGACCATATAATTAGTTGGACCTAATTGAATTAATAGTCAAACTTTATTAAAGATGAATATGTATTTAATAGATTATTTAATGTTCTAATATTAAAGAGTCCAATGTGTGATGTTTAACTTAGACAATAAGTTACCTTAGAACATGGGGAATGGTAGTATGATTAGGATTCTAAGTCTCCTCCTATATATACTACATACCCCTCTCTCCCATCTCATACGAAATAAAGTTCTCAACATCAAGGGCTTTATGGAAAGACGAGAGACGCGGGAGAGAGAAACAATTAATTCATAGGCAAAGACGAATTTATTAATTGGAGATTACGAGACGAATCCATCATTGAAGATTGTTAGAATGAACGGTCGCGTCGTAATGGTCTTAAATGAGGTAACGGTCGGCTTTAATAGGTTGCCACGTGTTTGTACCATTTTTGTTGCATTTTCGTTATATTTTTTGTTCTTCTTTTCCCCTCATTTTTCCTCGTTTTACGTCATTTTGTGAGTTTTTAGTTCGTTTTGTGTTTTATTATGTGTTTTGTTCCATTTTGGTTTTCTTTGTGTTTTTCGTGTGTTTTTCCCGTTTTTTCTTCTTGTTTTTCAT
>CACSLK010005363.1:0-18667 GCA_902706635.1 Striga hermonthica
GTGGGTTCCAACAGTAGGCTCGACGCCGGTTGCGGTTTGGCCGGAGAAGGAGAGAGCTCGCCGGAAAAGCTCAAGACATGCTTGAAGGTGGAAGAAGCTTCTTTTTTCTTGGTGTTTTGAAAGTGGGTTTTTTATTTTAAGGCTAGATCTTGAAAAAGAGCTAAGACATCTTGTAGTTTATGTACAAGATCTTGAAAAATGAGGATGAAATGTTTAGATCTTGAATTTTGCAAGGAAGATGATGATGAATAGTAATTTTGTAGGCTAGGTTTTTGATTAGTATGTTAGGAAAAGTGGGAACAAGGAGGTCTATTTATAGCATGTGTAGGAACTAGGGTTTCCTTTCTTAATGGGCCAAGAATCGGGCTAAAGAGTCGGACCTAAAATCGCTACATAAACGGGCTAGCAAAAATCCTAACACTCGGGCTCGATTAATTCGGATAGCGACTAGGAAATTAAATAAAATGACCTATAAAAAAAATATGACGGCTTGTAGTACTAATTTCGACTTGGACTGAAATTAAATATTGGGCCCGGAATTAAAATACTAAAGGGCTCAACATTTAAAATATCGCTTGGGCTTGGTAATTAATTCGACTATTCGAATTAAAAATGGGCCGGCTAAAATTACTTGGATTCTCAAAATTAATTGTGCTCGAATAATCAAATTACCCGGCTTCGGTTCACTTAAATAAAATTTTGATTTTAATAACTAAAATCAAATGAATTCTTTATGGCTTAGACTTTACTATTAATTATTTATTTTAGTGCAATTAAATATAATAAATGCATCAAATTTAGAAACATAATTGTAACACCCCACTTTGATTTTACAGAAATTCCGGACCTTTCAAAAATCAGTACAAATTTTTCGAGATCATTTTCGAAATTTAATGGGTGTTAAATAACATTTTCATAACCCAAGTCTTATCTGGGCCCACGGGGTTTCATTACCCGGTTTTCACAAGTGGTTTTCATTAACCAAAACATATCATACGAGACTTAACATGAATAATCAAACCACATCATCATACCCAATAATCAAGGTTTCCACAAATTTCCCAAAAACAAACATGTCATAAGTTTTGAAAAGAGTTTTAAACGAGTCTCCACATAAAGGTTCATAAAGTTTTATTTATTCTACGGAAGCATAAAATGCATAATGAAATGACCGACCCACTCGCCTCTTCCCGTCACCCAGCTCCTGCTTAACCTGCATCGGTGAAGTGCAGGTGGGGATGAGCACAAGATGAAAAGCGTGCTCACCACTATGCACATTTATCACAGCATAAATAACGAAGAGAAGGCATGGTTAGAGTATGAACATAAAACAATTAATCTGTCACGTCTCCTAATCACATCACAACATAATACCCACGTGTACACATCTTTCATTAGCCAAGGAAAGGGGATTCATTACCCTAACTCATGGGGGTACGTGCCATACGACAAGGCACGGCCTTTCATTAGGTCTTAAGGAGACTTACCTCGCAGGTAACCGTATTACATCGACGGGGACAACCGTACCGACGGCCGAATCGGCTCACGCCGATAGGCTACATGGTTTACGTACATACTAAAATCATACCAAGTCAACATCATGATAAACACATATGGCATAGCAAATTTTACAATTACAACCCACCTGGAAATTGCCGTAGAATATTGCACACAATAGGAAGTACGTAGGATGAGGCTCGACTCCTCAAATACCTACATTTAAGCGAGATAATTTATCAATAATTTATCTCACTACTCAAACTTAACATAAAACCCATACTTAATAAAAATTAAGTCTTAAGGGTTTTAATCGGATTTTTCGTGGACTTGGAACTCTCTCGTTTTCGAAAAATATGACTCGGAGAACTAAAATTTGGAGTCTCGGGACTTAAAATAATTTTTCCCAAAATTTTATTATTTTAAAAATATTTTTAAAATTGAAATCGGTACGAAAAATGGGCTCCGGAACACAAACTTGGCTTAAAATGCGAATTGGGCTAATATGATAAAACTGGGCCAATAATTTACTAAGGAATTTGGGCCAACACACCCATTTGGGACTAATATGCTTAATTGGGCCGCTCAAAGGGCTGGCCCAACACACAATACTTCTGAAAGCACGCGGGCCGAGAGAGGGCTGGGCGCGGGCTCGCGGGCCTTGACTGGCGACAGGCCGCGCGCGGGCTTGTTTCGGGCCAGAAAGCCCGCGCGCTTGAGAAGGGCTGGGAAAAATAAATAGGAAAGGGAATGTGGCTCTCAAGGTTCGAACTCTGATCCTCGCGCACGAAAGTAAGAGAGGTACACCACTGCACCACCCGATCAGTTGCAACATTTAATGGAAACTTTAATTACAAAGTTAAAAATTTAAAACCTTGGAACATGAACAGAACTTGAAAACTGCACAGGCTGCGAAATAAAAAAAAAAAAAATAAAAACTTTGAACAGAGGCTGCTACCTGAAAACTGACTCGACGGATCTCAACGACAAAACCTCCAATGACAACCGGGGTAAGAATATAAAACGTCTACGAACATAACACATTCAGCGTTTCGAAATACTTTTAAAAGAAACGAGTTTTGACTCAAAAACAAAACGACTAGAATAACGGTTCGAACCAAACAAAAATACGAATAACAAAACGACAAGGCTCGAACATTAACCCGAGACTCTGAATTGACTTGACCAAAGAAATCACAGCAGCTAATGACCGATAGACGTTAAAAGAGAGTTCCACGAGTATCCACGACAAACACGAAAAACCAACAAACAATAACGAACCGAACAAAGATCCGACGATCAACGACAATCAATAGCCGAGCATGGTATATATTCAACGAATAACACGAATACGCAAGAATAAACTGAAAAGGTTCGAAAGAATTTACCCATCTTCGGGAATTTACGAGAAATCGGGAAACACAGTTCGGAACAAGATGGGACGAACGGAGCCTCGACGGGAGTCGAAACGTTGAACACTGGGACCGCTCGCGAACAGCTACTCGCTGGAGGTGGAAGGCTTCGCCGGAGATGACACTGCAAAGAATGGCAGACGGGTCTTCTATTTGGGTCGAGGAACGTGGGCTCGCGGTCGGGGCTGCTATGCACGGGGGAAAACGCGGCTTGTTGGACGTCTTCTGTTGCACGATTGAGGGGGTTGCTCGGAGAAACGCCGGCGAGGATGGAGTTCGCCGGAATCAATGGCGGCTGGAACTTGCAGGTAGCGATATTTTTTTTTTTTGAAGCAGGTATGCGATTAGGGATGAGAACTCCTCAATCCGAGTCTTAAGTAGCAGTGCGAGCGAGATGAGAACGTGCACGGTCAGTTCATGAAAAATCACAACAAATTTTCAAACCGTTTGGATCTGGTCGCAACGCGAGGAAGAAGGATAACACCGAGAGACATAAATCTTTAACGGGCCAAACAATTAACTACAAAGAATTGGGCCACAAATTTTAATCCAATTGGGCTAAGAAAAAAAATATCTCTTATTGGGTTTGAGTTGTTAACTCCATGTTGGACCAAAATTAATTGATCAAGTGGCCGGAAATCAATTTAAATCGGACTGAAAGGAATACAACGCGATAATAAAAATTTTCGCTCGATTCGATTTAATAGAATATGGTCCGGAATAAATAAGTAAAATCGGATTATTTATATTTATAATACACGCACTATATATTTATATAATAATAGGCATTTAAAACAATTAGACATTTAATCACAAATAAATATTTACTAATAATAATAATAATACTCATAATAATAATATAAATAAGCAATAGTTATGGCAATAATAAACTAATAATTAATCTCAAATAATTCAAATTCAAACGGAGCGTTACAATAATATTTTTGAAAATATAGTCGAGCTCCATAAATAATAAATGAAAATCTGGGCGTTACAGAGGGGGTATGCGAATTACCGCATATTGCTGGCATACTACCCCCTTTCGCACTTCTACTCAAAAGTTTTGTTTTTTATTTCTCTCATCTTTCAGTTATGCGAGGTGGTATGCGAATTGCCGCATATTGCTCGCATACTACTCCCATTCGCACTTCTACTCGAAAGTTTTATTTATTTATCTCATCTTTCATTGTTTAATTTAGTTTAATTTTTTTCTATCAGGTATGAGAAATATATTCTCATACATACATACATACATACATACATACATACATACATACATACATACATACATACATACATACATACATACATGCATACATACATACATACATACATACAACAACAAAATGCAACAAACATCAAACATATAATAAAATGTAAAAAAATAAAAAAAAAATATATTACATGAGTCATTAATATTCTGGGGTGGTAATTGTGTTTCCATCTGTACTAAACTCAAATATTTTCATAGCCATTTTGCGCCTCACTTTCTCTGCCTACTGCTTGTTAGACTTGGCCCTGAAAACCTTCCATGTTGTTAGCAGTGCTCGCACCATCTCTACAACGCATACACCACAAGAAATTCTATCATGTTGCAAGAAGTAGCTGAGGGTAGCATGAAATTCAAAACGAAGTTTTGGTTCACTCCACCTACTCCCGCAAACGTCGCAATCAGTGGAATTCCTTTTTGGATTTTTTGGAGTGCTTTGATGCGTGATTCGTGAATGTGCTGGTTCTTTTTATGATACGTATGCCGTAGGGGGTCAAACACACGTATCTTCCCCTCGTGTAAAAAGATCTGGACAATTACGTAGTGGTCCGACAAATTCGCTACTCCAATAATCTGTTGCATTGAGTTGGAAGAAATTCACTAAAATCTTAAGAAAGATTGCAATATTAATTGATTCATAATCATTGAAAACTTATAGATTCAATCTTCTCCCAAGTACTCGGATTTCCCCAAGTGCTGACCCCCTCTGTCGCATAGTTAATTAATACTTGGAGGGTTTCCGAGTCTGGGTCCACTGCCCTTTTCTCAGCGATCTCCTTCTCCACTTCCCCCAGCATCAACTATATAAAATACAATAAAATAATAAATAATAGATCGATTTGGAATAGATCAATTCTTGCCCTCGGGCTGGGTGGCCTCCTGTTTGGAACATTCCTCGCCGGTGGACAAGTGTGAAGACCTAAACCCACCATGACTAAGGCCCTCAGGCTGGGTGGTCGCTTGTTTAGAACATCCCTTGGGGTGGGCATGTTGGTCGATTACTCACGCCCTCGGGCTGGGTAGCCTCCTGTTTAGAACATTCCTCGCGGGTGGGCAGTTGTGAAGACCCAAACCCACCATGACTAAGGCCCTCGGGCTGGATGGTCGCTTTTTTAGAACATCCCTTGGGGTGGGCATGTTGGTCGATTACTGACGCCCTCGGGCTGGGTGATCTCCTGTTTGGAACATTCCTTGCGGGTGGGAAAGTGTCAAGACCCAAACCCATCATGACTAAGGCCCTCGGGTTAGGTGGTCGCTTGTTTGGAACATCTCTTGGGGTAGGCAGGATGGTCGATTACTTACGCGCTCAGGCTGGGTGGCCTCCTGTTTGGAACATTTCTCGCTGGTGGGCAAGTGTGAAGGCCCAAACCCACCATGACTAAGGCCCTCGGGCTGGGTGGTCGCTTGTTTAGAACATCCCTTGGGGTGGGCAGGTTGGTCGATTACTCACTCCCTCGGGTTGGGTGGTCTTTTGTTCGGAACATTCCTCGCGGGTGGGCAATTGTCAAGACCCAAACCCACCATGACTAAGGCCCTCGGGCTGGGTGTTCGCTTGTTTGGAACATCCCTTGGGGTGGGCAGGTTGGTCGATTACTCACGCTCTCGGGCTGGGTGGCCTCCTGATTGGAACATTCCTCGCGAGTGGGCAAGTGTGAAAACCCAAAACCACCATGACTAAGGCCCTCGAGCTGAGTGGTCGCTTGTTTAGAAAATCCCTTGGAGTGGGTAGGTTGGTCGATTACTCACGCCCTCGGGCTGGGTGGCCTCCTGTTTGGAACATTCCTCGCGGGTGGGCAAGTGTGAAGACCCAAACCCACCATGAATAAGGCCCTCGAGCTGGGTGGTCGCTTGTTTGGAACATCCCTTGGAGTGGGCAGGTCGGTCGATTACTCACGCCCTCGGGCTGGGTGGCCCCCTGTTTGGAACATTCCTCGTGGGTGGGCAATTGTGAAGACCAAAACCCACCATGACTAAGGCCCTCGGGCTGGATGGTCGCTTGTTTAGAACATCCTTTAGGGTGGGAAAGTGAGAAGGCATGCCCTACACGACCAAGGCACAAGAATCAGAGAAAACACATGAAATTCAGAATAAGGAAGAAGTCCATCAAGGACAATAAGAATGTTGGAATAGGCGGAGTGTAGAACCCAGAAGGTGGAGGCAAAGGTAAAGGTGTAAGAAGGAAACACATGGAGCGACAAAGCCATCATGTTTAAGGCCGTGAGGCTGGATGGTCGCATACTTCGACCACCTCCGAAGGTGGGGCATGTGTTAAAATTTACAAAACCCATCATGTTCAAGGCTGTGAAGCTAGATGGTCGCATACTTCGACCACCTCTGAAGGTGGGGCATGTGTTAAAATTTACAAAACCCATCATGTTTAATGCAGGTGTTAACGCCCTGGTCCGGTTTGGAATAGATCGATTCTTGTTCTCGCCGGTAGAACGTCGAAAACCTGCAAATAACTCTCTTATCGGGGGTTGTTTTCGGTGAAGAGCCTCCGATACTTAAGTCAGTATGTGTATGAGTATACTGAAGTGAATAATGGAAAAATTGTGTTGAAGAAGAAAGGCTCACCCCCTTTATATAGGGGTGAGATGCCTGACCTAGGGCTGCCCGAATTTGGTGAGCTGTCTGCCCTAACTGCCCGTCCGTACACACAATACGCGTGTGTCAGAGGTAGCCATCGCCACTATCGCCTGCACCAATACTCTTTGGACGCGTGTGTTAGAGTAGAATACCCGGTGTTCCAATCAGATTGGACGTATTCTACTTGTAAATACAATCTATTGGAATTATATTAAATAATAAGGCATTACTTTATTTTAAGAGTAAGCATTTATCAAATATTTGCACTTAAGATAAAATCCCTAGATCACTTATAGCTATAAGATATGGTTGCGCATACAGATGGTGATTATGGAACATATCTTGAAAGCTGTGATCTTAAATACAGTTCCAAGGCGTTGGATGTTTCGAGGTGGGATATTGAATAAATCCGGAAAAGACTTGCACATAGTATGTATGCTTATTGGATAAGAATGTTGCATTCCATCAACATTAGCGTGGGACGCAAATACATATATGTGGGTGCTTGTTAGAGAACAAGTTCACTGAACATGACCGTATGAAAATTCTTAATGAAAGTTTATCATGTCGAATAAGAATTTTCATGTTACAATAGTACATTATTAATCCTTAGACTTGAGGCACAATGGTAACTTTGTGCATATTATATTTTACTTTGATTTATCCTTTTGATTGCTAGCACAATCGTATAAAGGGATATTTTGGGTATTATATTAATATGTATGGAAGTTTGTCAGTGGCCAACAAAGGATTCGACACTTATGAAGATAAGTGAATTTCCTATGTGTTTCATAGTTAGTAATTCAAAGTCCTTGGCCAAGGCGGAATGAATAGACATTCATAAACGAATTACTAAACTTGAAATGGAATCATAGTTATTAAATAGATTTGGGTTTCGACAAAATCATACCCAAAGATTTAATCGGGAAATTGGATATCGAAAGGATTTTACATGTATGAACTTGTAATCGAAATAGGTTTACTCGCTATTCACTTAATACTAGATTCATGCTACTTGCTAGATGTTCCCATGATATGTGGGTTCTTGAATTAAAGAGTTAATTCAAGAATAAGAGTTAATATGAATAACTCGAATTACAAAGAGTTGTAAACCCACTACTAGTATTAATTGTGAACCTAAAAGGTCACACCAATTTTTGAATGAAGGTAAAATTCAAATAGTATTTCTAAATAGTTGAATTAATTGACAAATCTAATTTGATTAGATATCAATTAAAGAAATATATTAAATTAATCAATTAGATTGATTAATTGAATTTTGGATATTAATTTAGTAATTAATAGAATTACTAATTAAT
Organism: Striga hermonthica; assembly: GCA_902706635.1. Lineage (NCBI taxonomy): Eukaryota > Viridiplantae > Streptophyta > Magnoliopsida > Lamiales > Orobanchaceae > Striga > Striga hermonthica. The sequence continues at coordinate 8,085 of CACSLK010005363.1, forward strand.
AGTTGGAATTTAAAATTAGGTTTTAAATTTCAAATCCAAATAATAATAAAATTATTAAATAAGGAAATGGAAGAATATATTAAAATAATAACGTCTTGAAAAATGTTTTCAATGATTATTATTTTATTATTTATCTTTAATATGATAGAAGATTAAATAATAATAAGAATAAATTAATTATGGTAGTTAGGAGTTGTTAACTAATCCACATAATTAATCTTATTTTTATTGATACAATAATAATGATTGATGGTGGTTATAAACCAATTCCATTATTAATTAAAATTCAATATTTGGTATGATTATTTAAATAAAATCTGATTTTATTTAAAATAAAATATATCAAATATTGATTATTTTATACTAAAATGTTTAGTATAAATAGGTGCAAAATGTTTGCACATTAATAGCTAAGTTATGAGCAAAATTCTTCCAAGAGAAAATTCATTCATAGAGTTGAGTGATAATACAAGAAAGTGTTCTTGGAAAATTTCCTTATAAAAATATATATTCTATACTTCTTGAAAAACCGAGTAGTTTCTACTAGCGAAGAAACTATAGTCGGAACCAAAGTTCAAAAGGTGGATACGATTAGAGGGAAGAAATTTGGATTCCTAAAGTGAGTAACCACAAGAAGTGATCGTTACCAAACCGGGAGTTGATTTCCTCATACATCGTCGGTTTTGAAGGAGTTCAAGAACAAAGGTAATTTTTATAAATTACATATCAAATCAAAATTAGTAAAAGTTACTAGATTTTAAACGATGCTTATTCGTTATATCGTTATACTAATGTACGGAATAAGTATTTATAAGATAAATACTTATAATAAACATTTAATTATCATATAAACTTAAAATAAATAAAAAAAATCGATTTTTTAGCCACACGGGTCGTGTGAGGTGTCACACGGGTCGTGTGGCTCCACACGAGCCGTGTCCTTGAGCCACACAGGTCGTGTGACTTAAGGAAAAAATTGATTTTTTTCTTACAGGTTTTTCACACGGGTCGTGTGATAGGATCACACGGGTCGTGTGGACTCACACGGGTCGTGTGACTTAATAATTTTTATTTTTTTTTATGTTTTAATTCATGTGATGAATGGGATGATCATGAGCCTTTTATTCATAATGATGAATGATTGCATTTTTATTCAATATGATTGATGGTTGCATTTTTATTTAATGCGATTAAACGAATGTAATTTATCGAGACCTGCGAGTCTCTTGATTTATTGTTTGTAAAATTTTAAATTTTTGTATCGTTAAAAGATTGGATCAAGGTGGAGACCGTTCGATGCGAAAGGCCCACGCATATGTGGGTAATTTTACAAGTTGTAAATCTCGAAGGTCTGTTCCTGTACGGGTAGATAAAATAAAATTGTAATAGAAGTAGTTCTATTTATTTGTTTTATCACGTACATAGGCATAGACCAATTTTGGCTCGAATGGGTCGTATAGGCAAGGACATGATCATCCCACCGTATGCATGCATTAGATGTATGTTAGGTTTATTTATGTTTTCGATTCATGCGATGGATGATGCGATAAATAAACACACGTAAAGATGGTAATCGATGAGATCTAGGGAACCCTAACGAATTAATTTGATTAATTCATATCAAATCAATAATGGATAAAAATAAGTTGGAACTTATTAATCCAGGCCTTCCATCAAAAGTAGACGACATGAGATGCTACGATGCTTTATCACCGACCATGAGTCGTGGGGTGGTTTTGTGTCGAAAGTTGTGATCCCTACTAAGTATAGTGATACTCGTGAGGTGGATTCCTCTTTATGTTGACCATGAGTCGTGGGACATTCTGGTGGGCCACTATCATGAATGTTTGATGGGTTTGATTTGACACTTAGTAATATATACGATCATAAAATTGAGGTATATAAGGAAAAGTGAGGCAAAACATCTTGAAGGTTGTATAATGATACAATTGTCAAAAGTTTACTACCGATATAAACGTTTCATGCGTACTCATAAAATTGGGATATAGAATATTTTTATTGGACTTCAAGCCCACTATGAAAATTAGATTTTCATAACTATAATGGGGTTTTAATTAAAATAGTGGGAGACATTTAATGTTAAAGACCTAATATTAAATGAATATAAATTTCAAAGTCTAAGTATTTTCTACTTCGTTTGTTATTTTTGTAGATCGATCTACTAAAATGGCTAAAAATCCAATTGCAAGTATCCTTGAACAAAACAAATTAACTGGACCCAATAAATGTTATCATTGTAGTAAAACTGGGCATTGGAAGAGGAATTGCAAGGAGTATCTTGCAAGCCTGAATAGTTCAGGCATTCATTTTGTTAAAGTTAACTTATCAGTTAACGATTCTTCTTGGGTATTGGATACCGGCTGTGGTTCACATATTTGCAATGATTTGCAAATAATGGCAAGTAAAAAGCTAGAAAATGATGAAACAATCCTAAGGATGGGCAATGGGGCAAGGGTTGCTGCCAAAGCTATTGGGAATGTTTATCTAGCTTTAAATGATGGTGTAACAGTTTGTTTGACAAATTGTTTATATGTTCCAGATGTTATAAGAAACATAATCTCTATTCCAGAATTGGATAGAGAAGGTTTTAAGTTCATAATTGAGAATGGAAGATGTTCCATTTTCAAAGATACAACTTTTATATATTCCAGAAATTTGACAAATGGGTTATATACCATTACACCACAAAGTCCCATCTCAACAAAATAAAAGAAAATTAGATAATCATAGTTCATTCACACTTTGGCATGCTCGATTAGGTCATATATCTGAAAAGAGGATTCACAAATTGGGACCAAAACTTGACCTTAGGGGAGAGGAAAGGTTGTCTACTTGTGAGTCATGTCTTAAAGGTAAAATGACAAAATCACCATTTGTTGGACAAGTGGAGCGAGCTAAAGGTCTGTTGGATTTGATTCATACAGATGTTTATGGACCACTAAATGTTAGTGCCAAGAGGAACTAATACTATTTCATAACTTTTACCGATGATTATTCACGGTATGGTTATGTATACCTATTAAGGTACAAATCTGAAGTATTTGAAAAGTTCAAAGAATTTAGAAATGAAGTTGAGAAACAAATTGGTCGTAATATAAAAGTTCTTCGATCAGATCAAGGAGGTGAATATTTGACCAATGAGTTTCTTTATTATTTAAGAGATAATGGGATTATTTCACAGTGGACACCTCCTGGAACTCCACAACTCAATGGGGTTTCAGAAAGGAGGAATCGAACATTGTTGGGTGTAGTACCATCTGTTGTTGATCCAATAACGATTTATTGTGATAACAATGGGGCTATTGCGCAAGCAAAGGAACCAAGATCTCATCAAAGATCCAAACACATTATGAGACGATACCATTTGAGTAGAGAAATCATTGGTAGAGGAGACGTCATAATGGAGCGAGTCGACTCAGCAGAAAATATAGCAGACCCCTTAACTAAGCCTTTATCACAGAAAGTGTTTGAAGGACATCTTGAGAAGATGGGTCTAAGATACATGAGTGATTGGAACTAGGGCAAGTGGGAGATTGTTAGAGTAGGATACCCGGTGTTCCAATCAGATTGGACGTATTCTACTTTTAAATACAATCTATTGGAATTATATTAAATAATAAGGCCTTACTTTATTTTAAGACTAAGCATTTATCATATATTTGCACTTAAGATAAAATCCCTAGATCACTTATAGCTATAAGATATGGTTGCGCATACAGATGGTGATCATTGAACATATCTTGAAAGTTGTGATCTTAAATACAGTTCCAAGTCGTTGGATGTTTCGAGATTGGATATTGAATAAATCCGGAAAAGACTTGCACATAGTATGTATGCTTATTGGATAAGAATGTTGCATTCCATCAACATTAGCGTGGGACGCAAATACATATATGTGGGTGCTTGTTAGAGAACAAGTTCACTGAACATGACCGTATGAAAATTCTTAATGAAAGTTTATCATGTCGAATAAGATTTTTCATGTTACAGTAGTACATGATTAATCCTTGGACTTGAGGCACGATGGTAACTTTGTGCATATTATATTTTACTTTGATTTATCCTTTTGATTGCTAGCACAATCGTATAAAGGGATATTTTGAGTATTATATTAATATGTATGGAAGTTTGTCAGTGGCCAACAAAGGATTTGACACTTATGAAGATAAGTGAATTTCCTATGTGTTTCATAGTTAGTAATTCAAAGTCCTTGGCCAAGGCGGAATGAATAGAGATTCATAAACGAATTAGTAAACTTGAAATGGAATCATAGTTATTAAATCAATTTGGGTTTCGACAAAGTCATACCCAAATATTTAATCGGGAAATTGGATATCGAAAGGATTTTACATGTATGAACTTGTAATCGAAATAGTTTACTCGCTATTCACTTAATACTAGATTCATGCTACTTGCTAGATGTTCCCATGATATGTGGGTTCTTGAATTAAAGAGTTAAATCAAGAATAAGAGTTAATATGAATAACTCAAATTACAAAGAGTTGTAAACCCACTACTAGTATTAATTGTGAACCTAAAAGGTCACACCAATTTTTGAATGGAGGTAAAATTCAAATAGTATTTCTAAAGAGTTGAATTAATTGACAAATCTAATTTGATTACATATCAATTAAAGGAATATATTAAATTAATCAATTAGATTGATTAATTGAATTTTGGATATTAATTTAGTAATTAATAGAATTACTAATTAATAGTTGGAATTTAAAATTGGATTTTAAATTTCAAATCCAAATAATAATAAGATTATTAAATAAGGAAATGGAAGAATAGATTAAAATAATAAAGTCTTGAAAAATGTTTTCAAGAATTATTATTTTATTATTTATCTTTAATATGATTGAAGATTAAATAATAATAAGAATAATTTAATTGTGGTAGTTAGGAGTTGTTAACTAATCCACATAATTAATCTTATTTTTATTAATACAATAATAATGATTGATGGTGGTTATAAACCAATCACATTATTAATTAAAAGTCAATATTTGGTATGATTATTTAAATAAAATCTGATTATATTTAAAATAAAATATATCAAATATTGATTATTTTATGTTAAAATATTTAGTATAAATAGGTGCAAAATGTTTGCACATTAATAGCTAAGTTATGAGCAAAATTCTTCCAAGAGAAAATTCATTCAAAGAGTTGAGTGATAATACAAGAAAGTGTTCTTGAAAAATTTCCTTATAAAAATATATATTCTATACTTCTTGAAAAACCGAGTAGTTTCTACTAGCGAAGAAACTATAGTCGGAACCAAAGTTCAAAAGGTGGATACGATTAGAGGGAAGACATTTGGATTCCTCAAGTGAGTAACCACAAGAAGTAATCGTTACCAAACCGGGAATTAATTTCCTCATACATCGTCGGTTTTGAAGGATTTCAAGAACAAAGGTAATTTTTATAAATTACATATCAAATCAAAATTAGTAAAAGTTACTAGATTTTAAATGATGCTTATGTACGGAATAAGTATTTATAAGATAAATACTTATAAAATTTTAAATTCCGCTGTAAACTCTGTTGCGTACAATATATCGAACCCAACAGCGTGTCCTCCTGCACATGGGGTAGGTTTTCAGAGGTGGTTATTGCTATCAATCACTGCATTCTCGACACGTGTCCCCCTGCACATGGGATAAATATTCTCCTGAAATTCGGTTAGAGGCTCTCTCATGCACCAGTGGTTAGGTCGATTAGTGTAGTGTTAAGTCCTCGAAGTGGTCGACCTGTTGAAGTCGACTAAATTGCTCGATCGCTTATCTAGTCGAGTCATGGACTGGTCGACTGTTTGACTGCTCGATCTTCTTGCCACTTGGTTCGGTTACGTCCTCTTCGACCGGTTCAGCAGACCGGTTTAGCCTGGTAGGTATGATATCCTATATCATCTAGTCCCCCCCACTCTGGTCGAGTCTAGGTGACTCGATCTAAGAGTGACTTTTTGTTCCTCGCATTCCTCGATGGCATGATGTCAGATATCGAGCACCTAGTGAGTTTCCCGCCCACTATTTCAAATAATTTCTCATTAATTGCCCGAAATGAAGTCACATGCCATATGTCCTTTCTGTCGCACCTACTTTTCTGCCACACGTCGCGTCTGCCGCCCTTGTCAGGCACTTTAATGATAGTGCCTCCTCGCATAACGCACCTGCTTTGAGTGTCGCATGAGTTAATGCTTACCACCGTTAGATCTAGCTTTAATCCAACGGTCTTCATCTTCCCACACTTTAACTTTCCCAAGTATAAAATCCACACTTAGAGAATTTTCCGACTTTTTCTACCTTTGCAAATTTCAAACTCTTGTGTGCTCAAAATCTCTTCTGCAAAAAACCCTAAATCTTTCGACGATTTCTCGTGCAGTCTTTGAGCTTTCCCAGTTCTCCCTTCTGCGATTATGAGTAAGTTGCTCCTCATCTGATTTTTCATTTCGTGTATCTGAGATTTTGCGTTTTCAATTTCTTGAATTGGATGTCTGAAGTTTGCTGATTGAGTATTTTGAATTTGTATGTTGGGTGTCTGTGTTCGCTTGTTAATCGCCGTGAATTTTGCTTCCTTCTCCAAAAGTCTCCTGAAGTTTTTGTTTTCCCTCTTTAATTTTTTGAAATCACCCTCCTCGTAGAACCCTAATTTTTTGAAGTTCCACCCCTCTCGAAAGTTTTTTTTTTCCCTTTTGACTTCAGTTTTGTTTTTCTTTTTTCAGATCCTGCACCTCCATCTCCCTCTTCGACCGCTTCCTCTGGTTCAGTGCAAATACTACCCTCTGCCCTTGAGGCTGTTCTTCTCTCGATTCTTCGCCCCGGCGAGACCATCCCCACCATCATTTTTACAGCCCGTGTTGCTTCTTCCATCCCCGGGGATACTATGGATAGCATTCCCCTCCGCGTCGTCGACCTGGCCTTTGCGAGTTAGACGAGCCAGAGGTGGACGAGGTCATTTCTCCTCAGCCCACTTCTCCTCCCTCTTCGACCATTTTGCCTTCTTCCTCTCGACCTGGTGCTTCAAACCCTTCTCTCAACAAAACTTCAACCAAAAACCCCCGTAAAACTTCCACAAAGTGTCCTTCTCTCTCCTATGATTGGTATTCTCAAGAGAAGATCGGCCACCCCAGCGGTTGGTCGTTTCTTGGTTCTTCTTCTGCTGACAAATACGATCGTCCATCCAAAGACTGTTATACTTTCTTCGAGATTCAGTTTAAACTTGGCCTCCATTTCCCCCTGAATCCCGAGCTACTTCTCATTTGCGAGTGGTTCTCGATTCCTCTGCATCAACTCCCCCCCAACGCCATTCGCTTTATGACCACTTTTATCATCCTTTGTCGCGTCCGCTTAGGTCAATTCGACCTAGCCTTCTTTCATTACTGCTACGCCCCTTCCAAACAAGGTCGAGGGCTCTACCTTAAGAGCCGCAACGACGCTCACTTCATCAATGACATTCCTTCCAATCTCCCTAAGTGGAGTGACAAATTCATTTTTTTCCAGCCCACTGTCCCTTTCCCTTGGACCTCTATTCCTTGGGTCAAGGAGGTTTCCCAAGAGGCGGCCTCAGCTCCTCCTCCAAGCCCCCTCTTCGACCAACAGATACACACTTGAAATTCCAAGTTCGCTGCGTCTGAAATACTTCTTAAGGACGAAAATCTTCTTCACTACTGTGGTCTTCTTACGCACAAAACTTGTCCTCTCCCCAGTGATGAGATCCTCGATTTTATCCGGATCGAGGATGACCCAGGTAATCTTCGACCAGATTACTCGGATGTTTTGGCATCCCTCTGTGCTTGTTTTAATTATCCTCTGTTAATGTCGGTTCTAATCTTTTTGTTGTTTTCTTGCAGAGGTGCCCAACTTCAACATCCCTCCGAGGAAAAGTCCTCTTAAAAAGAAGACCAGGGCTACCTCTGGCTCGACCGGAGGTCAAGCTGAGGGGTCGGCCACTTCTGGCGGATCTCGACCGGAACCGCAGTAGAGATCGCCCCCGTGAGAGGCTCCACCACCTTCTCCACCGCTGTCGAAGGAGCAACAACAGCAACAACATCAACAACGACAACAACAGCAACAAACTCGCCAAACTCCTCCACCTCCTCCTGGTAAGACTTCTACCTCGGCCACCACCACTAAGTCCTCGACCACCTCCTAAGCTGATGATCGCCAAACAAAAACCACCGACCGCCAACAGAAAACTGACAGCCGCCACTAAAAAACTGATGATCGCCAAAAAATCGATGATCGCTAAAGAACTGACAACCGCCACCAAAAAACCGACCATCGAGCTTCCAATTCCAAAGATGCCACTTCCTCCAAGGCCACGGACAAATCCTCTGAACCCACTGCCTCGTCAAAAACCAAGACTCAAGAAAAACCTCCCCTCGACCAACAATCTTCCAAGACCCACTCCGTCGGTTCGATCAAGGCACTGGTCGAGTCCGGCGGTCAAGATGACACGGGGCGCGAGGTGGAGCTGGGGAAGCGCTCTCGCAAAGATTAAATCCCTTGACGGAGAGCTCACAAAGAAGGATAAAGCTCTCGTGGAGAGAGAAGCCGTCCTTGCGGTAAAGGAGGTTGTTGTGGCCGAAAAAGAAACCGCGCTAAAGGAGAAGGAGACTGCGCTCGAGCAGGAGCGGGCCGCTTGGGAACAAGCAGAAATTGCTCGAGCCCAGGCGGAGGGTGCTCGAGCACAGGCAGAGGGTGCTCGAGCTGAGTTGGAGGTGACCCTGGACAAAGAGAGGGTTGCCCACGCCAGCCAATGTAAACGCTACGCTGATGCTGCAGCTCTTCGAGCACGGCAAATGATGTGGGGCACAACTACTCGTCAGCTCTTCCTTTGCGAGTACCGTGCACAAGTGGTGGCCGACTTTATGAAGTCACCACTGTGTTTGAAGGAGGTGCAAGATTTTGGGGTAGACTATTTTCAGTTTGCCCTTCAGAAGGCCGGCGAGCAGATCGCCGAGGACGATTTCGAGCAGCTCGACCCTGGGGCTATCTGGAAGGCAATGCCCAAGGTTCATTCTAGCTTCCAGGGTGATCCTAACTTGTCGCCTGAGCACGAGTGGTGGTCAGGGCTTCTCGAAAGGACTCTGGCTCGATCAGACACCTTGAAGAAAACTTATGCACTGCCTGATGGTATAACTCCTCCAGCTCCGATGCTGGCCGCGTTGGCCGAGTCTATTCGACAACGTCCTCTTAATGAAGCTTGTGACTAGACCTCCAGGACGAGCCATCCACCTGAGCCAAATGCCAACCTGAGCAACGCCGACTCGATCGCAGCTCCTCCTCCTTAGATTTAGCTTTGTATTTTTCGCTTTATCTTTTTTGAATTTGAGCTATGTACTTTTCCAATCTTTCGTGATCTATTGGAGTGCAAATGTTTTGCTTAATTTGTATTTGTTGTCGATGATATTTTGAATAAGCTGACTTGATATTCTTGCATGCCTTTTCAACGGTTCTTCCCATTAATTATGCTGGTGTGTTTGCTTTGTACTAGATTGGCTGCCCAGGATTTCACTATAACATGCACCACACATACATTTCACCCCTCACATAAAACTTTTAACACACGCCTACCTTTGGAGATGGTCGAAGCATGCGACCATCCAGCCTCACGGCCTTAAACATGATGGGTTTTGTAAATTTTAACACATGCCCCACCTTCAGAGGTGGTCCAAGCATGCGACCATCCAGCCTCACGACCTTAAACATGATGGGTTTTGTAAATTATAACACATGCCCCACCTTCAGAGGTGGTCGAAGCATGCGACCATCCAGCCTCACGGCCTTAAACATGATGGGTTTTGTATATTTTAACACATGTCCCACCTTCAGAGGTGGTCGAAGCATGCTAACGGGCAGACTTCCGTCTTTGGTCTGCAGCCTCACGGCCTTAAACATGACGGGTTTTGTAAATTTTAACACATGCCCCACCTTCGGAGGTGGTCGAAGCATGCGACCATCCAGCCTCACGGCCTTAAACATTATGGTTTTGTAAATTTTAAGACATGCCCCACCTTCAGAGGTGGTCGAAGCATGCGACCATCCAGTCTCACGGCATTAGACATGATGGCTTTTGTAAATTTTAACACATGCCTCACCTTCAGAGGTGGTCGAAACATGTGACCATCCAGCTTCACGGCCTTAAACATGATGGGTTTTGTAAATTTTAACACATGCCCCACCTTCAGAGGTGGTCGAAGTATGCGACCATCCAGCCTCACGGCCTTAAACATGATGGGTTTGCCGCTCCATGTGTTTCCTTCTTACACCTTACATTTGCCTCCGCCTTCTGGGTTCGACACTCCGCCTATTCCAACGTTCTTGTCGTCCTCGATGGACTTCTTCCGTATTCTCACTTTCATGCGTTTTCTCTGATTCCTGTGCCTTGGTCGTGTAGGGCCTGCCTTCTTACTTGCCCACCCTAAGGGATGTTCTAAACAAGCGACCATCCATCCCGAGGGCCTTAGTCATTGTGGGTTTTGGTCTTCACACTTGCTCACCCACGAGGAATGTTCCAAACAGGGAGCGACCCAGCCCGAGGGCGTGAGTAATCGA
>CACSLK010005363.1:21351-33068 GCA_902706635.1 Striga hermonthica
AGTATTCCAGCCCATTTGCTATGCTATTATGTTGGCCCAATTCCTTTAATTAATTATCAATCCTTGGCCCATTAAGATAAGATCTGTTGGCCCTTCTCTTCTCTTTCGCACGATGCGAGACCGAGTCTTCATCCAGGAGTTCAAAAGATTTCGCCGTTGCGATTTTTGTGCAAGATCCTCCTCAGTTCGCACATCTCGTGAGCCTCTTCATAAGACTCAGTCGAAGAGTCTTTTCTTTAGGAGCAGACTTCACGAGAAAAGAGATAGCCCAAGCCCTGTTCTTCCTCTTTTTTTAAAAAAAAAAATTGTCGCTTGACTTGATTTCGGCCGGCGTTCTGCCATCGAAACCGTCGGCCACAGCAGCAACTGCCGAGTAATTCCGTCAAGCCAGGGTCTTCATGTCCGTCCACGAACCCTGCAACAGCCCCGACCCTGAGCAGGAGCTCCGTTCACCATTGATTCCGGTGAACACCTCTGGCCACCGTTCAAGAAGCCAACGTCCCACGAACCTAAAGTCGACGTCCGAAAGCAGCCCTCAGTCCGTCCGAAAGACTTCAGCGAGCAGTTCGTGAGCAGTAACCATCCGTTGAGCCGTTCATCGAGCTTTCAGGTCCCATCGTTCCTCCGAAATCGCGTAAATTCCCGCAGATGGGTGATTATTTCGAACGTCCTCGTTGTACTCATGCTCATGATTATTTGTCGGATTAGTTTATTCTCTTTAAATCATTATTCGTTGATTAGACTGGTTATTTTTGGTTCATTTTATTAGTTGTGTTGTTCGTGAATTTTGGGGATAGTCGGAACTCTCGTTTTGTGAGAAATCGGTTCGTGATATTGTCATGATAAATGTGCTGTGTCTCGAAGTCTCGTTTTATTGTTTCGAGCCTTGTTGTCGTAATTGTGTCATTCGTTAGTTTTTTGAATTAGTTTGTGTCATTTCAAATTTCGACCCTTTAGACCCGATTTTAAATGGTTTCGAAACTTGGTAAATGTGCTATTTTCGTAAACAGTTTATATTCTTACCCTGGTTGTCGTTGGTGATATCATAGTCGGGATCGAAATTGATCATAGTGGCAGAGCTGTGTTGCCTCTGTTTTATGTTCGCAGCCTGTAGTTTGCCCAATCTCTGTTGAAGCCTCAAGTTTTCTTTTTGTAGTTTTGGTTTCAATTTAAGTAGCATCTCGACGTGTAGCGCAGCGGTCTGTGCGCTTAGTTGTGTGTGTGAGGTCGGACGTTCGAACCCCAACACCTGCGATTCTTTTTCATCTATTTTTACAGCACAAAAGGCAGCTGTGGGAGCGGGCCGCCTGGCCCGTATCAGCCCGCGCTACACCCCTGTCCAGCCCACAATCTACCCAGCTGCTAACAGCCTGAATTTTCGGCCCAATCTCGCAGCCCAATAACTGGCGCGAGGCCCAAATGCTTGCATTGGTCAGTGTTTGGACAGCTCGGCCCAGTTGTTGTTTTAAGCCTATTTTGAGTTCCGAAAGTCGTTTTTCGTACCGATTTCAATTTTGAAAATATTTTTAAAATAATAAAAATTTTGGAAAAAAATTATTTTATGTCCCGAGACTCAAATTTTGGTCCTCCGAGTCATATTTTTCAAAAAAATGAGAGAGTTCCAAGTCCATGAAAAATCCGATTAAAACCCTTAAGACTTAATATTTATTAAGTATGGGTTTTATGTTAAATTAAGCAGTGAGATAAATTATTGATAAATTATCTCGCTTAAATGTAGGTATTTGAGGAGTCGAGCCTCATCCTACGTACTTGCTCTTGTGTGCAATTTTCTACCGAGCTATCCAGGTAGGTTCTAATCTAAAATTGTCTATGCCATACGTGTTATTTAATGTTTAGTTGGTATGACCAATGTATGAATGTGAACCATGTGGCCTATCGATGTGAGCTGTTATGGCCGTCGGTACGGTTGTCCCCGTCGAGTTACGGTACGGTTGCCCTTGCGAGGCAAGTCTCCTTAAGACCTAATGAAAGGCCGTGTCCTTTACAGTGGCACGCACTCCCGTTGTTAGGGTTTATGCATCCCCTTTACGCGGCTAATGATAGATGTGCACATGAGTGAGTTATTGTTGTGATTATTAGGAGATGAGACATGATGATGATTGATTTATATTCATGCTGCGACCATACCATCTTTACTTGTTATTATGTGCATAGTAGTGAGCACTACTTTATCATTTGTGCTCATTCCCACCTGCTCTTCACGGATGCAGGTTAAGCAGTGGCCGGGTGACGGGACGAAGGACGAGTGGTGGTCTAGTATCTGTTCCGTTTTTCTTCCGCTTTAATAATATGGTCGTTATGAACCTTTCTATGTTTTGGACATGTGAAAAATGTTTTCGAACTATGTTTTGATGTTTGAAAATATTTTAGAAAACCCTTTTGAAACCTTGAATAATCATGGTGTTTGATTTATGAAGTTTCAGTTGTTCATATGGGATATTATGTTGAGGTGTGAATCAGGTTAATGAAAACCTTGTGAAAAGTCGGGTTTATGAATCCCCGTGAGTCCAGATAAGACTTGGACTAAGTAAATTGTTATGGTTAATGCCCTTGGTTTCGAAAATGAATTCGAAAAATTTGTTCTGATTTTAAGAAAGTCCAGAATTTCTTTAAAATCAAAGTGGAGTGTTACAGTTTGGTATCAGAGACAGTCTGCGTTTCTGTAGACTGGCACATATGTGATTTTGTGTTTAGACCTTGTGTTATGACCACTCATCTCCGTCACTCTGCGCTGCTTAAGGTATGTTTGATTTAAGTATTAATGAAAATACTTGATATGTAAATGGAACACATGTGGTAATGAAACTACTTGTGGTGTAATTGTTATTTTTGGGGCTTATGACCTATCCACCTTGATTTAATCGAACTCTAGTGTTTATTGGCGAACTCTAGACTTCTATAAGTATTGATTACTTTATTTGTTTTTGTGCTAAACCTTGTCCGGCTTATTCAATGTAGAAGTATGAAATACTCGCAACAACAACCGTAACCGTCAGGCATCCCCGCAACCTTCACCGCCCCGTCAGCACCAGGCCCCTCTGGCCATGGACCTCACTCAGCTTATCGTCCAGTTTCAGAAGATGAATGCACCAACTTTCGCAGGGACTGAGAACCCCACAGCGGTGCTGGAGTGGATGAAAGAGCTGGATAAGATTTTTGCGGTACTCTCCCTCTCGGACCGTCAGCGGGTATCCCTCGCAGTTTATTAGATGAAGGAGGACGCCTCTGACTGGTGGATTGACCACTCGGATCGGAGGCCAGAGGTGGAGCTTCATGCTCTCACTTGGGAGCAGATGAAAGTGATGGTGCGCAGCAAGTTCCTTCCCAGAGCTTTTGGGACAGAATGGAGCATGAGTTCTACCACTTGCAGCAGGGCAGCTCCACAGTGGATGAGTATATCCACACCTTCATCCGCATGTGCCTTTTTGCGGGCGACGCAGTGAACACCGATGCCAAGAAGGCCCGCAAAGTTTCTCAAGGGGCTCAATCAGAGGATCCGTGAACTGGTGGGGAGTCACAGACTGATGTCTTTCGCAGATACTGTTAGTCCGGCTCAGGAGGTAGAAAGCTATCTCATTCTGATAGCCCCAGTCCCTTCATATTATCATGCCTTTCGGCCTTCTCAGACCGTTGCTCAGTACGCTCAGCCCATCTCATCTGTGCCGCCTGGCTCTAGCTCGGGCAAGAGGAAGTCCGATTATCAGAACAAGAAAAAGGGAAAGAAAGGAAACTTCGGCAGACGTGACGACCGACCCACTCAGAGTCAACAGCCGAGGTGCCCTAAATGCGGCAGGTTCCACACCGGAGAGTGCTTAGCAGACCAGCGAGCTTGTTACAATTGCAACCATCCGGGTCACTATGCCAGTGTCTACCCCGAACCGAAAAGACAGCAACAGCAGCAGCCCTTTGCCCAGCAGCGTCAGCAGCAGCTTCCCCCACTGCCACCTCATCAGCAGCATCAGCAGCCCCCACCGTTCCAGCAGAGGGCTGGGGGTCAGGCCCGAGTCTATACCATCACCCATGATGAGGCCGCCCGCAATGCAGGTACCATGTTCGGAATGCTTTCGATATCCCATGTGCTTGTCTTTGCTTTATGTGATACCGGTGCTACCCATTCTTTTATTTCTTCTCGTTGCTTGTAGGCTTTATCTATTGGCACCGTGCATGCTTGTGATCCTCTCGAGGTTAGTTTAGCCTCGGGAAAAATTATTATCTCTGATTCAGTGGTTCGCAATCTTCCTATCTGTATTGGTGGTCGAGTTTTGGAGGCCAACGTTTATGTAATTGATATGCGAGACTTTGACGTGATCTTGGGCATGGACTGGCTCACTCGTATCGAGCCGATATCTGGTGCCAGGAGTGCGAAGTCACCCTCTATCCCGTTTCCGATCAGCCTGTTGTGTTCTATGGGGTGAAGTCGAGGACTGTACCTCGAGTCATCTCTTCTATGCAAGCTAGGAAGAGCCTTTCCAAGGGTAGCTGTCAAGGATATCTTGTTTCCATGGTATCCGACGATGTTGATGAGCGGGTGCCCGAGAGAGTATCTATTGTTTGCGAGTATCTCGATGTGTTTCCTGATGACTTACCCGGAGGACCGCCAGACCGCGAGGTGGAGTTCACCATTGACCTAATTCCCGAAGCCGGCCCCATTTCTAAGGCTCCTCACCATATGGCGCCGAAGGAGCTTCAAGAGCTCAAGGCCCAGATCCAGGAGTTGCTCAAGCTCGGTTTTATTCGTCCGAGTGTCTCGCCGTGGAATGCGCCCGTCCTATTCGTGAAGAAGAAAGACGGATCTATGCGCATGTGCATTGACTACCGGGAGTTGAATGCCCTTACAGTCAAGAACAAGTACCCTCTTCCCCATATTGAGGACCTTTTCGACCAGCTGAGAGGAGCCAGCGTCTTCTCAAAGATCGACTTGTGTTCTGGCTATCATCAGCTGAAGATCCGAGAGTCGGATATTTCCAAGACTTCTTTCCGTACCCGCTATGGCCACTATGAGTTCGTAGTCATGCTGTTCGGACTCAGCAATGCCCCAGCCGTTTTCATGGACCTTATGAGTAGAGTCTTTCATCCTTTCCTGGACTAGTTCGTCATTGTGTTCATCGACAACATTCTGGTCTATTCCCGAGATATCAATCAGCACAAGGAGCATCTGAGGGTTGTGTTGGAGACTCTTCGCCGCGAGAAGTTGTATGCTAAGTTCTCGAAGTGCGAATTCTGGCTGAACCGCGTGGCATTCCTTGGCCACATTGTGACAGCGAGAGGCATTGAAGTGGATCCCAGCAAGATTGAGGCGGTGAGCAAGTGGGATACGCCGAGCAGTGCCGCTGATGTTTGTAGTTTCCTGGGATTAGCAGGATACTACAAGAGGTTTATCAAGGGCTTCTCGAAGATAGCCCAGCCACTGACCAACCTTACGAAGAAGGCCGTGAGGTTTGATTGGAGTCCTCAGTGCAAGGAGAGTTTCCAGGAGTTGAAGTGGAGACTCACTACCGCGCCTGTCCTATCTATACCCAACCCTACCTTGGAGTTCACCATCTATAGTGATGCTTCGAAGATGGGTTTGGGATGTGTCCTTATGCAGCAGGGGAAAGTCGTGGCCTATGCTTCAAGGCAGCTGAAGCCTCACGAGTAGAACTACTCCACTCATGATCTCGAGTTAGCTGTAGTTGTCCACGCCTTGAAGATTTGGCGGCACTACCTCTATGGAGGCAAATGTGAGATCTTTACCGACCACAAGAGCCTGAAGTACATCTTCACTCAGAAGGAGCTGAACATGAGGCAACGTAGATGGTTGGAGCTGGTCAAGGACTACGACTGCACCATTAGCTATCACCCTGGAAAAGGTAACGTGGTAGCCGATGCCCTTAGTCGGAGGAGTTATGACCAGCTATCTTGCTTGTTTACTGGGCAGGATGTCCTTCTTCGGGAGTTCGAGCGATTGCGGCTATAGGCAGTGGAGTCGACTTCAACAGCCGGGGGCATGTTGGCCTCTTTGGTTGTGGGTCCGACTCTTCGAGAGAAGATAGTCGCCGAGCAACCGAATGACCGTTTCTTATGCCGGATGAGGGAGTTTTCTGAAGCCGGTAAAGTTGGTGGATTCGCAGTCGCATCTGATGGGGCCTTGGTCTTCGAGGGTAGACTTTGTGTTCCGAAGGTGTGGGAACTGTGAAGAGAGATTCTGAGGGAGGCCCATAGTGCTCCGTACACCATCCATCCTGGTAGCACGAAGATGTATCAGGACTTGAAGATGTCTTTCTGGTGGCGTGGCATGAAGTGGCAGATAGCAAAGTTCGTGGATGGGTGCCTGGTGTGTTCGCAAGTGAAGGCTGATCATCAAAAACCGAGAGGGTTGTTGAAGCCCTTTGAGGTTCCCCTGTGGAAGTGGGAGTGCATCACCATGGATTTCTTAGTTGGATTGCCGAGGTCGAGGGCCGGGCATGTTTCGATTTGGGTGATAGTGGATCGCCTTACGAAGTCTGCCCATTTTCTGCCAGTCTGGACGACCATGAAGGCGAGTGATTACGCCGAATTGTTCGTCAATGACATTGTTAAGCTTCATAGAGTGCCCGTGGAAATTGTTTCTGATCGAGATCCCAAGTTCACCTTCAGTTCTGGAGGACGTTACACCGAGCCATGGGGACGAGGTTGGAGTTCAGTACAGCCTTTCACCCCGAGACAGATGGTCAGTCGGAGCGTACGATCCAGTACTTGGAGGATATCTTGAGGGATGTGGTCTTGGACCGGATCTTGACTTGGGAGTATGCCCTTTCGCTAGTCGAGCTGACCTACAACAACAGCTACCACTCTTCGATCAAGATGGCCCCGTACGAGGCTTTGTACGGACGTAAGGTCCGAACTCCTTTGTAATGGGATGAGGTTGGAGAGAGGAGGATTACGGGCCCGGATTTTGTCCAAAGTACTGCTGCGACAGTTGAGGAAATTCGGAGGACTATCAGGTCGGCTCAAGAGAGTCAGAAGGTCTATGCCGACCGGAAGAGGCAGGAGAATGTTTATGCTATGGGAGATCATGTCTTCTTGAAGGTTTTACCCATGCGAGGTGTGATTCACTTTGGGAAGAAGGGGAAACTTAGACCTCGCTATATCGGGCCGTTTGAGATCCTCGACCGAGTCGGGAACTTGGCGTATCGGTTGGCATTACCACCAGACTTGTCGGGTGTGCACGACGTGTTCCATGTTTCGATGCTTCGAAGGTATGTGCATAATCCTGATCATGTGGTGGACTTCGGCGAGTTGCAGGTCGAGCGAGACCTTACCTACGAGGAGGTACCGGCAGCCATCTTGGACCGGAAGGTCCACCAGCTGAGGAATCGGGCAGTGAGCTTAGTGAAGGTGCAGTGGAGCCGACACGATGAGACTGAGTCGACTTGGGAGAGGGAGGACGATATTAGAAGGCGTTATCCGAACTTTGAGTTCTGAGTTCTCCTTTGTATTTTGTCGCATTCTAGTTTATTTTCGAATTCCAAGGACGGAATTCTTTGTAAGGTGGGTAGACTGTAACGCCCTGTTTGTTTATGAATAATTGAGATTATTTATTTTACATAATTGTTTTTATTATTATTATTATCATTATTATTATTATTATTATTATTATTATTATTATTATTATTATTATTATGTATTTATTTGTCATTACTTGTTTAATTGTCCAAATTGCCTAATTGATTTTATGTGATTGATGTGTATTATTAATAAATATTATTATGTGTATTATTAATAAATATTATTATGTGTATTATATGTATTATCCGGTTTAATTTATCATCGCAATCGTATCCGAGCCATTTTCTCGAGTGAGGCTTAATTTATCGGAAGTATTCCAGCCCATTTGCTATGCTATTATGTTGGCCCAATTCCTTTAATTAATTATTAATCCTTGGCCCATTAAGATAAGATCTGTTGGCCCTTCTCTTCTCTTTCGCACGATGCGAGACCGAGTCTTCATCCAGGAGATCAAAAGATTTCGCCGTTGCAATTTTTGTGCAAGATCCTCCTCAGTTCGCACATCTCGTGATCCTCTTCATAAGACTCAGTCGAAGAGTCTTTTCTTCAGGAGTAGACTTCACGAGAAAAGAGATAGCCCAAGCCCTGTTCTTCCTCTTTAAAAAAAAAAAAAATTGTCGCTTGACTTGATTTCGGCCGGCGTTCTGCCATTGAAACCGTCGGCCACAGCAGCAACTGCCGAGTAATTCCGTCAAGCCAGGGTGTTCATGTCCGTCCACGAACCTGCAACAGCCCCAACCCCGAGCAGGAGCTCCGTTCACCATTGATTCCGGTGAACACCTCCGGCCACCGTTCAAGAAGCCAACGTCCCATGACCTGAAGCCGACGTCCGAAAGCAGCCCTCAGTCCGTCCGAAAGACTTCAGCGAGCAGTTCGTGAGCAGTAACCATCCGTTGAGCCGTTCATCGAGCTTTCGGGTCCCGTCGTTCCTCCGAAATTGCGTAAATTCCCGCAGACGGGTAATTATTTCGAACGTCCTCGTTGTACTCATGCTCATGATTATTCGTCGGATTAGTTTATTCTCTTTAAATCATTATTCGTTCATTAGTCTGGTTATTTCATTTTATTAGTTGTGTTGTTCGTGAATTTCAGGGACAGTCGGAACTCTCGTTTTGTGAGAAATCGGTTCGTGATATTGCTGTGATAAATGTACTGTGTCTCGGAGTCTCGTTTTATTGTTTCGAGCCTTGTTGTCGTAGTTGTGTCATTCGTTAGTTTTTTGATTTACTTAGTGTCGTTTCAACTTTCGACCCTTTAGACCCGATTTTAAATGGTTTCAAAACTTGGTAAATGTGCTATTTTCGTAAACATATTATATTCTTAACCCGGTTGTCGTTGGTGATATCATAGTCGGGTTCGAAATTGATCATAGTGGCAGCGCTGTGTTGCCTTTGTTTTATGTTCGCAGCCTGTAGTTTGCCCAACTCTGTTGAAGCCTCAAGTTTTCTTTTTATAGTTTTGGTTTCAATTTAAGTAGCATCTTGACGTGTAGCGCAGCGGTCTGTGCACTTAGTTGTTTGTGTGAGGTCGGACGTTCGAACCCCAACACCTACGATTCTTTTTCATCTATTTTTACAGCACAAAAGGCAGCTGTGGGAGCGGGCCGCCTGGCCCATATCAGCCCGCGCTACAGCCCTGTCCAGCCCGTGATCTACCCAGCTGCTAACAGGCTAAATTTTCGGCCCAATCTCGCCGCCCAATAACTGGCGCGAGGCCCAAATGCTGGCATTGGTCAGTGTTTGGACAGCTCGGCCCAGTTGTCGTTTTAAGCCTATTTTGAGTTCCGAAAGTCATTTTTCGTACCGATTTCAATTTTAAAAATATTTTTAAAATAATAAAAATTTTGGAAAAAATTATTTTATGTCCCGAGATTCAAATTTTGGTCCTCCGAGTCATATTTTTCAAAAAAATAAGGAGTTCAAAGTCCACGAAAAATCCAATTAAAACCCTTAAGACTTAATTTTTAGTATGGGTTTTATGTTAAATTGAGCAGTGAGATAAATTATTGATAAATTATCTCGCTTAAATGTAGGTATTTGAGGAGTCGAGCCTCATCCTACGTACTTGCTCTTGAGTGCAATTTTCTACCGAGCTATCCCAAGTTAAATAGTTATCCCAACCTCTTATCCCAAGTTCGTTCTCATGTGCACACCTATGTCAATAGACTACATTTGGTCCACGTATCGTCTCCCCACGAGAACTCTAACGTTGCCAAAGTAGGAGAGTCATCCGTCAACCCCGAGGGTTTTAGACAGGAAATCCACTGTCAACCCCGAGGGTTTTAGACAGGTCTGCCAACCCCGAGGGTTTTAGGTAGGAAAACCATCACAAGAAGAGATTACCCACTTGGGGTACGTACTATAACAACGGGGATACGTTCGACGGCCGGTACAGCTCACGCCGAAAGTTACACATACACATTTCATACTTTGATCATACCCAAGTAAACAATAATAACAGTAATAACATTTACAGCATAGAAAATTTTTCAAAACCCACCTGGCGCCGGAGAATAAAGCAAAATAATCCAAAAATTCGTAGGTGGTTGAGACACTGCTCGTCAGCCACCTACATAAGTCAAGACAGTCTCATAAGCAACTATCTCGACTCTTGCACAGATAACGAGAATTATATTTAGTCGAATTACATCGACTAAGAAACTCGTGGAAGTTGTGGGGTTGGAACATTAGGACGACTCCTAGACTCGACCAACAAATTAAATAATCTTATAAAAGCAGGAAATGAAAGTTTGACATAAAAACGGGGTCAACGGGTCAAGCAATTGCCACAAAGCCAAAAACGATTAAAAAAGACTAGTTCAAAATAAATTGAATGAGACCATAAGGGGTTAGGCTTGGACTTTACAATTCAAATTTTTACAGCACATAAATGGCTGAAAATCACACATTTGCACCAAAGGAAAACCCCTAAACATGCTCCTAACCATTTTAAATAATTCAAGCAAAAACTGACTAGAAATCGAATTAAATTAATTAAAATAGCTACAGTTCGAATTTGACTTTGAAATTTTTACAGCAGCAAGATAACATGAAGTATAGCAACATATCCAAAAATTAGCCATTTTAGACAGGAACTCCATTTTATATGAATTTATTAAGAAACAGTCCAGAAATGATTTTCGAGTTTTGACAAGGCTACAGGCCATATAAAAATCTCATATTTTAACCACAAGTACTACAACAGTAATATTACAACATACCCAAAAATCAGAATTTTTGGAGTAATACACGAATTATAGTGATTTTACCAAAAACGGGCTGCAGCACAATTTTCAAAAATGCATAACTTACAATATACACAACGAAACGATACAAGGCCAAAGCCGTTGCGTCAAGGACATTCCTAAGTCCAAAATTCCACAGCACTTCCACAAAAAATAACACATTAACCTCAGTTCGACAATTTTTCAAAGTGACGGCAATCACTTTGATATTTAAATAGCAAGTATATATCAATATTCACACGAACATATTACTAACGCATATAACCAACTCAAATATCATACGTTCAGTAATTATCATTTAGTTTATCACAACAACACATGTTAACACATATGCTAATAGGTTCAGAAATTACTACAATTAATTCCTCCACAAATCCTAAAATAACAAAATCAAGAACATAAACATATATAGCCAAATTGAGCGGGATAAGAAGCTCGGATACCGTTCTCGGGATAGGGGTCACGGTAAGGGTTGAGCCGAGGTCAAAATGGACTGCCCGAGGGAGCTCGACAACTACGTTTGGCTCACCGACGGGACACGAGTATCGGGACAGCACAAAAACCCCACTGGTGCGCTTGCAGCGTGCAAAACTCGATCAGTGGGGCCCCGATGGCGATGGACGACAGCTCACAACAGAGGGAGCAAGCCGACGGTCGATGGGGCTGCTCGGGGCTGCTCGGGGCCTGACCACGATTAACGACGGGACACCGACGGTGGCTCACGATCGGGAAAGATAAAAAGAGGCTCGCCGGGGCTGCTGAACAACGTGAATGGCGGTCTGCTTCACCAACAAAGGTCCGTTGAACATTGCTCACGGTGTTGGTGGTGATCTTGTAGAGAACCGCAGCGCACGGCGGCCGCTTGCGGAGGAGCTGCTGGTTCACGGCGGCGTGCGGAGGAGCAGCAGTGATTTGGGGCCTGATG
>CACSLK010005363.1:49146-66932 GCA_902706635.1 Striga hermonthica
TAATAATAATCCAGATTATTCATAAACAAACGGGGCGTTACAATTATGGAGTCTTGAAATAAGAGTCACTTGTCTGAATACCTTGGGGCTTGATACCGGAGTTGCCATGGCATGACCGAGATCACTAGCAGGAGGAAGACAGAATTCAGAGTTAGAAATCTTAGGCTTGAAGTTTGGAGTTTTGTCATATACCTTAGTTAGCATTTCCAAGTTCTTGGAAGAGTGCTTGGTTTGCCAGCAGGTGAATGCCAAGCACAAGTTCCACCTAGTTTCGTGCAACCATTAGAGGTTTCGTTGAGAAAGTGGGAGCACGTTACCATGGATTTCGTTATAGGACTATCCAAATCAAAAGAGCAGCTCGATGTGGTTTGGGTAGTTGTGGACCGACTGGCGAAGTCGGCCCGCGTTTGCCCGTGAGGATGATGATGACCATGGAGCAGTTTTTCAGTATTTACGTCTGTGGGATTACTCAATTCCATGGAGTATCCGAGACCATAGTATCAGTCTGAGATCCCTATTATATAGCCTCATTCGAGATCCTCGATCGAGTGGGCGAGGTAGTATGCAGTTTGGTGTTGCCACCCGAGCTTCCGGGTGCACAATGTCTTTCGCGTTTCGATGTTGAGAAATTACGTGCATGATCTAAGGCACGTGTTGAATTTCAGAAAGCTCGAGGTTGGGCAGAACCTGACTTACGAGGAGCAGCCGATAGCGATTTTGGACCGAAAGGTCCAACGGCTGAGGAATAGAGATGTATCTCTAGCCCGCGTTCGCTAGAGCCGCCACGGTGACCTGTGACCGAGGCCACTTGGGAGCGAGAGGATGAGATCCGCGCTCGTTATCCAGAGTATCAGTTCTGACTAGTAATATGTTACTTTTCGATTCCTAGCTTCTAGTCGAGTCGGACTTATGTTTAGTTTTAGCATTTCCGAGGATGGAAATATTTTAAGGAGGATAGATTGTAACGCCCAGATTTTCATTTACTATTTATGGAGCTCGACTATATTTTCAAAAATATTATGTTTCTAAATTTGATGCATTTATTATATTTAATTGCACTAAAATAAATAATAAATAGTAAAGTCTAAGCCATGAAGAATTCATTCGATTTTTGTTATTAAAATCGAAATTTTATTTAAGTGAACCGAAGCCGGGTAATTTGATTATTCGAACCCAATTAATTTTGAGAATCCAAGTAATTTTAGCCGGCCCATTTTTAATTTGAATAGTCGAATTAATTTCCAAGCCCAAGCGATATTTTAAATGTTGAGCCCTTTAGTATTTTAATTCCGGGCCCAATATTTAATTTCAGTCCAAGTCGAAATTAGTACTACAAGCCGTCATATTTTATTTATAGGCCATTTTATTTAATTTCTTAGTCGCTATCCGAATTAGTCGAGCCCGAGTGTTAGGATTTTTGCTAGCCCGATTATGTAGCGATTTTAGGTCCGACTCTTTAGCCCGATTCTTGGCCCATTAAGAAAGAAAACCCTAGTTCCTACACATGCTATAAATAGACCTCCTTGTTCCCACTTTTCCTAACATACTAATCAAAAACCTAGCCTACAAAATTACTATTCATCATCATCTTCCTTGCAAAATTCAAGATCTAAACATTTCATCCTCATTTTTCAAGATCTTGCACATAAACTACAAGATGTCTTAGCTCTTTTTTAAGATCTAGCCTTAAAATCAAAAACCCACTTTCAAAACACCAAGAAAAAAGAAGCTTCTTCCACCTTCAAGCATGTCTTGAGCTTTTCCGGCGAGCTCTCTCCTTCTCCGGCCAAACCGCAAGCGGCGTCGAGCCTACCAGCTGCACAACCTCAGCCCGAGCTCACCATCCTCATGCTCAACCCATTTCCGAAGCTCTCAACTCCTCTCGCGCTCAGCCCGTAGCTCGAGTCGTCCGTCACCTTTACTTGCTTTTTCCAGCGAGCACGGCCTCAGTCCGCCGCGCAAGCAACCAGTCACCACAACTCCACACGCGCCACCGTTCTCTGTGCGCAACACTCCCACTCTTGTCCGTACGACCGCTGCAGCCCACCTCCTCGCGACCACCACCGCGCCAGCCCGAGCTCCGCTGCCACCTCCCGTCGAGTCACTGTAGCAGCTCGGTTTCAGCTCCATCTCGCGGCCCTTGTCGTCGGCAGCTTGTCCCCGTCACCAACCAAGGCCAGCCACCCATTTTTCCGGCGATTTCACGCCACCAGGCCCGCAGTTACTGTTCACGCGCCTCCAAGCCCGAGCTTGTACCATTTTCCGACCAGCTCTATCGGGACCCGACCAGCAACTCTTTTTCAGCAGCTCAGCAACCCCACACAGTCGTACATCGTACCAGCGACCCTCCACGTGCGCCCATGGCCCTTGGTTCCGAACCGGTTGCTCCATCTCCTTCATTTTCTTACCCGATCTATTTTTCGATCCATCCAATTCGATTGATTTGAGGTATATTAGCTTAATCTCGACTCCAGTGGCTTAGATAAAATATTTGAGATGTTATAAAATTAATGAATTGGGTGATTTGAGCAATTTTGAATAAATCGGGATTTTCGGGCTTAAAGCTAATATGTTCGACTTTTGAAATATATGTGATAAAATACCGAAATAAATATCATAAAATTCATTGCATCGTTTTGAGGCATAGGTTGAAATTTGAGAATTTTCAGACATTGTTTGGTAGGTAAACGAGTCGGTCAAATGCGTTGATCGGTCGTAGCGATCGTGAGTTGACTAAGTTATGTGTTGAATTTGGACTTGATATGTTGACCGTGGACCATTCATATATTCAGGATGTTATGTTTCGATTTTCGTAAATTTTGGATGTTGTTTGACTTAGTTAAAAAAATTGGGACTTTAGATATTAATGCCGTAAAAATAAAATATTAGTTTGATTGAGATTTTAGCTGCAGTTGTTGGATTTAAAATCATTATAAATCACATAGAATGTGTATATTAATTATCGGCCTTAAATGAGTTAAAATTCTTCGAGAATCGAGCCCTACTTTTATCTGGTTCTGATAACCAGGTATTTTTCTGGATCCGATTATAATTGTCTGAACCCTAGTACCGTCTAGATAATTATTAGTCGTCGTATCGTAATTCGTAATGCGTATCATCGTCTCGTGCCCGTGATCGCCTCTCGTCCGACCGTTCGAGCCGAATCGCTGAGTGCGTGCCCGTGCACCGAGTCCGAGTCAAACCCCGAGTGCGTGCCCGTGCACCGAGTCCATCCGACCTACCGTCTACGCGTCGTTTCGTTAGCCGTGGTCCAAGCACGCCCCTGCGTCAGTGACCGTGGCACCGTTTTAAACTCGTGCATCGGCTAAGCCGTGTCAGTCGAGTTCGTGCCGGCCCGAGTTGCCCCGCTGAACTCGAACCACGGTCGAACCGAGCTGCACATAGTCAAGCGGATGATCGACCGGCTCCGAGTGAGCCGTCGGTCCAGTTCATTCGAACCGGTCTGGTCAGTCCGGACTGTTCAAAATATATTTCAGATAGAATGTCAGATAAATTTTAGATGCAGTCAGATTAAGATTTCAGATAAAGTTAAGAATTTCAGATAGATTTAAGATTCAGATATAGTTTAGATTTCAGTCAGATTAGATTAAGTTAGATCCTAGTCCCAGACTTAAAAAATTTCAGAGAACTCTAGAATGCCTCAACGACGATAATATTTTCAAAATGAGCTCGTAAATCCCTAAAATGATTTTTAAAGCCGAGTGAGCGAACCTAGATATATAAGATATTAAAGATTTGAGTTTTATTCTGAGCCTAATACTTAGAATATTTCGCTCAATATATTTTGTAGCTTGAGGAGAGTCGAGCCTCTATAAGCTACCCATTTCAGATATATTCAGCATTCGCTTTCGCCAGTTTCCAGGTGGGGACCATGTACTGTGTATTTCATCGTTTTTAATAATTTACCATGTCTAAGATCTATATGTGATTAAACTGAAGGACCGAGATGGATGAGTGATCCCGTCTTGGTCAAGATATCAGATGTCAGTTATGACTTAGATGAGTGGGCGAGGCCCAGCCTAAGTCCAGCGTCCAGATGAGTGGGCGAGGCCCAGCCTGGATTTCTGTGGGAGGGGACCCCCAGAGTGTGCACATGAGTACCGGTTTACCGTTAGTCCCATAGTCAGATTAGTTTTCTCATATATATGTTGATTTCATAGTTTGTTATTAATTGTGCTGAGTATATCAGTGCCGGTCCCGGCGGAGCACCGTTGATTCCTTTGTGCGCACGCCTCCCCACTATCCTCTTTTTCAGGTGACGGAGTCCCGCGTGCAGCGTGAGCCGGATATGTGGTGGTGGTCATCAGTCAAGATATTTGTGTTATGTCATGTTTTGAATTGTTTGAATTAAATATGCTTTATTTATGTTCGTTTGTTGCATGTTTGTCTCGATGTTTGAATTTGTATTTGCTTCCGCACTCTAGAACAATATTTCAGAATTTCAGACTTGAGTTTCAGATGTCATATTTCATACTAGTATTTCAGATGTCAGATTATGTCAGATATTCAGAATATGCATGTGTTATCCGGTATTATTCATGGCCTTAATTCTAGAATGAATTTACTTGGTCGCGTGCATGATAGATTAAGAGATAAAGATATAAGATTAAAGTTGAGTAGCACCCCGTTTTTAAAGTTAAAGTATTTTCGAAAAATTAATATGAGTTTTTGAAAATTAAAGCAGTGCTTTCCATTATAGCGCGAAAAATTTACTCTGATTTTAGTAGGTCTAGGCGGGGTGTTACACCCTCGCATAACTGAAAGATGAGATAAATAAATAAAACTTTCGAGTAGAAGTGCGAAGGGGAGTAGTATGCGAGCAATATGCGGCAATTCTCATACCCCCTCGCATAATTAAAAGATGAAGTAAATAAAAAATAAACTTTCGAGTGAAATGCGAAGGGGGGTAGTATGCGAGCAATATGCGGCAATTCCCATACCCCATCGGATAACTAAAAGATGAGATAAATAAAAAATAAACTTTCGAGTAGAAGCGCGAAGGGGGTATGCGAAATTGCATACCCCTTTCGCGTACCCCTAAACCCTAAACCCTAAATCCTAAACCAATACTTAATTTTATATCTTATGATCTAATATAATTTATATTTTAAATTACCGTTCATAATATATAAATGAACATTGTTATATTTCTTTAATAATAAGTGGCTTTCTTCTATTATTACTTTCAAACATAATCACATTAACAATATTTATCTATGTACCTTAACTCATAATCCACATTTTTTCTAAGAACATTGTTATATTTTTTATTAAGTGGATTTATTCTATTATTACTTTCAAACATAATCACATTAAACATTATTTATCTATTTCTTAACCCCTAATCAACACTTTATCTAAGATTGAGCTTGAACATGGTTATATTTTTTAATAAGTGGATTTCTTCTATTATCACTTTCAAACATAATCACATTAACAATATTTATGTATGTACCTTAACTCATAATCCACATTTTATCTAAGAACATTGTTATATTTTTAATAAGTGGATTTGTTCTATTATCACTTTCAAACATAATCACATTAACAATATTTACCTATATACCTTAACTCCTAATCAACATTTTATCTAAGAACATTGTTATATTTTTTAATAAGTGGCTTTGTTTTATTATCACTTTCTAACATAATCACATTAACAATATTTATCTATATACCTTAACTCTTAATCAACATTTTATCTAAGATTGAGCTTGAACATTGTTATTATATTTTTTATAAGTGTTTTTCTTCTATTGTCAATTTCACATTAAACCATATTTATCTATATAACTTAACTCCTAATCAACATTTCATCTAAGACTGAGCTTGAACATTGTTATATATTTTTAATAATAAGTGGATTTCTTCTATTATCACTTTCAAACATAATCACACTAACAATATTTATCTATGTACCTTAACTCATAATCCACATTTTATCTAAGAACATTGTAATATTTTATTAATAATAAGTGGCTTTCTTCTATTATCACTTTCAAAAATAATCACATTAACAATATCTATCTATGTACCTTAACTTATAATCCACATATTTTATCTAAAAACATTGTTATATTTTTTAATAATTGGATTTCTTCAATTATCACTTTCAAACATAATCACATTAACAATATTTATCTATATACCTTAACTCCTAATCAACATTTTATCTAAGATTGAGCTTGAAAATTGTTATATTTTTTAATAAGTGGATTTCTTCTATTATCACTTTCAAACATAATCAAATTAACAATATTTATCTATGTAGCTTTAACTCCTAATCAACACTTTATCTAAGATTGAGCTTGAACATTGTTATATATTTTTAATAATAAGTGGATTTGTTCTATTATAACTTTCAATCGTAATCACATTAACAATATTTATCTATATACCTTAACTCCTAATCAACATTTTATCTAAGATTGAGCTTGAACATTATTATATATTTTTAATAATAAGTGGATTTCTTCTATTATCACTTTCAAACATAATCACATTAACAATATTTATCTATGTACCATAACTCGTAATCAACATTTTATCTAAGAACATTGTTATATTTTTTTAATAATAAGTGACTTTCTTCTATTATCACTTTCATACTTTTAATAATAATAAGTGTAGGTAGATATACATCAACTCGACAACTAAATGAGGAAGCATGCAAATCTTCATACTTTTTTACGTGTAAAAGCAAACAATCATTCAATGCGGTGCGTAACTTATGCGAATAATGTGCGAAGCACTTTCGATTTGGATATGCGGTGCAGACAAAGACAATCAATATATGCGGTGTGTTACTTATGAGAGGAAATAGTTATTTTCACCCCATTTTGATGTCCTGCTAAGTTTTTCACACCACCCAATAAAAAGTTAAGTTTTTCACCCAGAAAGTACGAACAGATATGCGAACAACTATATGATAGATAGACGACCGGTATGAGCATGGGCGAGAAAATTATGAGTTAAAGTATGCGACGAATATGCGGAGATTCGATGTACGACTGGGTCAATTGCGGTCCGTCGCCCATTAAATAATTATTTTTGTTAGGCAAATGAACTGCGACTATTAGTCAAAAAAATTATTCTGCGACATACCAACGTCGCATATTATTCGCAGAATTGGTGCATAATAAGTTTTTTTTGTATTTCTTTCATCTTTCAGTCATGCGAGGCGGTATGCGAATTGCCGCATATTTCTCGCATACCCCCTTCGCACTTTTACTCGAAAGTGTATTTTTTATTTATTTTTTTTATTTCTTTCATCTTTCAGTTATTTCAGTTATGCGATGGGGTATGCGAATTGTCGCATATTGCTCGCATACCACCTTCGCACTTCTACTCGAAAGTTTATTTTTTATTTCTTTCATCTTTCTGTTATTTCAGTTATGTGATGGTGTATCCGAATTACCGCATATTGCTCGCATACCCCCTTCGCGCTTCTACTCGAAAGTTTATTTTTTGTATCTTTCATCTTTCATCTTTCATCTTTCATCGAAAGTTTATTTTTAAAATTCAAATTTTGAATGGTTTAGAAACCGCTGGCAGTTGGAACGTTACAGCCGATTTCTAGGCGTCGTATCTGCTTTTCGACACGCCTGGGCAGTAAAAGCGTGCACGCGAATCGTTTCATCCGTCTATATAAAGCGTGTAATCTTCGATCTATATCATGCCACTTCTCTTACTACCCATCCGTCCCCCGGAACTCTTTGTTAATGGCCCTCCATTTTTTCCTTTTCTTGTACATGAGAAGCAGTTCGCCAGAGATAAACCAGAGTTACAAAAATTCTTTCTTTCGACCCGTGAGGCAATTCTTTAAGATTACTATGTCCGAATTGAGAACTCCTAACCTTCTGAATTCGTCGGAGGAAAAAATTCAACGAGCGGAAATTCTGCTATCCAACTTTATTAATGTGGCCCCTGCAGGTAACATATATGCCGAGACAGCGACGATGAAGATCAAACCTCCGAGCCCAAGTATTGTCGGATCAACTGTGAGAAGGTTGAAGGTCAAAACGGCGCGCGTCAGCGGCCGGGGCATAACGGCCCAGCCCTCTGTCAGAAGCAATGCTAGCCTCGACCTCTTTAGGTTGTGGTCGGCCAGGTTTTCCTGACAGAGGAAGGTGGTTGGTATCGAAGGAGTTTTCCCCCGAACCCGTCAGAGCCCATCGGTTGAGAGCGTGGTGGCCGTGGCCGATCTCATGCTGGAGTTCTACATGGAACACCACAAACAAGCTCCACCT
The DNA here is from genome assembly GCA_902706635.1 of Striga hermonthica. Lineage (NCBI taxonomy): Eukaryota > Viridiplantae > Streptophyta > Magnoliopsida > Lamiales > Orobanchaceae > Striga > Striga hermonthica. The sequence goes on from CACSLK010005363.1 coordinate 57,417, forward strand.
ACAGCTCCTCTTTCTCGAGTCTGAGTGTTGTGGTAGTTCGTCGGCTCCCTCGTCCTAGCGTTTTTTTAGGCTTGGCTGGTCCTTCGATTTTTTTTTAACCTTGTAATCGGCTGGGGTTGAAGCGATTGTAAAAGTAGTAGTGAAGGGATTTCTGTTCGATCTTTAATTCTGCGAAATACAAACTTCGCATATTATTCGCCTAGTTGGTGCATAACAAGAAAAAATAATATTTTTGGAAATTTTCTATTCTGCGACACACATTGCGAAACACTCGTGTAGTATAAATGAAGAATAATTTATTTTTTTAATTTCTTTTGGAAATTTTTTATTCTGCGAAATACAAACGTCGCGTATTATTCGCCTAGTTGTTGAATAATAATTTTTTTTAGAATTTAATTTTTTGAAAATTCTGGTTTAGGCGAAATGAACCTGAGACTATTAGTCGAAAATATTAAGCACAACAAACGCATAACACGTAGTTTAGGCTAATGAACCTGCGGCAATTATTCAAAATACAAACGTCGCATATTTAAGTTTTTTTTTTTTGTAGAATTTACTTTTTGGAAAATTCAACAGTTTAGGCAAATGAACCTGCGACAATTAGTCGAAACAATTTCGCATACAAACCGCACAAAATTTGTAGTATAATCGAAGAATTTATTTAAACAAAAATTGTTCTTGGAAATTTTTTATTCTGCGACACACATAATTGCGACAAATAAACGTCGCATATTGGTAACACAAAACTTCCCGACCGGATGGAACTTGAATAATCGCCTTCCTTCTTGCCGGTTAAATGTCGTGCACCTACAAAGAACTCTCACACCGAAGGGGTTTTCCGGTGAAGTGCCTCCAAAGCTTAAGTCAGTGTATACTCAATCAATTCTCAAGAGTAAGTTATGGAATGATCGTGTCTAAGAGAAAAGGCTCACCCCTTTTTATATAGGGGTGAGACACTTGACCTAGGGCTGCCCGGATTTGATGAGCTGTCTGCCCTAACTGCCCGTCCGTACACACCATACGCGTGTGTCAGAGGTAACCGTTGCCACTATCGCCTGCGCCAATCCCCTTTCGACGCGTGTCCTCCTGCACATGGGGTATGCTGTCAGAGGTGGTTATCGCTATCAACCACTGCCTTCTCGACACGTGTCCCCCTGCACATGGGGTAAATATTCTCCTGGAATTCAATTAGAGGCTCTTTCACGTGCCTGTGCCTAGGTTGGCTATGTAACACCCCGCCTTATTGTGAAATCAGAGTGCGAAAATTTCGCAAAAGTTACTTAAAAAAATAAATTCTTTTACTTTGCGAAAACTGATTCGGGGTGCTACCGTAAAAACGTGAGTTATTTTGGAAAACCGTTATCTTAATTTTTAATAAATCAGATGTTACTGAAAGCATAAAGTTTTTCAAAAGTCCGGTCAAAATATAAGTTTATCAACGTCAAAACCAGCGGAAACGTAAAATCGTCATAATATATACAATCACATCATAAAAGTCCTGAGGCGTCCGTCATCTCACGCTCTCGGCCCGACATCCTGACCTGAAAAACATGATAAAAGTGGGAAGTGAGCACTATGACACTATGCTCCGTGGAAACTCATACTAATGTAAACATTGAAAATAACAACAACATCATGATCTTGGCATATACATAACCTGAACATGAAACCGGTAATAACATGAACATGAATCTGATATCATCACGTGAACATGAACCATGACCGTTACCTCATCTGCCGGCAAAAACTAATGTCGGACACCATGTGCACACTCTAGTGGGCAGACTAGGGCCACTAGAACCCAGAATGGACCGGCGGCCATTCCGAGCAGATACATGACATGAAATACATACCTCAAACATGGTACCGTAACTATAATCAATGTAGTACTTAGTCTGAGTCCCCACCTGATCCGTGAAAATAAAGGCAGTGCTGATACACGTGACCTGATCAAACTGAAATATAATATAAACAATTACTAATGACTATGCTCAGACTGTTAACTTAACTGATTAATTATGTTAAGATTCTCTACTGAACCTGACATGATATTTAGATTTAACCGGAATAACCGGAACTGATCTGATATGAACTGATCGGACATGAACTTACTGGACTGAACTGAACCCGGAATTTTAACTGAAATGGAACTTAAAATGCGAACCGGGATTAAAATAATATTATTTGGGTCAAACCGGTATTAACCGGTCTGAACCGGTCTGGCCGGACCACCGGTCTGCTCGGACCGGTCGGCCGACGGCTGACTCGGTTCACGGCCTTGCCATGGCCGTGGTGCGACTGCATGCTGAACTGGGCGTGGGCACGGCCGCTGCCAGACCTGCCCTGGCCATGGCTGGGGTGCTATGTGCACCTGGCCACGGCAGACGCGCGATAGGCCCATCAGGGCATGACTTGTGGCACCGCCGTACGCTATGTGCGTCGGCTGCCTCCTGACTGGCACAGTTCGGGTGCTGCCCTGCGCCACAACGTGCCACTGGGCGCGCATCGGCACTGGACAACGTGACTGGCACCATGCGGCCCGCTGTCGTGCGACATCGTGCGCTGGCGTGCGTTACCGCCCGCTGGCGTGCAAGACTGGCTGATCGGCTATGCGACTGGCACTGCCGAGGCCCGCGGGGTGATGCTGAACGCATTATCGTGCATGAGACTACATCGACGTGCCCTAAGTGCTCATTGACCGACAACTAATGCGGACTGAAATCGTACGTGACACCGGGCTGGATGTACACGTTCGACACCTGCCCGCCTGTCTATCTGCCGGCTCGCACGGCTGCTGCATGCGGCAGCGTGCACCCGACCGACCCTTGTCGACCGTCCGGTAATATTTTCCGACAACCTTAACATAACATTACTTAATATGATCTAATATACTGAACTTACACAAAAACGCTTAACTTTGCTCAACGAACCAACATGCACTCGCTATGTACGAGGCTTACGGCTTATGACCAATTCCTCGGCCAAACATGAAAACCTCTCTACTGACACTAACTAAACAAGCATAAAGTGACATAAACAAACTAACTGGACATGAATTATTTGGCAAATCTGATCATGATGAAAGATAACACAGCCCGGCTTATCATGACCCTTAGGCATGCGCTATGTGCGATGCCGACGGCTTAAACCTATTTCATGAACAACAATCGATTTGTCCTGACCAACATGAATGAACTTAGTCTAAAATGATCAATAGAAATCAATTAAGCATGAACTGTTCGAGGACCGCTGGATAAAATGAAGGTTAACTCGGTTACGGCCAATTCATGGCACTACCGAACACATCGTGGCATTTCATGAACTTTTAGGACATGAGTTTAAACAATTAACAGTACATGATCTCATTAACAAGAAGAGGTGCTGAGGGTGAGATTACCTCCTCAAGATCTCGATCGAATCTACAAGAAAGACGTGATTCCTTGGCTCCGCGTGTGCGTGTCCGTGTGTGCGATAGCGTCGACGTGCGTTCTTCGCGTGCTACTCCTTACGGTATTCTCCTTCACAACTCTCAGCACTCTCTCTTTACTTAGGAAATATACGGCTGAACTTAACTTTAAGGGGAAAAGTGGGAACAATTTTGTCCAAACTCTTCATTTATATAGAAAACCGAAATGAAGATGGATGATGGGGGTTGGATGTGGCTCACCACTTAATTGCCATTTGCAATAACATGAGTAAGGTTTATGGTGACTAATCACACATTATGCCTTCTTAATATGACACGTTTCATGCTAAATAAAGAAAGAAATAAACCTTTCCCAACTTAAAGGAAAAGCTACGGCATAAGGGAAAAATAAGAAAAAATGGTACGACTTGAATGAAGTTGGAATATTTCCATACGGCTAATCCTATTAAATCGTGATTAATTTTTGAATTAATCACTAATTATGTTTAATTATTTAATTAAACATAATGCTTAATTAGCAAAATTATTCCGAACGTAAACGGTACGTCGAAAATAATTTTGGACAACTTCGACTTAAAGTAATTAATTCCAAAAATTAATAATCGACAATATTAATATATCGGAACTAAAACATAATTTATACTGATAAAATAACGGGATATTACAATCCTCCCTCCTTAAAAATTTCCGTCCTCGGAAATTCAAAACATAACTGCTAATACATGAACTATGTACATGGAACATAAAATATGTACATCAAAACTGAAAATCTGGGAAACAAGCGCAAATATCAGACTCTGCCTCCCAAGTAGCTCCGTGGCGATCCCACTGAATACGCACGAGGGGAACATCTCGCTTTCGGAGCCGACGAACCTGACGGTCTAGTACAGCTACCGGTCGCTCCTCGTACGAAAGATCTGGCTGAACCTGAATATCCGAATGAGGAATGACATAATCGGGGTCGCACACGTACTGACGCAACATAGATGGGTGAAAAACATTATGAATGCCTGATAACTCGGGAGGTAGGGCTAGTCGATACGCAACCTCGCCTACTCGCTCGAGAACCTCGAACGGGCCTATGAATCGAGGGTTCAACTTCCCTCTCTTTCCGAATCGAACGACTCCGCGAATCGGACGAACTCTGAGAAAAGCTGGCTCGCCAACCTCGAACTGAATGTCTCGTCGATGATGATCGGCTGAAGATTTCTGTCGACTCTGAGCTGTCCTGAGTGTATGCCGGATCAACTCGACCTGATCTGTCGTCTCCTCGATCAACTTAGGACCGAGTACTCGTCGCTCTCTGATGTCGTCCCAATAAAGAGGGGAACAACACTTGCGACCGTAAAGTGCCTCGTAAGGAGCCATCTGAATGGAAGAATGATAACTGTTGTTGTACGCGAACTCAGCATATGGCAACAATGACTCCCACTTAGCACCCCTGTAAACAACCAAAGCGCGAATCATATCCTCAAGCGTCTGAATGGTCCGCTCGGACTAACCATCAGTCTCCGGATGGTAGGCTGAACTGAATTCTAGCTTCGTGCCCATTGCTTCATGTAAACTGTGCCAGAATCAACTGACGAATCTGGGATCTCTGTCTGATACGATCGTAAAGGGCACTCCGTGGAGTCGAATGATCCCACGGGTATATATCTCAGCCAACTTGTCCAGAGACATCTTCATCGAAACGGGTAAGAAATGAGCGACCTTGGTCAATCTGTCGACCATGACCCAGATAGCGTCGTGATGTTCAGACGACCTCGGTAATCCCGTAACGAAATCCATCATGACTTCCTCCCACTTCCACCTCGGAATCAGCAGTGGCTGCAGGAGACCGATCGGACTCTGATGTTCGGCTTTGACTTGCTGACAGGTAAAACATCTCCTGACAAACTCAGCGACGTCCTTCTTCATGCAGCGCCACCAGAACGACCTTTTCAAATCGTGATACATCTTCGTGCTTCCGGGATGGGCCAAATAGGGTGCGGTATGAGCCTCTGATAAAATCTCCTTCCGCAACACCTCGACCTTCGGGACCACGATCCTGCCTCTGAACTCTAGGGCACCATCGGCCCCTAGCTGAAAACCCTCGACGCCTCCGGCGCGAACCTTGGCCTCCATGACATGAACGAACTCGTCCGAAGCCTGCTCTCGCTGGATTCTCTCTCTCAGTGTCGGCTGAAGCTGCATGGCATTGACACTGGCACTGGTACTCCCCGAAACGGCTATGGGAAGTGCATCGATCGCCAGAAGCTGCATCCGGGCAAACTCCTAGATCAACGGACTCTGCTGAGTAATGACGTATGTCAAGTCACCCCTCACCTCTCGGCTTAGGGCATCTGCAACGATGTTCGCCTTTCCCGAATGATACTGAATAGAGCAATAATAATCCTTGACGAGCTCGAGCCAACGACGCTATATCATGTTAAGCTCCTTCTGCGTAAAGATGTACTGCAGGCTCTTATGATCTGTGAAAATCTCGCAATGACCACCGTAAAGATAGTGTCGCCAAATCTTGAGAGCATGAATAACGGCGGCTAACTCCAAGTCGTGCGTCGGATAATTCTGCTCATGTGGCTTAAGCTGACGTGAAGCATACGAGACGACCTAGCCATCCTGCATAAGGACGCATCCCAAGCACTGTCTCGAAGCATCGCTGAAAATGGTGAAACTCCAAGAAGGATCGGGAATAGTCAACACCGGTGCTGAAGTTAACCTCCTCTTGAGCTCTTGAAAGCTCGCCTCACAACGGTCAGTCCACTCGAACTTTACAGACTTCCTCGTCAGCTGGGACAGAGGGAGGGCGATCTTGGAAAAGCCCTCGATAAATCTGCGATAGTAACCAGCTAGACCGAGAAAACTGCGAACCTCGGACGGACTCCTCGGTGTCGACCAGTTCTGAACAGCTGAGACCATGGAAAGATCCACCTCGATACCTGCCTGAGTAATCACATGACCCAGAAAAGATACTCGCTGGAGCCAGAACTCGCACTTGGAGAATTTTGCAAACAACTTTTCTCATCTGAGGGTTTCGAGAAGCACCCTCAGATGCTCCTCGTGCTCCTTCTGGCTCTTCGAGTAGATAAGAATATCGTCAATAAAGATAATAACAAACTGATCAAGGTAGGGATGGAAGATACGATTCATGAGGTCCATGAAAACTGCTGGCGCATTGCTGAGACCGAATGGCATGACGACGAACTCGTAATGGCCGTAACGAGTCCTGAAAGCGGTCTTAGCGATATCTGACTCCTTAATCTTCAACTAGTGGTAGCCTGATCGTAAATCAATCTTTGAAAACACACAGGCTCCCCTCAACTGATCAAATATGTCGTCGATCCTGGGAAGCAGATACTTGTTCTTGATCGTCAACCGGTTAAGATCCCGGTAGTCGATACACATGCGCATGGATCCGTCCTTCTTCTTAACAAAGAGAACGGGTGCTCCCCAAGGTGACACGCTCGGCCGGATGAAACCGAGTCGTAACAGCTCCTGAATCTGCGCCTTAAGCTCCTGCAACTCCTTAGGCGCCATACGGTATGGGGCTTTGGATACTGGACCGGCTCCTGGAATGAGATCGATAGAGAATTCCACCTGTCGGTTAGGCGGTCCTCCTGGAAGCTCGTCTGGAAACACGTCCACAAACTCGCGAACAACTGGAACATCGTGAGGTGAGCGTGCTTTCAGAGAATCGTCGACAAGGCTCACCAGATAACCCTGGCAGTTGCCTCGTCGCAACAACTTAGTGGCTTTAACCATTGAAACAACGTGAGGCAATGAACGATTCCTGGAACCAAAGAAAGTGATCGATTTATCTCCAAGAAGATAGAGAGTAATCTCCCGGTCATGACACTTGATATCTGCATGATAAAAGGATAGCCAATCCATTCCGAGAATAAGGTCGAAATCCCTCATCTCGAGAACAAACGCGTCAGTAGACAATGAACGACCACCGATGGAAAGGCTAAGGTCTGAAGCTTTGGCTGAGGTCACTATCTTTCGTCCCGAGGCTAAACTCACCTCGAGAGGATCGACAGCGGTAATGGCATGAACTCCGATGAAATCAAGACATCGTCGTGAAATGAATGAATGCGTTGCTCCAGTATCGAACAAAGCAAAAACATGAATATCATTAAGAACAACCATCCCTGACATAGTACCTGGCTGATGTGCTGCCTCTGCCTGGTCAACCGCGTAGACTCGGGCCTGTTGTCTGCCCCTCTGCTGCTGCAGCTGAGGCGGCCTCTGCGCCTGCTGACGTGGCTGTTGCTGTGGTGGCTGCTGAGGCTGCTGAGGCTGCTGCTGAAGTCTCTTCGGACAGCGACTCACAAAATGTCCAGGCTCGTGGCAGTAGTAACAAATGTCCTGACCCATGTGGCACTCCCCTCGATGAAGTCGTCCGCAAGTCGGGCACGGTGGAACCTGCTGCTGTCTCTGTCGAGTCCTCCTGTCAGTCTGTGCGCCCTTCCCCTTCCTCTTCTTCTCCTTTGTCGGCTGAGCAGCTGGTAGAGCTGGTGGAGCTGTGAATGGCGGAACTGGGGCGGATGGCTGGGCACGATCACGGACAGCTTCCCTCCTGATGCTGGCGTCCACCTCCTGGGCGATAGAAATTGCACGAGCGTATGTCTGTGTCCCATGGACTACAATGTAAAGCCCGTCGATGAACCGCTGTACTCTCTGGGCCTCCATGCTAACCAGGTCCGGAACGAAATCTGCAAGTCTAGTGAACTCTCTCTCGTACTCATCAACAGTACGAGTGCCCTGCTGGAGCGATAAGAACTGACGCTCCATCTTTGCCCGATAATAAGTGGGGTAGTACTTCTCGCGGACTAGCTCCTTGAGCATATCCCACGTACATCCTGCTTTTTCATCGGGACGCATGCTCCAGTAGGCATTCCACCAGAGTCGAGCATCGCCAGTGAGATGAAGCTGAGCACAGATTACGCGATATCTATCGGGACAGTCCATGACCTCGAAGATATATTCCAGGCCCTGAATCCATTCATCTACGATGCGGGGATCTCCCTGCCCGGAGAATTTTTCAGTGTGATAGTCGCGGAACTGTGCGACTACTGTTGCCTGAGTAAGAGCCGGGTGATCGGGTTCCCTACGGGGCGGCATCTGAACATTGAGAAAGTTTGACATTATTGAACACGTGATAATATTCTGACTGATTACTTAGACATACAGATCTTTTGACGAGTTGCCAAAAATGGTCGATAAATACTGACATGAATCCTGAAGAACTCTAGAGTCATATCGGAAGATACAAAATTCTAGAGTCATATCTGAACTCTAAAGTCTGAACCTGATTTGAGCATCTTAACTAAGTCCTGATCCATAATTTCTGAGCATAGACAAAGTAATATGTTTATAACTGAAAACATAAATCAGCACTTACCTGTAGTCGGCGGGGCGTGAGCATGACGGTTCAGGTTTTTTTTTTGAAAAATATTGTCTGAAAAACTTTTCAGAGACGCAGAAACGTGCTCTGATACCACTTGTAACACCCCGCCTTATCGTGAAATCAGAGTGCGAAAATTTCGCAAAGTTATTTAAAAAAAATAAATTCTTCTACTTTGCGAAAACTAATTCGGGGTGCTACCGTAAAAACGTGACTTATTTTGGAAAACCGTTATCTTAATTTTTAATAAATCATACTGTTACTGAAAGCATAAAGTTTTTCAAAAGTCCGGTCAAAATATAAGTTTATCAACGTCAAAATCAGCAGAAACGTAAAATCGTCATAATATATACAATCACATCATAAAAGTCCTGAGGCGTCCGTCATCTCACGCTCCCGGCCCGACATCCTGACCTGAAAAACATGATAAAAGTGGGAAGTGAGCACTATGACACTGTGCTCCGTAGAAACTCATACTAATGTAAACATTGAAAATAATAACAACATCATGATCTTGGCATATACATAACCTGAACATGAAATCGGTAATAACATGAACATGTATTTGATATCATCACGTGAACATGAACCATGACCGTTACCTCATCTGCCGGCAAAACCTAATGTCGGACACCATGTGTACACTCTAGTGGGCAGACTAGGGCCATTAGTGTTAGAGTAG
>CACSLK010005391.1:2477-24458 GCA_902706635.1 Striga hermonthica
AATTGGCATCCACAAAGAGATAAAATTGCGAAAATTAAAACACATCTATCGCAGCCGCTTAAAACTAACCACTAACAGCCTATCAAAGCTATTACATGATTCAACAAGGTCGTGGATGAACACTCGAATCGGCATCTCGCGTAAATCGGGCCATTCACGCAAAGTCCGCACCCACCGATGGAAAAGGGCCAAAACCTTCATCTAGACGATTGAATTTGACCCCGCCACAGGCCGTCCCGGCGAAATAGTGACATGCGTAGATCTCGCTCTCTCGTTTCCGAAATGGTATTATGGGCTGAAATCGGACACCTGTAGCAAAAGTTATGGCCAAAACGGTTTCTGCCGACAAAACCGGCCCCGGTGAATGCTGAAACCCTAGCTGCCGCCTCCAGATTGATCATCTTCATTACATTCGACTTTGAACACAAAATTACAGCAAAAAAATCGAACAACAACAGCCCTACTACAGTCTACAAAATCGCCTATACTACCCACACTTGTTATCTGGTGGGAAAAACGATTACAGCAAACAACAAGGGCTGCGATAGACACCATCCAGAAGCATAAACGAGATAAACATTCATCCATACCATGAACATGACTGAAAACGAATAAACGAAATCAACTACATGTTCCAGGCCGAGCCGACAATCTACGAAACCGTTGCTCTGATACCAATTGCTGGAACACGCCGACGAGGCGGTCCTACCCACAGATCGATATCGGATACCAAACATGTACATACATGATTTCGAATAAACCTAAGCATGCTCCTAAAGGACGAACAGAGATATACCTTTCTTCAAGGCTTCGATTCGATCTGAGCGATCTTCTAGTCTGTGTCCCCACTACGTTTGGACGTCGGATGGACGACGATCCTCCAAACGGTTGAAAGGAGCGGATTGCCTTTGTTCTTATCTGAACCCCTCACGTTTCCTTCTTCCTTCTCCCAAGTTGGTGTGGTGGCTGAAGACGTGAACTGATCTCTTAGGGTTTCAGAACGTGGGCTTATCCCTCCTTTTATAGAATCCTTGGGCCAGACCAGGGATCTCTTAGAAGGTATAGGGTTTGGGCTCCCTACAGGCCCAAATTCTTATGTTCAGCCCAGAACACAATTTGACCTGTAAATATTAATTCATTCCACTAGAGAATTAATATTGCACTCCCGTCCTATGCCGAAATGAATCAGGGCTTCTATTAGACTCAATATAATTCCCCGTGTTTAAGATATCGCACGTCCATTAATTATTAAAGCTTCTGACTGCTTTAATTAATTAATATCTTTTATTCCTTAAGTAGTACCACTCAACCTTATTATCGTACGGATAAAATCCACCTGCAGGGTTTATACGATAATCCTTATGAGTTCCTTAAGGGGACGTCATCAACCTGGATGTCCAGGACACGGTGTCCTAATGCCAATAAATAGATATCATGCAGATAATGTTGTTACCCAAGATACAGAGCATATTGAACCAATACTTGGCTCTCACCCATGGTAAATCAAAGTAACAGGCAAACATCCCACATATTTAAGTATCACAATTAGGGTTAAGAATTAGTAGAGTCACCGAGACCTAGGTTCTTCATGATACTCAGTACTGAAGAACACGTCTCAACTGTGATCCATTCAATGCGACGCAGCGCACTAGTATAAGCCAATAGCCAAGACAAGCTATATCCAGTTTATACTACAACCTAAACCGATAGTCATGTCCATAACTATCTCAGTTGTGAACACCATTTATATCTTATAAGGGACCGACAATGTAATCTTCTGTGTGACTACTAACACACCACATTGTCTACAATATAAGATAATTGGACATTTAGCATACAAGCAATCATAAAGAATACAACAATGTGAAAACATTTATTTCAGTCAAATGGGAAATCGAATAAATACAATCCAAAACCTGACATTAATGTTTGTTTTACTGTATACCCCAACATATAAACTATCTACAGATCAAGTCAAATAAAGAACTCCCTGATATGAGTTTAAACTATCTACAAACTCAAGTTGAAGAACTCCTAGATAAGAGTTTAAACTATCTGCATGTCCAAACCAAATCCAAAATTTTGAGACTCATTCACTACCAAGACATTTTGTCCGTGAACAAGTCTCAAGGGGCATTTGTAGACAATGAAATTTTAATATTTTATTAATTAATGTCTATATTTATTTTTGGGACATAAATCCAAGATAAATAAGATATAAGTAATTGTTTCATGTCCACCAAGTCAAATCTTAGGATAAGGAAAGAGATTATATCAAATCAAGAAGGACCAATCAAATTGATGTCTTCTTTTCCAAGACTCTCTCCTGCACCTATAAATAGGGCTCTCCTCAATCCCACAAATCACACCTCAAACACCTAAAAAATATCAAACACATCTCAAATATTAAAGTCTCAAATTCAAGAGCTCTCAAAAACCCTCTTGAATATTTGAAAAAGTTCTTGAAGAACCGCCCGAAGTTCATTCAATGAAGAAGAAGGCCAAGAAGAAGAAAAAGAGGTGGCGTCCCCAAGAAGTAAACAGACGACTTCAACTCTCTCAAGAATATCAACGGCGTTAAAGCGACATTCAAGCCACGTTCGTTGAGAAGTTCAACCAACATAGCATTTGATCCGGGAAAAAGCTATCTAGCCCTCGAGTCAACGTTATTCAAGTCAAAATCCTCTTTCAAGAAGATCAAAGAATCAAGTCCTCCAAGAAGTCTTCTTCAATCAAGTCAAGGCCTAACATCTAATACGGGAATAAGTCATTCGACCCCCAAATTAATGTTAGAGAAATTCAAGATCAAGCCCAAATAAAATTTAGTCCAAATCCATATTCGAAGATCCAAATCCAAATTCATGAAGAGAAGAATCAGAGGAGATAAATAGAGATTGTACCTATATATCGTTAGATCCAATTATATTCAAGTCGTACAAAAATTTTATGTTTTTCATAAAATTTATTGTCACAAATTTAGCACGCCCGGTGGGACCTTCTCTACCTCTCATCTCTTCTCTCCAAATTAAGTTCGAAGATCTTTGAAGATGTATGAAGACCTCTTTGAAGAAAATGTACATGGGGGCAATGAAGAATGATGTCTTTCCATGCCATGAAGCATGGGGGCATTTCACATAAAGAGCTCCATCAAATATTCAAATGCTCCTTGATATGAGCCTAAACTATCTACATATATAATGCTCCTTGATACGAGCCTAAAATATCTACATATTCAAATGCTCCTTCATACGAACTTAAACTATCTACAACGCTCCTTATGTAATACCCCGTTCGATTGTGGATTATTTGGAGTTATCATTTATTTTTCTTTATTATTATTTGCCCTCTTTATTATTATTATTAATTTGCTAATGTGATTATTCTATTGCATTATTTGCATTATTATTATTATAATAATTATTATTATTATTATTATTATTATTATTATTATTAATTGTCTAATTGATTTTATATGTTTAATGTGTAATATAAATAAATAATATTATGTATATATATATATATATATATTATCCGGTTGGATTTATTTTTTTAGTCGTGCGATCGATTTTCTATTTTTAATCGTCGACTATCTCCCCGAACCTTAGTGTTGGCCCAATCTTTTATTATTCTCTACCCAATTTAATTGTATATTCTCGGCCCATTATTGCTAGTTATTCTGGTCCAATTGGACATAATTTCAGGCCCTCTATACTATTCTTCTCGACCCAATTAAGCATTAAGTAAACCGGCCCACATGCATTACTTTTCAACCCAAATGACCCATTCCCATTAACCCATCAGTTTTGTTAAAGCTCACGCAAACCCTCGGCCCGAGCTTCCGCTGCTTTTTCTCTCTCGCAAGTTCACGCATCGAGAAAAGAAGAGAAACCCTCGATCTCCCCTCATCTCTCCCCTCTCGATATCGCACCGGCAAGAGCAGAGAAGAGAGAAAGAAATTCGATTGTCACCCCTCAGCATCCCTCTCTCTCCCTCGCCGTGAACCAGTTCCCGCACCTTCCTTGCCGCGTACAGCAGCAACCGGTCATCTCCCTCCGCGCGCAAAAGCCACCGGCGACCTCCTCCAACGCGCAGGTCCTCCACCGGTGAGTCACCAGCGCCGCTCCTCCCCCTACGCTTTTCCGGCGAGTTCTTCCGTTGCTGTCAGGCCACCATCATCGGGATCTTTCCCCCAGCATCCCGGCGTCGCGATTTGGTCCCGTTCGAGCCCTGTTCCGGCGAGTTCCTTCCACGCACATGAGTCCCGACGTGTTTTTGTGTGTTGCTGTCCACACAAACAGACCGTGACCTTGCTGATTCGTACGCCCCGCTCGTAGTCCAGCATCCCGGCGACCCCAACAGACGCAAACTGGCCGACCCCAGCGTGACCCGCAGCCTCGTTCGACCTCCCTCGCCCGTTTTCGTACCCTTTTTCCGAGAATGGTACAAGGCTCGACCCATCTCATTTAATTTCACATCTCAGTTATGTTGTGTTCTTGATTGTTGAATGTAATTATCGAATACATGTGAATGTGCCTATGATATTTTGTGTTCATGAGATTTAAATATATGTTAAGATATGTAGATGAACTCTTCGATTCTGGGAAATCGAATGAGACCTCGTCGATTCATGATATACTCCCTGTGGATTGGGAACTTATAGAATCCTTGGTCTTATGGTGAAGACCTAGGACGATTTCGTCGTAAATCGAGTCGTGTATGAATTTATGATCGTATATGCTCGTTGTTTTGATGTTTGAATTTTTAGAAATTATATACTGATCCTGTTACTGCGAAATTTTAACTGTATATGCCTCTGGTAATTATATAGCTCGTGTACAAATTTCAGAATTTTCGGAGATATGTAGCTATTTTTGAAAATTATGGTGATTTCTGGTCAGATTCTTGCTAAATTCATAATAAATTGTGTAGTGCTCTAAAATTCATGAAATTATAATATGTTGTCAATCTTCCTGATTTAGTTGCTGTATAAAAGTTTTAGAATTTTTGGATTCATATTGATAGGATAAATAATTTGTTTACGTTTTCTGATGAAAAGTTTTTTAATTATGATAAATTGGTTAATTGCTGGAAAATTCTGATTTTTGGCTGAGGTGCTTGTTGTAATTATAGTTGCATGTTGTTAATATATTAGAAGTTTTAGAGCTCAGAATGATTTGTTTTTATTTTAAATGCGAAAGCTGCTGAAAGTTGTAGCAATTTTATTAATTCGCATGTTAGGTTTTTAAAGCTGGGATTTTCAAACACTGCTAATTCGTTCAATAGGTCTGGTGGGTGAAAAATTTTGCATGCCAATTCGTTCAATAGGTCTGGTGGGTGAATTTATGCTTGTTTTGCCATAATCTTGTCCGAATATTATAAAATAGCATACTTTGAATTTGGGGCTGAAAATTGGTGAATATACTACGTTCTGGGAAATGAGTCTTTGGTAAAAATTTCAGAGCCTAACTCTTTCGATAACCTGACCAACTTGTTTTGGTGAATAAAAACTAGTATTTAATAATATATGCTTTTGCAATAAAAAACTGTAAATTTACTCGTTGTACATTTGACTTGGTCAATAATTGTTTTGCATTATTTGAACTCTCATGTGTATTTGGTTGAGTCCTAGTGTCGGGTCTAAGTGAACAACTTAGTCGAATCAAGTTCGGCTAAGTATAATTGTGATTTCCATTTAAGTCAAAGTAGATGTTGATAGAGCATCTGGACTTAATGTAGGTGCTTGAGGAGTTAAGCCTCGATCTACGTCCTTTCTGATTTTGCTATCGTCGATCCAGTATCCAGGTGGGTTTTAATCTAAAATTTGCTATGCCATACGTGTTTATTATAATGTTGAATTGGTATGATTTTAGTATGTACGTAAACCATGTAGCCTAGCGGCGTGAGCCGATTCGGCCGTCGGTACGGTTGTCCCCGTCGATGTAATACGGTTACCTGCGAGGTAAGTCTCCGTAAGACCTAATGAAAGGCCGTGCCTTGTCGTATGGCACGTACCCCCATGAGTTAGGGTAATGAATCCCCTTTCCTTGGCTAATGAAAGATGTGTACACGTGGGTATTATGTTGTGATGTGATTAGGAGACGTGACAGAGTAATTGTTTTATGTTCATACTCTAACCATACCTTCTCTTCATTATTTATGTTGTGATATATGTGCATGTGGTGAGCACGCTTTTCATCTTGTGCTCATCCCCACCTGCTCTTCACCGATGCAGGTTATGCAGGAGCTGGGTGGCGAGAAGAGGCGAGTGGGTCGGTCATTTTATTTACTGCTTCCGTATGAATAAATAAGGCTTTATGAACCTTTATGATGAGACTAGATTTAACCATTTTCCAGAACTTATGACTTGTGTGTTTTTGGAAAAATTTATGGAACCCTTATGATGGGTATTATGGTTTGGTTATATATTCGTGTTTAGAATTATACCTCGTGATGTGTTTTGGTTAATGAAAACCATTTGTGAAAAAACGGGTAATGAATCCCCGTAGGCCCAGATAAGACTTGGGTTATGAAAAATGTTGTTTAACACCCATTGAATTTCGAAAATGATCTTGAAAATTTATTACTGATTTTTAGAAAGTCCGGAATTTCTGTAAAAATCAAAGTGGGGTGTTACAGTTTGGTATCAGAGCCAGTCTGCGTTTCTGTAGACTGGTTTATATGTGATTATGTGTTTAGACCTTGTAATATGACCACTCGTCTCCGTCACTCCGCGTTGCTTAAGGTATGTTTCGTTTAAGTATTAATGAAAATACTTGATATGTAAATGGTACACTTGTGGCAATGAAACTACTTGTGATGTTTTACATGAGTAGCAATGAAACTACTTATGAGGTTTTGCATGAGTAGCAATGAGACTACTTATGAAGTGTTATATATGTTGTTTTGGGGCTTAGGAAGTCTATCCACCTCAGGTTATGTGAACTCTAGTGTTTGACATTGAACTCTAGTGATATCGAGTTAATTCGGACTCTAGAGATGCTTAGTTATGAGTTTCAGTATATTATTATTGAGATAAGTGTTGTTTATAGCATTTTCTCGCTATAAGATTCGTGCAGTGTCCTTAGAGTGGGACCATTCGTGACCCATCTCTAAAGAGAAATGTTAAGTACTGAGTGAACCTCTAGTGTATGAGATCACTCGGGAAATTAGAACCTCAGTCGTCGAGGACCGGGAGTGTCGTTTAGATGCCGCGTATTGGTTACTAATCGAACCCCATAGTTTAGGAGAATCTAATGCATATCACCGTCGTAACTCTTGAGAGTGGCTAAGCCTCGAGAGGGACGATGGTTGATGACTCTCGTACGTTATATTGAGCGCAAGTCCTGAAGAAGACTGATGCATGGATGAAAGATGACGACGTCGTCCATAGGACGAGAGGATTGCTCCAACATCGCGTGAATATCTTGTGTGTTGGCTGCGAGGCACGTAGTTGAAAAAGGTATGAATTTATAGTTAAGCATGATGTTGTGGCTCTATATGATTCGATATGTTAAAATTTATGAAAAACATGCTTATAGGATTGAACTTGACAATTATTGCACGACTGGGATTCTTTAAAATGTGTTATGTGGTGATCGTATGAGTTTATGTGAATTTGTGTTAAAATCATGTTAGGACTGACCTCCCTATATCTTATATGTGCGTATTTGAGATATATGTTGTGATTATAGATGACTTGTTGATGCTCGGTTCATTAGTGTATGATTTGGGTTGACATTTAATTCAAAACTCCATGTTTTAACTGCTGGTTGTGCGTAGTTTTTCATAACCAAGAGGCTACTTCATGGGCAGGTGTTCATCATGATAATTGTTGTATTTTGAGTTAGGGTTCAGTGAGAGTTGGAATTTTGAAATTTGGAGTTGAATTGAATTTATTACGAATTTTTGAAGTTGTAACTGCGAGCAGATTTTGAAATTCTGGGCAGAATTGTGAATTATGATGTTGGGCTGTTTTTGACAATCTTAATATGACTATGTGAAAATATGATAAACATGAATGTTGTAGATAATTTAGTTAGCTATCTTAGAGATTTTGAATTTCAGTAATATCATGTTTGTAGTTTCGGTTATTGTGCATACACTGAGAACCTGCCAAGCTGTATGCCTTCATTTATCCACTGCACCTATGTTTTGTATGTTTGTTGTATTATGTGCATTTAAATGATTTTATCTGCCTGAGTGTTCTTCATGAAGTTATATGATATGTAAACGGAAAGCTACATGCATTTTAAATTCATTACCCATGCTGGAAATTGGTGCAAGTTCGTGTTTAGGTTTCTAAATTGAGTTGTGAATTTCAAAATTTGCTTTTCGTCAATTTTCATGTATATGTGCCCTATGTGACTTAATCTGATTAGTATTATAATGTTAGCTGGAAACACTTGCGAGAGAAGCTTTACGCTGGACCTCGAAGTGTGAAAGCTATAGGTTGTGTATGTGGATTAGACTCGTTTAGGACTGTCGGCACGATTAGCTACCTGAGTAAAAGTTGTCGTGACGGCCGACACTGTTAGTCGGAAGAGTCAAACGAGCTAACCATTCTGTTGTCCGGCGTTGACTGCCGAGTTAGGATTTTTCCTGGCGGTGATGCCAATGCTCGTTCCCTTTTGGGAAAATTGTTGTTGTCAACCCAAAACTTTGTGCTTTTGAGTCTTGGGGAGAAACCCTTTTTCCTATTTAAGTACCTAGGAATTGTGAAACCCGGAAATTGAATTTCTGGAATGCACCTCGAACCGAGTGCCGAACCTGACTGGGTGTAGCCACGCGAAGTGGTGGCCGAGCCCGCACGCCCGTGCTGAGAGACGTGAGGACAACTGCAGTGGCCGATCGTTGACTCGCACGAGAGCTGCCGCCGCCATCACCGAACGCCAAACTCCCCAGGTCAGTGTGTACGGCCAAACCTTGACCTTGTAGCTGGTATCCGAGTGAGTACATGCACGCGTCCCAGCGCCCTGCATATGCAGCGCCAGCGTGTGTGTCACCTCTCGGGTGACAGTGCATTAAACCCAGTTCGACCTTGTCCTCTTAGGGGTCTTTGAACCAGATTTTTGGGTCAAAGTGCATGTTGATCTTTCGAACCGTTGTGTGAATTCCCTAATCAACAACCCCGGTGTATGAGGTTGTCGATCAGTTACCACATGCGAGATTTTCTCGAGTTGGTGAGATAGTAGTCTCTGTAGTAATGTGGGACGGAGCCTTGAGTCTTGACTGGAGACTGACTCTGTGGAAGGAAATCATTATCGAGTATTTAGTCGTTTCTTCCGAAACCGCAAACGAGTTGTTATTCGTGTCGGTGAGGATTGAAGCCTTGTCATCGGTATCTAGCAAGAACCGTATGTTCTGAATGTACCAGACTTGAGAATAAGAGATGATTGTCTGTCCTATTATGATTCGTCGACCAAGTCGATAACTTAGCCTGATGGTTTACTCCACCATCGGGACTTGCGAGGATACATGACACATTCTAAGCCTCATGATGGAGGGAATGTGTGCGTGATCCCGAGGTATGTGTATTGTGATGAGCTGCATGATAGGCAGAACTCTACCTGTATGGAGGTACCGACGATCTGTTAGGACCGAGTGTCCATCAGGGAAAGACCGGGAGGGGTACTCGTCAAAGTCCAGTGGTTGTAGTCAAGTCGAGGGCGAGACGATTTGGCAGAGGGAGACCGAGATTCGGAGAGAGTACCCGAACATCACATTTTGATGTCCCCTTTTTGTACTCTCTTACCTTCTAGTTGTTTTATTTTCGAATTCCGAGGACGGAATTCTTTGTAAGGTGGATAGACTGTAATACCTCGTTCGATTATGGATTATTTGGAGTTATCATTTATTTTTCTTTATTATTATTTGACCTCTTTATTATTATTATTATTAATTTGCTAATGTGATTATTCTATTGCATTATTATTATTATTATGATTATTATTATTATTATTATTATTATTATTATTATTATTATTAATAATATTATTATTAATTGTCTAATTGATTTTATATGTTTAATGTGTAATATAAATAAATAATATTATGTATATATATATTATCCGGTTGGATTTATTTTTTTAGTCGTGCGATCGATTTTTTATTTTTAATCGTCGACTATCTCCGCGAACCTTAGTGTTGGCCCAATCTTTTATTATTCTCTACCCAATTTAATTGTATATTCTCGGCCCATTATTGCTAGTTATTCTGGTCCAATTGGACATAATTTCAGGCCCTCTATACTATTCTTCTCGACCCAATTAAGCATTAAGTAAACCGGCCCACATGCATTACTTTTCAACCCAAATGACCCATTTCCATTAACCCATCAGTTTTGTTAAAACTCACGCAAACCCTCGGCCCGAGCTTCCGCAGCTTTTTCTCTCTCGCAAGTTCACGCATCAAGAAAAGAAGAGAAACCCTCGATCTCCCCTCATCTCTCCCCTCTCGATATGGCACCGGCAAGAGCAGAGAAGAGAGAAAGAAATTCGATTGTCACCCCTCAGCATCCCTCTCTCTCCCTCGCCGTGAACCAGTTCCCGCGCCTTTTTTGTCGCGTACAGCAGCAACCGGTCATCTCCCTCCGCGCGTAGAAGCCACCGGCGACCTCCTACAACGCGCAGGTCCTCATCTCTCCCCTCTCGATATCGTATATGCTCGTTGTTTTGATGTTTGAATTTTTATAAATTATATACTGATCCTGTTCCTGCGAAATTTTAACTGTAAATGCCTCTGGTAATTATATAGCTCGTGTACAAATTTCAGAATTTTCGGAGGTCTGTAGCTATGTTTGAAAATTATGGTGATTTCTGGTCAGATTCTTGCTTAATTCATAATAAATTGTGTAGTGCTCTAAAATTCATGAAATTTTAATATGTTGTCAATCTGCCTGATTTAGTTGCTGTATAAACGTTTTAGAATTTTTGGATTCATATTGATAGGGTAAATAATTTGTTTACGTTTTCTGATGGAAAGTGTTTTAATTATGATAAATTGGTAATTGCTGGAAAATTCTGATTTTCGGCTGAGGTGCTTGTTGTATTTATAGTTGCATGTTGTTAAAATATTAGAATTTTTAGAGCTCATAATGTTTCGTTTTTATTTTAAATGCGAAAGCTGCTGAAAGTTGTAGCAATTTTATTAATTCGCATGTTAGGTTTCTAAAGCTGGTATTTTTAAACACTGCTATTCGCATGCTGAGATTTCTTGGAGAAAAATTTTGCATGCCAATTCGTTCAATAGGTCTGGTGGGTGAATTTATACTCGTTTTGCCATAATCTTGTCCGAACTTTATAAAATAGCATACATTGAATTTGGGGCTGAAAATTGGTGAATATACTACGTTCTGGGAGATGAGTCTTTGGTAAAAATTTCAGAGCCTAACGCTTTTGATAACCTGACCAACTTGTTTTGGTGATTAAAAACTAGTATTTAATAATATATGCTTTTGCAATAAAAAACTGTAAATTTACTCGTTGTACATTTGACTTGGTCAATAATTGTTTTGGATTATTTGAACTCTCATGTGTATTTGGTTGAGTCCTAGTGTCGGGTCTAAGTGTTCCAAAATCCACAGGACTTCACAAACAACTTAGTCGAATCAAGTTCGGCTAAGTATAATTGTGATTTCCGTTTAAGTCAAAGTAGATGTTGATAGAGCATCTGGACTTAATGTAGGTGCTTGAGGAGTTAAGCCTCAATCTACGTCCTTTCTGATTTTGCTATCGTCGATCCAGTATCCAGGTGGGTTTTAATCTAAAATTTGTTATGCCATACGTGTTTATTATAATGTTGAATTGGTATGATTTTAGTATGTACGTAAACCATGTAGCCTATCGGCGTGAGCCGATTCGGCCGTCGGTACGGTTGTCCCCATCGATGTAACCTGCGAGGTAAGTCTCCGTAAGACCTAATGAAAGGTCGTGCCTTGTCGTATGGCACGTACCCCCATGAGTTAGGGTAATGAATCCCCTTTCCTTGGCTAATGAAATATGTGTCACGTGGGTATTATGTTGTGATGTGATTAGGAGACGTGACAGAGTAATTGTTTTATGTTCGTTCTCTAACTATACCTTCTCTTCATTATTTATGTTGTGATATATGTGCATTTGGTGAGCACGCTTTTCATCTTGTGCTCATCCCCACCTGCTCTTCACCGATGCAGGTTATGCAGGAGCTGGGTGACGAGAAGAGGCAAGTGGGTCGATCATTTTATTTTCTGCTTCCGTATGAATAAATAAGGCTTTATGAACCTTTATGATGAGACTAGATTTAACCATTTTCCAGAACTTATGACTTGTGTGTTTTTGGAAAAATTTATGGAACCCTAATGATGGGTATTATGGTTTGGTTATAGATTCGTGTTGAGAATTATACCTCATGATGTGTTTTGGTTAATGAAAACCATTTGTGAAAAACCGGGTAATGAATCCCCGTAAGCCCAGATAAGACTTGGGTTATGAAAAATGTTGTTTAACACCCATTGAATTTCGAAAATGAGCTTAAACTATCTACAATGCTCCTTGATATGAGCCTAAACTATCTACATATCCAAATGCTCATTGATATGAGCTTAAACTATCTACATATGCTCCTTGATATGAGCCTAAACTATCTATATGGCTCCTCGACACGAGCATAAAATGTCATCATATCAAGATCTCCTTGACACGAGAATAAACGGTGTACATGTAAAATTTGAAGGCTCCTTGACACAAGCATAAAATGTCTACAAATTTGAAGGCTCTTTAATACGAGCATAAAATGTCTATAAAATTGAAGACTCCTTGATACGAGTATAAACTATCTGTCAAATCAAATCAATACTCCTTAATACAAGCTTAAACTATCTACAAATTCAAGTCGAAAACTCCTAGATAAGAGTTTAAACTAACTACATGTCTAAACCAAATTCAAAATTTTGAGACCCATTCACTACCAAGTCATTTTGTCCGTGAACAAGTCTCAAAGGGGCATTTGTAGACATCGAAATTTTAATATTTTATTAATTAATGTCTTTATTTATTTTGGGACATAAATCCAAGATTAATAAGATATTTGATTAATAAAATAATTGTTTCTTGCCCACCAAGTCAAATCTTAGGATAAGGAAAGTGATTATATCAAATCTTAGGATAAGGAAAGAGATTATGTCAAATCATGAAGGACCAATCAAATTGAAGTTTTATTTTCCAAGACTCTCTCTCCTACACCTATAAATAGAGCTCTCCTCAATACCACAAATCACACCTCAAAACACATCTCAAAAATCAAGCTCTCAAGAATCCTCTTGAAGATTTGAAGAAGTTCTTGAAGAACCGTCTGAGGTCCGTTCAATGAAGAAGAAGGCCAAGAAGAAGAAAAAGAGGCGGAGACTCTTCCTCAAGAAGTAAAGAGACGCCTTTCACGCTTCTCAAGTCAATCCAAGAATATCAACGACGTTCAAGCGAAATTCAAACCCCGTTCGTTGAGAAGTTCAACCAACATAGCGTTTGATTCGGGAAAAAGCTATCAAGCCCTCGAGTCAACGTTATTCAAATCAAAGTCTCTCTTTCCAGAAATCAAAGAAACAAGTTCTCCAAGAAGTTGTCTTTAATTAAGTCAAGGCCTAACATTTAATACGGGAATAAGTCATTCGACCCCCAAGTTAATGTTAGAGAAATTCAAGAGCAAGCCCGAAGGAGGTTCAATCGTCAAATCCATCTTTCAAGATCTCAAACCCAAATCCATTGAAGAGAAGAATCAGAGGAGATAAATAGAGATTGTACCCGCACATCATTTGATCGAAATATAAACCAAGTTGTACAAAAAGTTTTATGTTTTCCATAAAATTTGTTGTTACAGTTATATTATCATTAAATAAGAAAATGTGTGCATTATAAATATATATATATATATATATATATATATATATATAATTATCAAATTTTTATTCTAATTAATCGTACGAGTTATTAAATATCGAACCCGCATTCGAACCGAGCCCGAGAGCCGAGCCGCATGTGAACCGGTTTTTCCTTCTTCATGCGTGGTGTGTGCGTGTGATATATTTTCTTGTGGATCAAAGAAATTAGCTAACCTGATTAAATGTAATTAAGGAGAGAATTGATTCCCCAGCTCGTTAAAAGTCTTTCCTCAACGGACCCTAAATAATCCTTCCCCGCAGCTTTGATATCTGCTTCTTTTTCTCGCTCGACATCGTCATCACCAAACTGATCATCCCATCTCAGCGCACCATAACTCGCAGCACCACCTTCATCTTGTTAACATCATCATCCGTCATCCCCATCATAAACCGCAACAGACTATCTTGCGAACATCAACCCTCCACCATCAGGCGCCACCTTCGAACCATCATCATCATCATCTGATTGCGCCATCATCCCGTTCGAACCAGTAGCAACACCGTCGTCATCTTCCTCGTATGAACTCAGCCACCCGCGATCATCAGGGCGCCGACGAACCGTGTGTTGGTGTTATATACTTAAGCTTTATTTTAGTGAATATTACACTTGTTATTCCTTGATGAATGAGAATTATGTTTGGTTAAATAAGTTCCACGTTCTGTTGTTTTGCATGTAGATAAGTGGGTCGTCATCGGGGGTACCGAAGATCACTATATCAGTTACTTGCGAAACAAGAATCATTGGTTCACAACCTAGATGGAATTGAACAACCCATCGGAACGGTTGTAGTGTCAACCGTACGGTTTGTCTTGACCGATTAGTTGCGCTAGTACATTTATGTATTGAACAGGATCCCAGAGAGGGATGTTCGTTTTATACTAATCGTCGTAAACGAACTAGGCCTCAGTTAATTATTGCGTGCTCTTAACCCGTAAGATATTAAATAGGCATGTGCACATAATTGTTGTTGCTTTGATTCTTTGGGTGAGATCCAAGCCGAATCGACATACTTAATGAATTGGGTAATAACATTATGTGTTCGATGTGCTATTAGGATATTTATGGTCATCATGTGCGTTAGTGTGATGATGTCCCCGAAGTGAGTTCATGAAGGAATATTATGCTAAACCCTGCAGGTGGATTTATTCCGGCATAATATGAATGCTATGAGCGAGCGCTAGCTTCGGTAATATAATATATTAATTAATTCTTGATTATTAGTGATCGAATTAATTAATGGACATTATATCTTAAACATGGGGAGGTAAATCGGATAATTATAATAAGGAGTCTCAAATGTAATTTGGGATAGGTGAGGGGAGTGCAATAATATTATTGTGGTGGACTTTAATATTATTAATATATTAATTGTGGGGTTGCTCCACAGTATTAATATATTAGAAGCCCTTATCCTATTCTCCTTAGGGTCCCTACTGTAGCTCTATATATACAGCATTAGGCTCATGGAAGAGAAAAGAATAATCCCATAACTTGGGAATATCGTCCAGCCCCTTTCTCTCTCTCTTCCAAGGAGTTCTTCTATTTCTTGTGTTCCACTGATACAAGATCTAGAAAGCTGTTTGAGAATACAGTAGAAGATCTTAAGGTATATAGAGATTCCGATCATACATCCAAACCGGAGACCAAAACCAGCAAGTGACCATACCACGACGACCAGGACGACGAGACGAAGAGATCGCCGTCGAGATCGCCGCCGTCCGACGTCACACGCGCCCGCACGCGCCGCCGGGAGAGGACTTCTGCTGGAGATCACGCGCGCGCGTGAGAGAGCGTGGAGCCTCCGATTTCCAATCGGTCAACGCCGTTGACTTCGCCGTGACGTCAGCTTTCTGGATTGGTCAAGTTTGTTCGATTCCGAAAAGATTTGATTTGCGGTCAACTGTCCGGGCCAGCCAGATCTACATAAATTTTAAGCAGTAAGTTTTCTTCATCAAACCTTTAGATCCGCTGCGCATAGGTTTATGTTGAATGTTTGTCTGTGATTTGTGCATATCGAGATCCTCGCGGGTTCCAACACCGTGAACCTCACACCTTCCGCCGCGAGTTACCCTATTCCGGCGAGTTCCATCGTCACCATCATCAGGCTTTATCATCGATCAGGTTCAGTCCATTCCGGCAGGTCCTCCTCCGCCACGAACAAACGCCCCAGGCCACCGTCATCCCCAGTTTTTCGTTCGCGAAGTGCAGCCCCAGTCCCATCGAGTTCCGTAGGAGTGCCAAACGTAGCCGTCGAGTCCCGTCGAGTTCCGTAGGAGTGTTAAACGTAGCCGTCGAGTCCTGTTGAGTTCCGTCGAAGTGCCAATCGTAGCAGTCGAGTCCCGTCGGAGCACACGTATATCCGTTTCAGCCCCGTTTTGATCCGTTCGTGTGACCCCGTCCCGAGAACGGTACCCGGGCTGACCTTGATATAAATAATGTGCTCTTATATGTGTTTATGTGTGATAGTTGATGTTAATTTTCAGACTTAAGATCGAATAATTTTACTTCTTTGATTTGCTGTTGCTGAGACGATTGTTATGTCAATGAGTTGCTACCATAATCGTTTAATTTTTAGAGGTTTAGAGTAACATGAATTCCAATATCTTGTCTTGAATTAATTTGAGCATTTTTTTTGCAGTTTAACATGGTATATGTAGCTGCTGAAGTGATTTTAAAGATCTGTTATTGAGAATCACTAAAAGCATGCTAGAGTTCAGTAAATTCAAAGCAAGAAAGAGCATGATCTTGTTGTATTTTGCATTGGTTGTTTGAGATTAATTGAGGTATGATTGTACCTATTTTTGCCTCGTGTTGCTGGGCACTATTTAGTATCATGTAGGTGCTGTTAGTAGAACTATTTATTTTTAATTTCAGAAGATTACATTTTTCTTTTGTTAAAAAGCTTGTTAAATTGGTGTAGCAGATATTGGGAATCTCTTTGTATTGGTAACACTTCATTTGGTTCCAGATTATGTGTTTTTCCTTGTATTGTTTGGTAGGCTATATTGTGTTATACAGAATTAGATTTATAAGAAATTTGGTGGCTTATATAATATATAGTCATATACTGGCATGTTACATGTACCACTTCCCCTTATGATATATTACCCATATCTTGGTTGCGAGTAATGTTACAATTTTCTGTCTGATTTTTGTGTTTATTTTCAGAACATTAATCTCAGTTTAGACGCCTCATTAGTGTTATGCGTCAGTTAGTAAAATAATTAAAAAATAAATAAATAAATAATAATATGTGCTTTATTTTCTTTTACTTGTCTTAATTGCCTTAATTGCCTTGTTGCCTTATGTGTAATTTTTCCTTGCTTGTTCTTGTTTATCCTTGTGTGTCCGAATATTTTATCTGTCTTATTTGTTTGTTTGTCGCTACCTTTAATAATTAGAGAATATTTAGAACATATAGATTTCGAGGAGTCGAATTTCGAGAGTTGTTCCGAGAGACGCGAACTACTCTTCATCTGCATTTTTCCTACGCATCATCACATCATCAGTTGCCAGGCAAAATTTCAAAATTAGTCCTATAACTTGGCCATAGTCCAAAAACCACCCCTATGTTGACCACTTTCAATCTGAGTCCTATAATTTGTCTCTTTCATCAAATTTGGTCCTTTTTATCCATACACAGGATAAAAATGTGACGTGGCGTTTTGAAATCTGACATGGCATTTTTTTATCTGACATAAGTGTGACGTGGTGGCTACATTTGTACTTTAATTAAATTAATTAGGCCATGTAGGAATAATGAGTTTTTTTTATTAAAATTAAAACCTACAAAACAAAATATTAAAACAAAAAAAAAGAGGGATTGCAGAGCATCCGTCGGCTTCTTCCTCCTAATTCCAGGTTCTCATTCTATTTCTTCCTATGCACATCTCTTGTGGGAGAGTCCGTCTACTAGCCGCTCATTTAGCATCCAGCAACAACACCTCCACCGTCGCGGTCAAGGCCGCCATTTTCAAGAGCTCCGCTCCTTGACATCTGCCGAAAAATCGGGTTGCTGTAAAATTCGTAGGACCTGGAAAATTGAGATGGTGGAGGAATCCAGATGTGTCCACGGATTTCGGTGGGTCGGAGTAAATCGCAGGAAAATTGATGAAGAAAACAAAATTTTGACCGGATCTAAACACTTTGACCAGAGCAATTAACGACCTTACAAGTAAAACTTTTGCCAGAAATTCTATGAGGTTAACAAGGATGACAAGAGCTTCAAGATGATACAGAAAAAAAAAATCGATCGGATGAGGTCGGTCGGCGGCGACGGCGGAGGAGGAGGCGGCAGATGAATAGAGATGGCAAGGTACGAATAAGGGCTTATGTGGATTTTTTAAATTTAAGTAAATATTTTCTAATCCTGCCAGGTAAAATATAGTCATTCCATGTCAGATTTCAAAATGCCACGTCGCTTTTTTATCCGTGGTATGGATAAAAAAGGACCAAATTTGATGAAATGGACAAATTATAGGACTCAGATTGAAAGTGGTCAACATAGGCTTGGTTTTTTGGACTATGGCCAAGTTATAGGACCAATTTTGAAATTTTGCCTCTGTTGCCAGGTGGATTTATTTATAAAATTGATATGCTTTAATTAATTGCTTTTGTAGTGGTATGATCAAAGTGTGAGTATGGACCATGTAGTCTTCGATGTGAGCTATACCGGTCGTCGAACGGTTGTCCCCGTAGCTATAGAACGTACCTTCGGGTAGTCTCCTTTATTTATGTATGGCAGCCAGGGCATGAGCCTTGGCTGGTTATCTCTGATGTAAGTCCGAAGGCTAGGTTTCGGGCATTCGGGGTGGATTTACTCCTGCTGGCTGGGCATCGATTGTAAGACCCGAGGGGCATTTCGATACGTGTATCAGTTCAGTGGTCTATTTATATAGGTGTGCACATGAGGGATGACTCTGGGATATGAGACGGGATATTTATTGATTTTTGTTCATACTGCGACCATACCTGCTTTACTTATTTATGAATTTGGATATTAATTATTGCATAGCGGTGAGCACCTCGATTTTCCTATTGTGCTCATCCCCACCTGCTCTTCATGGATGCAGGTTTGTAATGGCAAGCACGGCGGAGGGAGGTGAGTGGTGGTCATTTTATTGATTACTTCCGCTGTTGAATTGTTTGAACTATTTATGCATTTATGAATTATGATTTGAGTACCGGGTTTTGATTGGGAGTGTACTCCTTCGTATTTGTGGTTTGAGAAACCCAGTTTTGGGAGTTAATGTTACTTATGAACCCGGTTGGGTGTTATCATGATTAATGAACCTGTTTGGGAGTTATATTTATGATATTGATGGAAATGTTTGAAAATGAGTAGCGTCGCCATGTGTTTTGAAATAAATGTTGAAAAATTTATTCTGAATTTCGGTAATTAAAAAGTGGGGTGTTACAGTTTGGTATCAGAGCCAGTCTGCATTTCTTTAGACTGGATAATGTGAATTATTCGATTATGTGATTAGACCTTAAGTTATGACCACTCGCTTTTGTCATGCAGCGCCAGCTCAGGTATGCGTACCTAATTGATATATAGATGATTATGCAGTAATTGATTATTGATATGAAATCGGGACTTAGGAATTTATCCTCCTGCTTTTAAGCATTTTTAAACTCTAGATGAGTGGCGAACTTAGTTGTATCAACTTGAAATCTAGCGGTATAGAGTTAAGTTCTGATTTGAGAAATTTTTTGTTTGGAAATTCGATATAATGTTATCGAGTTAAATTATGTTTATAGCAGTGCTTTTGCAATACGACTTGTTGTCCTCAAGAGAGGACCATTCGCAATGCCATCTCGAAAGGAGAAGGCTTAAATTAAGGGAGCAAACGATCGAAGAAGTCCCCGTTGTATGGGTATTCGGGAGTCTGTAACCATCGTCGATAGGACCATTAGATGCGTATATAACCCAGTAGAATGTGAACCGGGAGTAGAGTCTTGACACCTTATTTATGCCGCTATTCGACCTCGAGGCGTGGTGGTGAAACTTGATACGTAACACAGTCGCAACTCTCGAGAATGGCTAAGTCTCGAGGAAGGCGACAGTGGCCTATTCTCTAGCGAAAATTCCTTTCATCATATTAAGCCGCGAGCGATTCCGTAGCAGCAACATGACTTACCGAGAAATAGCTTGAACCAGCGCTGGAGGCCGTGAATCGTAGAGTCGTGGAGGCAAAGCAGTCGTGTTTCCTTGCCTAAATTTTTGTCTTCTTATAGACTTTTGCAAACCGCTGCTTATTACCATTTTGTATGGCCAATGATTTTGAATTGTACTTGAAGCCTCTTTCGTTGTCCAGTATTCGTATTTTGAGGATTCCGCCTGATCATCCCCTTCCCGGCGTCGAACTCAAATGGAATTTAGCATCAATAATTAAATTTTTTCAGTTGGCCTTTGTCTTGCAAAGCCTGTGTTGTGATACCTTTAACTCGATGCAGAAAGTTCAAGAGAGCGAGCAACGTTGCTGTTAGTGGGGATGCAATAGATACCGGAGGTTGCAATCGGCCCAATCCTTTTTCTCGTTTTGTCTGGGGTATAGTCGTGTTCAAACCCCACCTTTGTTTCGTTGGGTTTTGGCCTTTTTTTGAAAAACCCGATTGAAAATGAGATTAAGCATCTTTTGTTCCGCTTATCTCTAATATCTTGCAAAGTATGTGAGTTCTATTTGGATGTCTCCACTAAGTTATCACGAAGACTCGAGGGAACAATTTTCTAACGCCACTTTCATGAATAATCTGCCCTCGAGGAAGACAATAATTATTCACCCTCGGCATCAAGACGAACGTACGGGAGCAGAAGTCAACACCAATCAGTTCGATAAGGAAGATGGAGTGATATGATGCATGTTAAGGAGTGTTTCTTTTCACCTTAAAATATTATGCAGAAATCTTTTAAGGAGGATATTCGAGCCCGGATCAAGCGCATCATGGAGTGCAGAGCCACCTTCACCTTTGGTGTTCACTCATTGTATCTTTAGAAGCTCATTTAAGACTGTCGGCACGGTTAGCTGCTTAAACTGAGAGCTGACGTGACGGCCGACACTGTCAGTCGAAAGAGTCGAATGAGCTAAGTGTTCATTATTTTGGTAGTGACCGCTGAGATTGGGATTGTTTTTGGCTGAGGAACTGATCCTCGTTTCTTTCGGGAAGTTTTTCCCGACCCATATTGTAGGTTGTCCGGTGGATTAGAGATGGAAGTGGACTTGGAGCTCGAACATGCCCCTTGCTATCTTTGAGACATTTGAAATCTTTGAAATTGTGAGACGACTGAAATATATATTGGACCCAAAATTCTCGTTAATTTGTAAAACCATTTCTTTTTGTTCATATGAGATTGTAACCTTCTTGTGAAACCTTGAACCGAATGCCTACCCTGGCTGGGTGCATTCACTCGAAGTGGTGGCCGAGCATGCACGACCATGCTGAGAGACAGGAGGCTTGCGCGTGGCCGAACGTTGACTCGCATGCGAACTGCAGCCGCATCACCGTATGCACGAACTCCCCAGGCCAGCGTATACGGCCAACCATCGATATTTTTCCTGAACTGTTGACACCGTTTCATGCTGGAATACTTGGTTATCCTTTTGAACCCCTTTCGATCGAACCTTGAACCGAGAGCTTCGAGTCCTACTAAATGTGTGTAAATCCTTACTCGATGATTTCTGATTAAGGAGAGTAGTCAATGAGTCCCTATGTCTTATTTGAGAGTTTCTCGAGTGGGCAAATTGAGAATGTCGTATTGCTATTGGTCAATACTTATGTTGCACATAAGGGTTGCGTTCGACTCGTGGAATCGATATCATGTGAGTATGAGCATCTGGGGTTGTGTTGTATACCGTGTCGTTGTCTCTGATGGAAACACACGGTCCGTGATAAAATCGTGAGCAAGTTATCAGTATGACTCGGGCACGAGACTGAAGCTTGGCGTCGTGTGTCCATCTTGTCGGTCAGGTAGTCGGAGTACGCTGGCGATACACCGAACGACCTGTTGAGGTCTTTGTTAAAGGTATGCTGTAAAAGCTCCTATTTACAGATTCTATCAATTCCATTTTGA
>CACSLK010005448.1:5269-15375 GCA_902706635.1 Striga hermonthica
ATATATTTCTCGCACCATCGCGTTTCGTAGCAAAATCGTATACATTTAAAGAAGTCGAGGAAAATAAGAGTAATGGGGCAAAACGAAAAAATAATCAACGTTTCCGGAAAGGCTTGTTTCGAACACGGTACCATTATTTGATATGGATAACATATATTTCTCGCACCATCGCGTTTCGAAGAAAAATCGTATACATTTAAAGAAGTCTAGGAAAATAAGAGTAAATATGGGCAAAAACGAAAAATAACTCAACGTCTCCGGAAAGGCTTGTTTTCGAACACGACACTATTATTTGATGTGGATAACATATATTTCTCGCACCATAGAGTTTCAAAGCAAAATTGTATACATTTAAAGAAGTCGAGGAAAATAAGAGTAAATATGGGCAAAAACGAAAAATAAATAAACGTCTCTAGAAAGGCTTGTTTTCGAACACGACACTATTATTTGATGTGGATAACATATATTTCTCGCACCATACCGTTTCGTAGAAAAATCGTATACATTTAAAGAAGTCGAGGAAAATAAGAGTAAATATAGGCAAAAACAAAGAAATAATCAACGTCTCCGGAAAGGCTTGCTTTCGAACACTACACCATTATTTGATATGAATAATATATATTTCTCGCACTATCGCGTTTCGTAGCAAAATCGTATACATTTAAAGAAGTCGAGGAAAATAAGAGTAATGGGGCAGAAACGAAAAAACAATCAACGTCTCCAGAAAGGCTTGTTTTCGTACACGGTACCATTATTTGATATGGATAACATATATTTCTCGCACCATCGCGTTTCGAAGCAAAATCCTATACATTTAAAGAAGTCGAGGAAAATAAGAGTAAATATGGGCAAAAATGAAAAATAAATCAACGTCTCCAGAAAGGCTTGTTTTCGAACACAACACTATTATTTGATGTGGATAACATATATTTCTCGTAGAATAGAGTTTCGAAGCAAAATCGTATCCATTTAAAGAAGTCGAGGAAAATAAGAGTAAATATGGGCAAAAAAGAAAAATAAATCAACGTCTCCAGAAAGACTTGTTTTCGAACACGATTGTAAGCACCCTCTACTTGTACATTGAAAATATCAGAGTTTTAAAAAAATGAGTCGAACTTTTCTAAAATCATTTAACTTTTGAAACATGCTTTGAGGGTACTTACTAAACATGTATTTGGCTTTACTATCATGCTTGCTTTTAATCATTTCAGGATATCTGATCCCGACATAAAACATGTTCAATTCTTTAAGACTTAGCAGAGTGATCGATACTAGTCTGATAAATGAATTGAAAAACTGAAACTGGAATCCAAACAATGTTCAAAATACTGATAATAGCATGTTCGGAAAATAAACTGCTCAATAGCGGAAGCAATAAGTAACTGCATATGACCACCACTAGCCCTCTTGAGTCCCGCCCGGCATGCTAACCTGAAAATGATAATTGTGGGGGCTGAGCAATGATCAACGTGCTCATCAATATTCCATACTATGCAATTATTCATAATAAAAACAGATATAGATGACATTTGCATATATATATAAATGAACTGTAATACTCATCCTGCAGACTCCGGACACTGGCCGGTATTCATGTGCACATTCTGGGGGTCGCCTCCCACAGAACCGGGATGGGTACGCTCACCACCATCCAGGCGAATAGACTAGAACGGGTACGCTCACCACCATTCAGTCATAAATATCTAGGACGGGTACGCTCACCACCATCCAACTTACATTATCAATATAAACATACCTCAACATAAATACCTTGCGTTTATTAAGAATTAGAACATAGCATGGAAAATCCCCACCTTTTTAAACTTACTAACTGGATGAAAATGCACGTGCGTCTGAATGAGGGCTCAACTCCTCTTAATCTGGATTTGGATTATTAAGTCTTATTATTAGGGTTTTGATTAAAGAGCAGAACAACACATCAAAACACATATAGCACATACTACAGATAAAAGCACATAATTCGGCCAAAATAAACAGATAAAATCACATAAACTTTATAACTTCTTTTCTTTTCTTAAATCATGTACTCCAACAGGACCAAATTTAGATCATATAACAACAACAATAAACTCACAAATAAACACATATTAACAGAAATTGAATTTCATAAAATCACATCACATAGGAAATAAAAAAATAAATAAGCACACATGGTTCTTCCATTCCTTGTTTCTCTTTTCTACTAAAACCAACCTTAACCTTTTAAGGCCAAACTAATTGAGTTAATACGGAACACTCACACAGCACATAAAACTCACATACAAAACACCAAAAATAAGGGAACAAAATCAACATTAATCAAGGCACCAAAATCACAAAACTTGCTTCATTCTTCTCCTTAATTCTAACTAGCACATAGGCAATTATTCCAGCTCTTAAAACTGATTTTTTTTTTTTTTTTACTAAACTTGTAGCCCATAAAATGGCACAAAACTGCTCAGCAATAACAATTAACAAACCAAGCCAAATACCATATCTCGTGCCTTCTAATAAAAAATGTCCTATATTTTATTTTAGCATGCTTTATTCCTCATCTTTGCTGATTATATTTTTCTGAAATTAATCTCAACATCATGCTAAGAATCATAACAAGGATCAACAAACAGAGCAACAAAACTTGGTCAAATATCACATAAACCTACATATATGCCTTTCTCACTTCTTATTCTTTCCTCGATTGCTTAAGTCACATGACTTGGTCTTAAACTGAAATTAGCAGTCTGAAACATCAATTAATTGCAGCATATGAAACACATGAAAGTTCAACAGAAAGACATTTAACAAGCACTTAAAAATCACATAATAAAACATTCTCTTCTTTTCTTTTCTTAGGCCAAAACTTCTCAAACTTAAAGGTCATGATTGATCACCTAACATTCAGAATTTCGCACATAATAACAGCAAGAGATTCACCCAAAAAGATCACAAGAAACTGAACTAAAATCCGAAAATTCTCCATTTTCAGTATGATAAACTCATCATGAAACTTCAGCAACTAAGCATGCACATATACTCACAAATTGTCATGCCTCTTTCTTCTCTTTTTAACAAAATTTAGCATGTCTTTTTACTATTTAAAAACTGATTTAAAGCTCTTAATATTGGCCATAAGCTAAGGCTAAAGGGTTTAGCCCCGTTACCTTGAAAAAAAAGGACTTAAAGAGAAGAGCAAAAAATGGGGCTCGGTTGGCTTTGGTTGTTGGTTACGACCTCTCGGCTTCAGGTAAGGCCCGGTCTTCGCTTAAAGGCTCTCGTTGATGGCCCGGAAAATGGGGAAAAGAGTTGAGGGCCAAGGACTTTGTCTTGGCATTTAAATCTCAAACATAAAGAATTCGAACTCATGAAATGATAAAGGTTAAGGGCCGTATGCTATTTTTCCTTGGAGGAAAATTTTATAGACTTAGGCCGAAATATGCTTGGAAAATAATGAAATTTAGGCTAAAACAATTAATTTAATGGTCGAGCTTTGCTTAACTTTTGAAAATTTTAGGCATGCTTTAACTTAGTAAATTTTTAAGAAATAAGATAAATGAGAAATCAAACCTATAGTCGAGCGGAGGAACATAATTAAGAAATTAATCGATCAAAACAATTTAAGCAATTAAACAAATAAGAAAATTAGGTAGACGAGGACATCTACTCAATTTGATTATCGGATTAGGTGATCTAAACGCAAAGTCGAGCTAAATATGTAATGCAAATGGTCTTATTCTCTTATTCATAAAACGGGGCGTTACAAACCTAACCTCCTTAAAATATTTCCATCCTCGGAAATTACATAGCACTAGAAAACAAAGAGAGCTCAAAATACAAAGTTCGGATATTTAATCTGAATCTCTCTCTCTCACTCTCCCAAGTCGCCTCGTCCTCGCCGTGGCGGCTCCACTGAACCTTGACGAGCATTATTTCCCGGTTCCTCAACTTGTGGACTTTTCGATCCAAAATAGCTACCGGTACTTCCTCGTACGTCAAGTCCTGCCCGACCTGAAACTCATCAAAGTTCACTATGTGCCCGGGATCATATACATATCGTCTCAACATCGAGACGTGAAAAACATCATGAACTCCCGACAACTCTGGGGGTAGAGCTAACCAATAGGCAAGGTCGCCGACTCATTCGAGTATCTCAAAAGGTCCGAGGAAACGAGGTTTTAACTTCCCTTTCTTCTCGAACCGGATCACACCCCGTATCGGTGAGACCTTCAGAAATACCTTATAACCAACCTCAAACTCCAGATCCTTCCTACGCTTGTCTTTATATTTCTTCTGTCTGTCCTGCGCTGCCTTGATCCTCGCCCGGATCTCTTGAACTTGCTCGAATGCCTTCTTGATATGCTCGGGACCGAGAATCATTCTCTCGCCCACCTCATCCCACTGCAACGGTGTCCGAACACTTCGCCCGTACAAAGCCTCGTATGGTGTCATCTTGATGGACGCCTGATAACTGTTGTTATAGGCGAGCTCCACCAATGGCATCGAATCTTCCCACGAGGTACCTCGATCCAGAAAACATGCCCTCAACCTGTCCTCGAGTGTCTTAATTGTTCTCTCGGACTTCCCATCTGTCTCGGGATGGTAAGCGGTGCTGAAATGAAGTGTCGTGCCCATGGCTCTGTGCAGGCAAATCCAAAACCGTGCAGTAAACCATGTGTCTCGGTCTGATACGATCGACACGGGTACTCCATGGAGTCGGACTATCTCTCGGATATGAAGCTTGGCATACTCCTTCAATTTCATAGTCGGCTTCACTGGCAAAAAGTGTGCGGTCTTAGTCAGAGGATCCACGATAACCCAGATGGAATCATTCCCACTCCTCGTCTTCGGAAGACCAACGACAAAGTCCATCGTGACTTTCTCCCATTTCCACTCGGGAATCTCGAGTGGATGAGTCAAACCCGACGGCCTCTGATGTTCGGCCTTGACTCTCTGACACACCAAGCAGTGATCGACGAATCTCGCTACATCTCTCTTGAGACCTCTCCACCAGAAAGACCTTTTCAGGTCTTGATACATCTTCGTACTCCCTGGATGAATAGAGTACGGGGTGTTATGGGCCTCCTCTAAGATCTCTCTACGGATAGCTGGCACTCTCGGTACACAAAGTCGCTGCTCGAAGACTAAGGCTCCATCGGGTGCTACCGCAAAACCTCCGATCCGGCCAGCCAGAGCTAGCTCTCTCATCCGGCGCAAATATCTATCCTTTGGCTGTTCTGCCACGATCCTCTCTCGAAGGGTCGGTGTCACAACCAAGGATGCTAGAACTCCACTGACTCTCGGGAACTGCTCCACCGAGTCTAACTCGAGTCTACTGAACTCTCTGATTAACTCCTCTTGTTTGGTAAGCATACAAGCCAGTCCACCACGACCCTTCCGACTCAATGCGTCGGCCACCACATTAGCCTTGCCTGGGTGATAGCTAATGGTGCAGTCGTAGTCCTTGACTAACTCGAGCCATCGCCTCTGCCTCATGTTGAGCTCCTTCTGTGTGAAAATGTACTTCAGGCTCTTATGATCGGTGAAAATCTCGCACTTCCCTCCGTAGAGATAGTGCCGCCAGATCTTCAATGCATGAACTACTGCTGCAAGCTCCAAGTCATGTGTCGGGTAGTTCTGCTCGTGAGGCTTCAGCTGCCTCGAAGCATAAGCTATTACTTTCCCCTGCTGCATCAACACACAACCCAATCCTTGTTTGGAAGCATCACTATAGATGGTGAAGTCCAAGGTAGGGTCGGGAATGATCAACACAGGTGCGGTGGTCAACTTAGCTCTCAACTCTTGAAAGCTCTGTTCGCACCGGGAAGTCCACATGAACTTGGTCTCCTTCTTTGTCAATTGTGTCAATGGTTGGGCTATTCTCGAGAAGCCCTCAATAATCCTCCGATAGTAACCAGCAAGACCCAAGAAACTTCGAATCTCACCGGCATTCTTCGGAGTATTCCAGTTGCTTACTACCTCTATCTTGCTGGGATCCACTTCGATTCCCTTGGCGGTAACAATGTGACCAAGGAAGGCGACTCGGTCCAGCCAAAATTCACACTTGGAAAATTTCGCATATAGCTTCTCTTTGCGAAGGGTCTCTAGCACGATCCTCAAATGCTCGGCGTGCTGGTCGGCGTCTCTCGAGTAAACTAGGATGTCGTCGATGAAAACGATAACAAACCGGTCTAAGTATGGATGGAAGACCCGATTCATCAAGTCCATAAATACCGCCAGTGCATTACTCAACCCGAACGGCATCACTACGAACTCATAGTGACCATACCTCGTTCTGAACGCCGTCTTTGATACGTCTGCCTCCTTGATTTTCAACTGATGGTAGCCCGAGCGTAAATCAATCTTAAAAAATACGCTCGCTCCCCTCAGCTGATCAAAGAGGTCCTCTATTCTCGGAAGAGGATACTTGTTCTTTACAGTCAACCGGTTCAGCTCTCGGTAATCGATGCACATTCTCAACGTGCCATCCTTCTTCTTCACGAAAAGTACAGGTGCACCCCATGGCGAAACGCTAGGTCGGATGAATCTGAGATTGAGCAACTCCTTAATCTGAGTTTTTGAGCTCTTGCAGTTCCTTCGGTGCCATTCTGTATGGCGCCTTGGACATTGGTCCAGCTCTGGGGATCAAGTCAATAGTGAACTCCACTTGTCTATCCGGTGGCCCTCCTGGCAGCTCGTCTGGAAAACCGTCGCGACGATCATTGCCTCTGTGCTTCTTTCTTCTCTGTCCACGGTCGTCAGTCCATCTCTTCTTTCCATCATTCTCAGCTGGTTGTGCTCCTGCTGCGAGCTAGTACTCAGTGCATGCCCTCAAGCGGAAAGTGTGCTCCAGGTTGAGGAACCAATCGCCCACGGCTAATGGTCCCTCCACTCCGGTAAAGGCCGGAGGTAACATCTTACAGAACTGAGCTACGACCTGAGCTTGGGTCGTCTCCTGAGTTGGCTAAACATCACGTCTATGCGGCATTATCTGAACGCAACACACTAGAAGGATTTGGAATTATAATCGAGGTTCAAAAACTGATTGAAGATCGAAACATAAGTTCGAACTTAGCTAGAGTTCTCAATGCTTTAGGAGGATAAGTTCTAAGCCCCAAATAATATGCACGTGCTATGACTGACTTACTAACTCATACCTGGGTCCCGGAGCGGCTCAAGGTGGCGAGTGGTCATATTTTTTTTTTTAAAATATTCAGAAACGATAACTACGCTCTGATACCAAACTGTAAGCACCCTCTACTTGTACATTGAAAATATCAGAGATTTAAAAAAATGAATCGAACTTTTCTAAAATCATTTAACTTTTGAAACATGCTTTGAGGGTACTTACTAAACATGTATTTGGCTTTACTATCATGCCTGCTTTTAATCATTTCAGGATATCTGATCCCGACATAAAACATGTTCAATTCTTTAAGACTTAGCAGAGTGATCGATACTAGTCTGATAAATGAATTGAAAAACTGAAACTGGAATCCAAACAATGTTCAAAATACTGATAATAGCATGTTCGGAAAATAAACTGCTCAATAGCGTAAGCAATAAGTAACTGCATATGACCACCACTAGCCCTCTTGAGTCCCGCCCGGCATGCTAACCTGAAAACGATAATTGTGGGGGCTGAGCAATAATCAACGTGCTCATCAATATTCCATACTATGCAATTATTCATAATAAAAACAGATATAGATGACATTGGCATATATATATAAATGAACTGTAATACTCATGCTGTAGACTCCGGACACTGGCCGGTATTCATGTGCACATTCTGGGGGTCGCCTCCCACAGAACCTGGACGAGTACGCTCACCACCATCGAGGCGAATAGACTAGAACGGGTACGCTCACCACCATTCAGTCATTAATATCTAGGACGGGTACGCTCACCACCATCCAACTTACATTATCAATATAGACATACCTCAACATAAATACCTTGCGTTTATTAAGAATTAGAACATAGCATGGAAAATCCCCACCTTTTTAAACTTACTAACTGGATGAAAATGCACGTGCGTGTGAATGAGGGCTCGACTCCTCTTAATCTGGAATTGGATTATTAAGTCTTATTATTAGGGTTTTGATTAAAGAGCAGAACAACACATCAAAACACATATAGCACATACTACAGATAAAAGCACATAATTCGGCCAAAATAAACAGATAAAATCACATAAACTTTATAACTTCTTTTCTTTTATTAAATCATGTACTCCAACAAGACCAAATTTAGATCATATAACAACAACAATAAACTCACAGATAAACACATATTAACAGAAATTGAATTTCATAAAATCACATCACATAGGAAATAAAAAAATAAATAAGCACACATGGTTCTTCCATTCCTTCTTTCTCTTTTCTACTAAAACCAACCTTAACCTTTTAAGGCCAAACTAATTGAGTTAATACGGAACACTCACACAGCACATAAAACTTACATACAAAACACCATAAATAAGGGAACAAAATCAACATTAATCAAGGCACCAATATCACAAAACTTGCTTCATTCTTCTCCATAATTCTAACTAGCACATAGGCAATTATTCCAGCTCTTAAAACTGATTTTTTTTTTTTACTAAACTTGTAGCCCATACAATGGCACAAAACTGCTCAGCAATAACAATTAACAAACCAAGCCAAATACCATATCTCGTGCCTTCTAATAAAAAATTTCCTATATTTTATTTTAGCATGCTTTATTCCTCATCTTTGCTGATTATATTTTTCTGAAATTAATCTCAACATCATGCTAAGAATCATAACAAGGATCAACAAACAGAGCAACAAAACTTGGTCAAATATCACATAAACCTACATATATGCCTTTCTCACTTCTTATTCTTTCCTCAATTGCTTAAGTCACATGACTTGGTCTTAAACTGAAATTAGCAGTCTGAAACATCAATTAATTGCAGCATATGAAACACATGAAAGTTCAACAGAAAGACATTGAACAAGCACCTAAAAATCACATAATAAAACATTCTTTTCTTTTCTTTTCTTAGGCCAAAACTTCTCAAACTTAAAGGTCGTGATTGATCACCTAACATTCAGAATTTCGCACATAATAACAGCAAGAGATTCACCCAAAAAGATCACAAGAAACTGAACTAAAATCTGAAAATTCTCCATTTTCAGTATGATAAACTCATCATGAAACTTCAGCAACTAAGCATGCACATATACTCACAAATTGTCATGCCTCTTTCTTCTCTTTTTAACAGAATTTAGCATGTCCTTTTACTATTTAAAAACTGATTTAAAGCTCTTAATATTGGCCATAAGCTAAGGCTAAAGGGTTTAGCCCCGTTACCTTGAAAAAAAAGGACTTAAAGAGAAGAGCAAAAAATGGGGCTCGGTTGGCTTTGGTTGTTGGTTACGACCTCTCGGCTTCAGGTAAGGCCTGGTCTTGGCTTAAAGGCTCTCGTTGATGGCCCGGTAATGCTCGAAATGGCTCGAAACTCACGTCTCAGGTCTCGTTGGTCCTTGTCCTCAGACCGCCGGCTTGCGGGCTGCTAGCGGAAAGCTCGGCTATCGCGAAGGAGATGATTTATTTTTCTTGGTGATCTTTCTGGGGTAGTAAAGATGGTGGCTGTAATGCCCCGTTTATTCGTAAAATATTGAGGAATTATTTAGATTATTATTGCTTTTATTATTAGTATTACTATTATGATTATTTGCTTAGATGTCTAAATGGTATTATTATTATTATTATTATTATTATTATTATTATTATTATTATTATTATTATTATTATTATTATTATTATTATTATTATTATTATTATAAAAACTTGTAAATGCCTAATTGCAATTATGTGTTTTAAATGTTTATAAATATTATATTGTGTGTTATATATATATAAATATTCTGGTTATTTATTATTGTTGCTCGGTTAAGTATTTTAGCCATAGCATTATATTATTTGCGAATAATATAATGTTAAATTATTTCGTTCCATTTGATTTAATTAACTGGTTCGGAAATTCGGTTTATTATGTTAAATCGTATTAGACTCGAATTTTATTTTTTTTTTCTCGCGAACCGTTTCGAGCCCGAGAGCCCAACTAGACTCGTTTC
>CACSLK010005456.1:11623-29461 GCA_902706635.1 Striga hermonthica
GCTCCCCGAACAGATAACTGTTGAACTATAATAAGGTCGATCCTTTTAGTCGGCTTGGCGGTAATGAGAGAGTGCATTAATATCAGACAAGACTTACAACTACCAGTCGGTCGGGGACACGTGTCACTTCCCCCACTCCCAGATTATCTTCGAGATACGTCGCCATTATTACACATTAATTGAACAGAATAATTACTAGATTTTGGAAAGAATTTGTACTACACATAGTATTAGTACACACACATGAATAGGACCAGATAGTACATCTTCTATAAATAGCTACATGCACAATGTTCAGAGGATATTTTGGAACACGAAAGATTCGACTAAAAGTTTCTGCCGAACCCACGGTCAAGTTCGGCACACGGATATAAAGCATAAAAAGCAGTAAAACCTCAACAGATCCGGTCAGAGGATATTTTGGAACACGAAAGATTCGACTGAAAGTTTCTGCCGAACCCACGGTCAAGTTCGGCACACGGATATAAAGCATAAAAAGCAGTAAAACCTCAACAGATCCTGGCATCTACTCACCGACATTGATTGTCGCGACAATTGTTGGCAACAATTTGGCGTTAGAAGGAGGGCCTCCTATCGTTTGAGGTAACTTTCCAAGGAGATCCAGCCCATTACGAGAAGAGCATGGATAAAATGTCGTCATCCAGTAGGACGAACGAACCCGATGACCCGAGAGCCGGTCAACAGCCTCCAACTAACCCGCCTATCAATCTTGCAGTATTCATGCAGGACCTGAACTTTGTGAAAGGATTTTCAAATCTTTTGACGCGAACTTTGCCATCGTCTTCGAACTTACTGGTAACGCCGACGAAAAAAGACCTGAATGCCATCCAGCATGGGCGAAGAGGTTCGGTCACGTCTCATTGTTGGGTTCTATTAGGAACGTCTACAATGTGCACATTCAAATCTATTGAATAATAAATCCTAACACAGTGGAATCTATAGTTAGGATTAGGACTTACGGTTTAGAAATTTTTGCCGACTTTGAGACGTTTCTGATTTCCGTTGATGGAGATCGTCTGAACACCAAAGTCTAATGGGCGGCTAGACTTGGCCTTTCTCGATTCTAATCGCGTCACCATGATGTTCCAATCGCGTTCATCAAGCTCATCGGATCGTCTCGGACCTTCGGTAGGTGAGTTGGACTCTTCGGACCGCTCGGGAACCATCTTGGACTCGAACCGGGACTTCTGGACAAAGGTGGACCGGTTTGGTGTGCTGCTGGACCGCCTGGACCGGTCTG
Organism: Striga hermonthica; assembly: GCA_902706635.1. Classification (NCBI taxonomy): domain Eukaryota; kingdom Viridiplantae; phylum Streptophyta; class Magnoliopsida; order Lamiales; family Orobanchaceae; genus Striga; species Striga hermonthica. Next base: position 12,885 of record CACSLK010005456.1, read on the forward strand.
GAACACGCTGAACCGAGTTGGCAGCTTCCTAGGCCCGCTGGACTGCTTCTGGGACGAGTGAAGACGCACTGGGCCGCTTTCCACGCTGATGGGCTTATTGCGTCGCGAACTGGGCCGCACAAGGTGAACAATTGGGCCGCAAGGCAACTGGGTAATGCACGCGGGCTGGATTGGGCCGAGGAGATGCGCATATGGGCCACGGAGATGGGCTGGGAGCACGCGGGCTGGCACCGGGCTGGATGTGGGCTTCGGGGGCTGGGATCTGTGAGAGGCGCGGACCTGGACGCGGGCCGCACGGCCCGCGCATTTCTTCTATTCTCCTGCCAACAAAAAATACTCCTATTTTCGCAAGGAGAAGGGATTGAACCTGCGACCTCCGTACGGAAAGACCGCGTCGCACGCCATCGCGCTACCCACCGTGTTGCGTCAATTTAACGCGAACAATGGATCAAATACCTGATCGCGAGTTGGAAATATATTTATTCGATGGGATACGAATAACAACCTTCGAATCTTCTATTGTATGACCTTTACACGATCTCTAATAAATCTTGGTGGAGAGATTTATTAGATTTCCCAAAACCTCTTGATCATCTTCTTCTAAGACCTTACGGTGCTAACCGAATTTTCTCTCGAAGAAGAATCTCTCTCTTTTTTTTTCTCGCTTGAAGAGGCCGAATTTCTCCAGCCCTTCGGGGAGAAAAACGTGTAAAGCTATGTCAAGAGGTTAGGGGACTTAGTGTATTTATAGGCTACAATAGGGACCTAAGGAGGTGCTAAATATGGGCTTATTCCTTTAGGTTTAGGAATCCTTATTATCTTCCATCTCATTTTCCCATCTAGGATAATATTCTTGGTAATTAATTACCTTCTAGAAGACTCCATAGTCTCCTAACCCTAGGTAATATTCAAGAAGGAATATTCCCATCCTTAGGGAATTATGGAATATAATTAATTCCTAATTTAGGAAACCTAATTCTACTCCAATTAATAATCTAATGTAGGAAATATATCTCCTACTAATCTTCATCTTCTAGAAGACTCCTTAGTCTCCTAATCCCTAGAGAAGATCCTAGTAGGAATATTATTTTCCTAATTAAATTAATTAATATGGAATAAAATTAATTCCTAATTCCTAATCTTGGAATTAAATAATAAAACATTCCACTAGAGTAATATTATTGCTCTCCCCATTTAGCTCCGAATTACAATTAATACGTCTCCACTGATTAAATATATTAATCCAATTGATCGATTTATCTTCCCCATGTTTAAGATATAACGTCCGTTGATTAATTAAATTACTGACAAAATAATTAATCAACTTCTTATTCATTTCCGAAACTAGTACCACTCAGATCCTTAATCATTATGCCGGATAACACATCCGCCTGCAGGGCTTGACATAATATTCCTTCCTGAGCTCATTTCGGGGACGTCATCAACCCAGCGCTATGGGACACAGTGACTGTAAATAATTTATAACGGCACATCATATAAACACACTTATTTACCAAAATACCGAGTATGTCATCCTTGAAAAATAGGAATCACCCTTGATAAATCAAATAAATAAGTAATGAATACATATGCCCATTTTATATTATCTTACAGCTTAAGAGTACGCATTAATTACTGAAGGTGTAGATTACAACAACGGTCAGTGAGTCTCATAATCTTATCCTTTCGTGGTCCTGTTCAACACTTAACATAAGTGCTAGTGTAATCCTTCAGTCAAAGACTAACTGAATAAAGAATACACTACAATCTTTTTCCAAGTGGGGTCTCACTGCCAGTCTAGACTGTGAACGAATAATTTAGTCTTATAAGGAACCGATAGGTGATCTTTCTGTTCGAAACTCTTCGAACCACACTACCTCAATATAAGACATGGAATATGATTGCATAAATAAATAAACTGCAAGCATATAAACTTTGACCGAAACATGATGGCCAGATCAAAATGGAATTGATAGAATCTGTATATAGGAGCTTTTACAGCATATCTCTAACACTCATTCCACTGGAGAATCATCAGACCCCACGTACACCCTTTCGAGCGAGCCGACCGATACCAGCGAGGAGGAAAGAACTGTTAGTCAAAACTCTGAAAGTGATATCCGCTCGTCATCAGATGACTCGGACTCATGTCGGGTAGGGAAGAAAAAGGCGGTGTCCGACCTGTGAAAAAAGGTGTTAAGGGGCTTAACTGCGAAAAAGAAAGTCGAAGAGATAACTGCCCTGAAGCGACGGATAGCAGAACTAGAATCCAGACAGAGGCCCTCGAAGCTTTTCCCTGGCTGGTCCGGGGTGCTCACGAATACGACGCCCCCAGACACCGCCTCTCCCTTGTCTTTGGACATTCTAGGAGATCCGCTCCCCGATAAGTTCAAAGTTCCCCAGATCGCCTTATATGACGGAATTTCTGATCTTGACGCCCACTTAAGGCTGTACACCTCGTGGATGGATTTGTACGGGGCGAAAGTCGCGCTCCATTGCTGCATGTACTCGTTTACGCTGGGGCCGGGGGCATAGAGATGGTACCATCGCTTCCCCCTCATTCAGTCCAGACATGGCAGCAGCTGAGATCGGCCTTTCGTGCCCATTTCATCGGGTCGCAAATGTGCATGATACCCAAAGAATCCATCACGCACATCGTGCAAGGGGCTGAAGAAAGTCTAAAAGATTACATTGTGTGGTTCAATGAAAGGGTGCAGAACATGGAGCATTGCCACCAGGAGACCCTGTTAGTGTCCGCGTATTCAGGGTTAAAAGCAAACTCGTTGTTCCGCTGGTCACTGTGTCAGAACAAACCCGCAACTTACCAGGAATTTTTGTCCCGCACGCAGCAACACGTGGTGGCAGAAGAAACCATGGCGATTCACTTGTTCGGAACGAAAACTCCTAGTTCGAAGGACAAAGGAAAGTCGGGACGGGAAGGTGCGAAAGACGCTCGCAACCCGCAGGTCCGAGCTTTACGGAAGCAGTGGCAACAGGAAGTGAAGGCGAATTACAAGGGGGTGTATTCGGTGGGAGCGGCCACCGTCTCCGAGGAACTCAAAAATAAGGGCATTATTCCCGAAGCGAGGCCCATGAGGGCGAACGAGGAGCAACTGGATAAATCGCGATATTGCTCTTACCATAAGTCCCACGGACACAACACCGATTAGTGTCGCAACCTGCAGATGGAGCTGCTTAAACTCATCGAGAACCCGCAAGTGAAGAGGTTCACGAGGATAAAGAAGACAAGAAAAGGACCCACACCTAAGAATACCTGGACAGCGAAGACGAGCACTAACCAGAAAGGAACTTAAAAAGAATAAGAGACCCGCTGCGGGAAATCTTGACTTTGAGTTGAGTCTGCAGAGATGAGGCGAGCTCGTCTCGCAGACGAAAGCGCGAGTCGTCCCCACAGGTTCGCGAGATTTTGGGCGACCAGAGGACCCCAGTACTAGTCAACACAAGCCGAGATGGACTCGTCACGTCGCGTAGTCAGGCTAAGGCATACGCGAGAAGAGCCTACAGCTCCGGACACTCTATTCATAAGGCGGAAGTCCGGCCAATGGCTTTTTACCAAACAAATCCAGTCATCTTCTCAGATGAAGACACAACACCTTTCGATAATCCACACTCAGATGGACTAGTCATCACGACCTCGATCTTCCTCATCCCCGTGCACCACATCCTAGTCGACACTAGGGCCTACGCGAGCGATTTATATTTGAAGGCGTTCCTGAAAATGGGAATTGACATAAAAGAGTTGCGCCCTTGCAACGATCGAATAACTGGCTTTGACGGCCGGACAACCATCCCTGAAGGAGAAATCACCTTGCCAGTTGTTGCCAACAATTTTTGCAGCAACCAATGTGGGTGAGTAGATTCCAGGATCTGTTGAGGTTTTACTTGTTTATGCTTTATATCCGTGTGTCGAACTTGACCTGGGTTCGGCAGAAACTTTCAGTCGAATCTTTCGTTTTCCAAAAGATCCTCGGACCATTGTGCATGTAGCTATGTATAGAAGATGAACTATCTGGTCCTATTCATGTGTGTTTACTACTACTATGTGTAATACAAAATCTTTCCCAAATCTAGTAATTATTTTGTTCAATTAGTGTGTAATAATGGCGCCGTATCTCGAAGATAATCTGGGAGTGGGGGAAGTGACGCGTGTCCCCGAACGACTGGTAGTTGTAAGTCTTGTCTGATATTAATGCACTCTCTCATTACCGCTAAGCCGACTAAAAGGATTTACCTTATTATAGTCCAATAGTTATCTGTTCGGGGAGCATTCATTTTTCTACCGAAGTTGGGTTCGGAGAAGCTGCCATTTATCCTGCGGGCGTGGTGAGTTCGGGGGTCAACATACAAGCCCCTAAATTTGATCGACCTCAATGGCCGCGGTGGCAAATCAGCCCTGTTAGATTTAGTCTCTAGCCAATTTGGGTCGTTCAAAGTTGCATAAAGAGAGAAACGTCGGACTCACCCGACATAATCATTGCCTTTTTATTCTCTTTTATTTTTTAGGTATGTCGCATTTATTACGGCACATGAAAATTCACGCGGAAACGAGAGGAAAAGTCAACTCCACGACCGTGACGTTCACACTCTTGGATAGCGCGTTTACCTGTAGCCTGACATACTAGGGGTATGTCTTTTCACTAGACGGTGGCCGTTTTAATCGCCACATGTCTTACTACCATTGGCGCCCCCCAACAGTCACAATGCTTCGCCTTTACGTCTCTCCACCTATATATAATGCAGTGTCCCTCTGTGACGAGGTTTTCGTTATTGGATTGACTCTCAATATTCCCGACGCTCAGACGCGCGAGTTAGTGAAGGTAGCGACCATTAACTTTTCTTTAGGTACGATAATTCTCTGTGGTTCGTTCTTCCCCCCTTTTTCTCTTCGACTTCTATTATTATGTCGTCGGACACGAAATCGGTCGACTTAGAGCGGGTAAACAAAATTTTGGCGGGGGATACGATGGGGCGTGTCAGAACCCCACTCCGACAGGAAAGTCCACAGGCTGACGCAGACATTGAGTAGACTGTTAATCGGCTGGACGGTAGTTGGCGTCGACCTCCCCGCAGATGGCCGCTACCCACGCTTTTTGGAATTGGTGCGGTTGCGAGTTCGGCTACAGACGGGGACATCGTGGCGTATAGGACGGCGTGTCACATGCCGGATGATGTCAAGCTATTCGCGCCTTATCGGAAGGAGTGAATACAGTGTCCCCCGCCGGATTGTTTGGCGGTGTGGAATAAATCCTTACAGTTCGGGTTGGGTTCCCTCTTCTGCAGATCTTGACGGAGTACCTTTTGGACTGGGGTTTGTGTCTATCTCAAATTTCGCCCCTCGCGTGGATCAAGATCATAGCACTGCTAGTGTTATTTCATAAAAAGGGGTGGCCGTTCCCTTCTTGTGAGGAAATCCGCGGGGTTTTCCACTTTAAGAGGACTCGAAAGAAGGCGGGCATCTTCTCAATATCCTTTCGTGTATCCGAATTCGTTACTTTAATAGCCAAGGTGCCGGAATCTCTCCACGATTTTAAAGAAGATTGGTTCTGGGTTGGCGGAAACAGGCGAACTCCAGTGTCGGAGACTGATGCTTCTCCGGCAGAGCGCATTCCTGTTTCCCTTAGATTTGTTGGAGAATTTCGTAATTTTATTTTTCTTACATCTCCTACACCCTCTGACCCGCTTTTCTCTTGTCTGTTCGGCTAACATGTCAGTTTCTGCTATTTCAGCGAACTCCGTCGTTCCGATCCTAGGTGAAATTTTTCTTGAACGACTCTGCGAACTGTCGAAGTTGAAAGCCAGTGAACGAAGTGTGCCAACTTTAGTTGAGAGTGCGAACTTGATAGCTGCCGGATTGTGCCCAGACTGTCACACTTCGTCTTTTACCGCAGGTAGCACTCTACCATTGTTCGTTTTACCTGACTTCGTCCCTCTACTTCTGTTGACCCGTTTCTCTTCTCTTTTCCAGTTTTCTATCCACTTTCAGGTTTCTTGGGCCATTCGATTGCCAAAGCAGTTCGAAGGGCTAAGCGTTCGGCGAAGAAAAAAGAGAAAGAGATGAGCACTGTTGCTTCTGAGATGGCGTCTCGTGCAGAGATCATCGCTAGAATGCAATCCGCTGCCGCTCAAGGTGAGAACACTCTCGTCCCCCCAGCCGTTGAAACTTCGGCCACAGAGAGGTCTTCAGTAAAGTCCGTCCATCGCAAAAGGGCTGCTCCTCCATTGTCGTCTTCCAAGAGGCAGAATATGGTTGTGGTGGATCTTGGCGACTCTACGGAGAATCCGGTCAAAGGTCAGGCGGCTGGTCCGTTAGAGGGGGAGAAGCGCGCCCACGCTCATCAAGACGGCTCCCTCACTTACCTCAAAATCGACGAGAAGCGGGCCGAGAAGCATAAGCGGTTGGAGGGAATTGTCGAGGACTGGTTTGTCCGGTTCAAATCAATGTCTAACCCGCGGGTTAACAATATGCATTTCTGGCCAGCGCACGTAACGGACGCCACGATAACTCCGCTGATGGGATGGGACCATCCGTCGGAACATAATTTGCAAAACCTAACCGCTGTGGAGAAGCTCGAATATTCTGCTGGACTAATGGGCCGTGCTTTGTGTGCTCACTCTGTCGCGCTTACCTCAGCTCGGCAGCTCACCGCAGCATATGGGAAGTTTCAGATCGACCACAGGGTTTGCGATTGGGTGATTGAATCGCTGAGAGTCAATGGCAAAGAGTACAATCTGCTGAAGGAGAGGGTCGTCTACTTAACGGGTGAGGTTGAGGTGTTGAAAAGGGAGGAGGCCTGCCTCCTCGATCAGATTGAGTGGCTCAGGGGATCCGAACTAAGGGCTAAAGAAGAGTAAAGCAAACTACAGGAGTTGTGGAGTCAGGCGGACCAGAGTAGGAGGACCGCAGAAGCCAAAGCCAAGGAGAGAGGACTGTGGAAGGGCCGGGCCAATGGACGGGCATATTTGATAGATGAGTATACGAAAACCGAGGAGTATGCTAAAGATTTGGATTTCAATGTTGCGCTTACTCTCAACTAGGTGATCCACGTACTGGAAAGCGATACTCGGACACTGGAGGATGTAAAGGGGATTTGTGCCTTGAAGTATGATCGACTCAACATTCCCCAGGCCCTTAGGACGGGCGAGCTGCCTCCTGACGAGGACGAGCTGACCTATGATGGGAAGAAGGGTGTCCCCGAAATGTCCAAGTCTGTCTTTGATCTTCAAGCAGAGAGTCCGTCCCCGCTCAAACACGTGCCGTTTGAAGTGTCTGGTAAGAATGAAGAACAGGTGTCCGAAAGCCCGGACCTTAAAAGGCCAGGCCCAAGCGGAGTGAAGGATGCGGGTGATGATGCTTGAATGACTCTAGGATTTCTCTAAGTTTTCGAATGTTTCTTTTGGCCGCTTTCTGAAAACCGTGAATGTACTTTTTCGGGGTGGTTTATCCCCGTGACTTCTTAAACATTTCTTGTCGGGGTGGTTAATCTCCGTGAATGCTATCGTATTTTAATGGTTTGTTTTCGCAAGTTGAATGCGTTTTGATTATCTCTTAATGTGTCCATGTTTTTTGCCGAATAACTTTCGTGTTCGGGTATGAGTCCATTTTTCAGGACTTCTACGATTTCGCCGAACAATTCTAGAGTTCAGGTATGATTCCATTTTTTAGGACTTCTACGATTTCGCCGAACAGCTTTAGTGTTCGGGTATGAGTCCATTTTTTTAGGACTTCTACGATTTCGCCGAACAACTTTGGTGATCGGGTGTGAGTCCATTTTTTAGGACTTCTACGATTTCGCCGAACAACTTTGGCGTTCAGGTATGAGTCCATTTTTTAGGACTTCTACGATTTCGCCGAACAGCTTTCGTGTTCGGGTATGAGTCCATTTTCTAGGACTTCTACGATTTCGCCGAACTACTTTCGTGTTCGGGTATGAGTCCATTTTTTAGGACTTATACGATTTCGCCGAACAGCTTTAGTGTTCGGGTATGAGTCTATTTTTTTAGGACTTCTACGATTTCGCCGAACAGCTTTGGTGTTCGGGTGTGAGTCCATTTTTTAGGACTTCTACGATTTTGCCGAACAGTTTTGGTGTTCGCATATAGCTATACCTTCTGCAAAAAAAAAAAAAAAAAAAAAATTCTTAATATAGTCGTCATAGGCTACATAATTGTTTTGAGCGTCTCAATTCGCGTGGCTTCAAAAGACGATTTAAGCCCTTCCTTCTTCCGAGAGAAACTACTGATAGAACATCTTAAGGTAGATGGCATTCCATGGGTATTCTAACGGAGTTCCGTCATTGTGCGCCAACCGGTACGCCCCTTTCGGGATCACTTCGACGATCCGATACAGGTCTTCCCATTTCATCTTCAAAGGTCCCCAGTCTGGGCCCGTTAGGAGTTTCAGGACCAACTCGCCTAGTTGATCGGTCTGCGGCTTTATTTTCAAGTTGAAGTACCTTTCACTCTTCTGCTTGTAAGCTACATTCCTCAGTTCGACTTGTTGCCGTATCTCTATCCACGAGGTCTAGGCTTGCCTTTAATACCTCCACATTTTCACTCTCCTACAACATTTTAACCTGGTATGTTGGGAATTCCCTCCGACCTGTACACGAGGCAGAACGGTGTCTCTCCCGTCGACGACCTCTCGGTAGTCTGGTATGCCCACAGTACGGCGGGCAATTCATTTGGCCAGAACCCCTTGGCTTCCTCCAACTTCTTCTTGAGCCCTTGCTTGATAATCTTATTGACCTCTTCAACTTGCCCATTGGACTGCGGATGGTTCGGGGTCGAGAAGAAATGCTTTATCCCCAACTCTTCGCAAAACGTCGCCAATCTTTTACCTTCGAATTTTTTTTGTTGTCGGTTATGATGGAGTTCGGGACTCCAAATCTGCACAAAATCGATTCCCATATGAAATCCGTTATTTTTGGTTCGCTGATTGAGGACAGGGGCTCGGCTTCGGCCCACTTGGTGAAGTAATTGACTGCCACTACAACGAACTTAACCCCTCCCCTCCCAGTGGGGAGGGAGCTGATCAAACCTATTCCCCATTTGGCAAATGGCCAGGGTCCAAAGATTGACGTCATAGGCTGGGCTGCTTGTTTTAGGTTTGGGGCGAACACCTGACATTTTTCGCACTTCCTCGCCGGATCGGCTATGTCCTTCTTAACCGAGGGCCAATAATATCCTTGTCGCAAGATTTTATAAGCTAGGGCCTGCCCTCCCAAGTGGCTTCCACAAACTCCGTCGTGTACCTCTTTGATTACTCTCAAGGATTCTTCTTCGGTCAGACACCTGAGGAGGGGTTGTGAAAACCCTCTTTTGTAAAGTATTCCGTCGACCAGGGTAAAGCGTGCAACTCTTATTTTCAAGGATCTTGCTTTCTTAGAGTCGGCAGGAACCGTACCCTTCTCGAGGTAGGCTTTGATTGGATCTATCCAGCTTTCGGCATGGGACACCGCGAATAGTGATGTATCTACAACCTCACGAGCCCCGACGGACGGGTATCCTTGTTGCCTAATCTGTATGTATTCCGAACTATCGGTTTCGGTACTAGAGGCAAAACGCGCAAGGGCGTCTGCCTGCATGTTTTCCCCTCTTAGGATGTGTTCGATGCTGCTTTGGAGCTCAGTTAACCTTTCTCTCGCAAGGGCTACGTACGACATTAGACGGGTTTCTTTTGTCTCAAATTCGTTAGTTACCTGTTTGACTAAGAGCTGGGAGTCTGAGAATATTTTTAATTTCTTCAGACCCATAGATTTTTCTAATGACAAGCTGGACAGTAATGCTTCATATTCGGCCTTGTTGTTGGTGGCCGCGAACAGGGAACGTATTGAGTGACAGTAAAGCTTTCTGTTCGGGCTTACCAGAACCACTCCTCCACCGGCTCGCCTTGTGTTGGACGAACCATCAACATAGAGTGTCCATGCTTGCGACTTGTCTTCAAGTTCTAACGGGGAACTAAACCCTGCAATCAAGCGGCCAACACCTGACCTTTGACGGCCGTCTGCGGTTTGTAAACGATGTCGAATTGCTCTAGTTCAATTTCCCACTTTATTATTAGCCCGAAGGTGTCCGGTCGATGCAAGATCTGCCTTAGGGGGAATGTAGTTAGTACGACTATCATGTGCTTAAGGAAGTAGGAGCGTAGCTTCCGAACTGCCGTCACCAACGTGTAAGATAGCTTCCCCATGGGAGAGTACCTGAGTTCGGCATCGTGGAGAGCCTTACTCACGTAGTAAATAGGGGACTGTCTGCCGTTTTCCTCTCTTGTCAGGGCGGCACTTATTGCCGACTTGGACAAGTAAAGATAGAGGATCTCTCCGGGTTTGGGTTTCTGTAGGACTGGAGGGTTCGCCAATGCCGCTTTTATAGCCTCGAATGCTTCCTGGCACTTCAGCGTCCACTCGAAATATTTTGCTTTTTCGATGACCTCGAAGAAAGGTTTGCACCGATCAGTCAATTTTGAAACAAAACGGCTGAGCGCCGCTAAACGTCCCGTGAGACTCTGTATACCTTTTACTGTCTTCGGCAGGCTCAACTCGACGACGGCTTTCACCTTTTCGGGATTGGCTTCGATCCCTCGCTGGCTCACTATGTATCCGAGGAACTTTCCCGACTTCAACCCCAACGTGCACTTTTTCGGATTCAGATTCATTGAATAGTCCCTCAGGACTTTGAAAATTTGGCCGAGGTGGGTCACATGGTCTACTTCAGATACCGACTTCACCAGAATGTCGTCGACATATACTTCTATTGTTTCGCCGATCAAGTCGGAAAACATCTTGTTCACAAGCCTCTGATACGTCGCACCTGCGTTCTTTAGCCCGAAGGGCATCATGCGGTGACAATATAGTCCTCGCGCAGAGTAAAACGAAGTGTGTTCCTCGTCTGCCAGATTCAATGAGATCTGATTGTATCTCAAATATGCGTCCATAAAACTCATCAATTCGTGGCCAGATGTGTCATCGACCATGCGGTCTATATGCGACAATGGATAGCTATCTTTGGTGCTGGCCTTGTTGAGGTTGGAAAAGTCAATGCATACCCGCCATGATCCGTTTGCTTTCTTCACCAGAACGGGGTTCGACACCCAGACAGGGTGTCTAACTTCGCGGATGAGTTGATTACCTGACAACTTCGTCACCTCTTCTTCTAACGCTTGTTGCCGATTCGAACCCAGTTTTTGCCTTTTTTGTATGACCGGCTTGACGGTCTTGTCCAAGTTGAGATTGTGGCACGTCTTCGCCGGGTCAATCCCCACCATGTCCTCGTGTGTCCACGCGAACACATCTAAGTTCGCCCTGAGGAATTGAATCAAATCGGTTCAGACCCTTTCATTTAGACTTGTGCCGATCCTTATGGGTTTCTGACAAACGGGTTCGTCAACAAAGATGATCTCGACCTCCTCTCCGGGTTCAGGCCTATTGTCGGGCCTTTTTTCTTTGAGTTGTTCCCGCGGGTCTAGTTTGTCTTCGTCTTTGATCGGTTCTTTGTCGGGCCTGCGCCCTCGGTCCTGGTCGATTTCGCCCTCGTTCATTCGAGCATCTCCCGAATCGGGATCTGACGACCCGGCACCTTGGCCGACCGCATGAATTTCTAGGAAGGGGGCCACCAAGATGCATTCGCGGGCTTCCCTTTGATCGCCGTAATGGATCCCGGGGCCGTCGAAAGTGGTGAACTTGATCGAATAGTGATATATTGAGACCGCAGCCCAGACATTGTATATCGCTGTCCTCCAGAGGATTGCGTTGTATTCATTCTCGTGCTCAATGACCTTAAACGTCTCCATGATCGTCCTGCCGATGGGTCCATCTCCCCCTATTTGAACTAGTGTTGACCCCCGAACTCACCACGCCCGCAGGATAAATGGCAGCTTCTCCGAAACCATCTTCGGTAGAAAAAGGAATGCTCCCCGAACAGAAATATGTCGGACTATAATAAGGTTGATTCTTTTAGTCGGCTTGGCGGTAATGAGAGAGTGCATTAATATCATACAAGACCTACAACTACCAATCGGTCGGGGACATGCCAGGTAGGGAAGAAAAAGGCGGGTGCCCGACCTGCGAGAAAAGTTAAGGGGCTTAACTACAAAAAAGAAAGCCGAAGAGATAACCGCCCTGAAGCGACGAATAGCTGAACTGGAATCCAGGCAAAGGCCCTCGGAGCTTTGCCCTGGCGGGTTCGGGGTGCTCACGAATACGGCGCCCCCGAAAACTGCCTCCCCCTTGTCTTTGGACATTCTAGGAGATCCGCTCCCCAATAAAGTCAAAGTTCCCCAGATCGCCTTATATGATGGAAGTTCTGATCCTGACGCCACGGGGCGAAAGACGCACTTCGTTGCCGCATGTTCTCGCTTACGCTGGGGCCGCGGGCACATAGATGGTACCATTCGCTTCCCCCACATTCGGTCCAAACATGGCAGCAGCTGAGATCGGCCTTTCGTGCCCACTTCATCGGGTCGCAAATGTGCACGATAACCAAAGAATCCATCACGCACATCGTGCAAGGGGCCGAAGAAAGTCTAAAAGATTACATTGCACGGTTCAATGAAAGGGTGCAGAACATGGAGCCTTGCCACTAGGAGACCCTGTTAGTGTCCACGTATTCAGGGTTAAAAGCGAACTCATTGTTTCGCTGGTCACTGTGTCAGAACAAACCCACGACTTACCAGGAGTTTTTGTCCCGCGCGCAACAACACGTGCTGGTAGAAGAAGCCATGGCGATTCCCTTGTTTGGAACAGAAAATCCTAGTTCGAAGGACAAAGGAAAGTCGGGGTGGGAAGGTGCGAAAGACGCTTGCAACCCGCAGGTCCAAGCCTTACGGAAGCAGTGGCAACAGGAAGTGAAGGCGAATTACCAGGGAATATATTTGGTGGGAGAGGCCACCGTCTACGAGGAACTCAAAAATAAGGGCATTATTCCTAAAGCGGGGCCCATGAGGGCGAACGAGGAGCAACTGAATAAATCGCGATATTGCTCTTACCATAAGTCCCATGGACACAACACCGATCAGTGTCACAACCTGCAGACGGAACTGCTTAAACTCATCGAGAACCCGCAGGTGAAGAGGTTTACGAGGCACAAAGAAGACAAGAAAAAGACCCACACCGAAGAATACCCGGACAGCAAAGACGAGCGCGAACCAAAAAGGAACTTAAAAAGAATAAGAGACCCGCTGCTGGAAATCTTGACTCTGAGTCGAGTCTGCAGGGATGAGGTGAGCTCGTCTCGCAGACGTAAACGCGAGTCATCCCTACCGGTTCGCGATATTTTGAGCGACCAGAGGACCCTAGGACTAGTCAACACAAGCCGAGATGGACTCGTCACGTCGCGTAGGCAGGCTAAGGCGTACGCGAGGAGAGCCTACAGCTCCGGACACTCTATTCATAAGGCAAAAGTCTGGCCAATGGCTTTTTACCAAACAAATCCAGTCATCTTCTCGAATGTAGACGCAGCACCCTTCGATAATCCACACTCGGATGCACTAGTGACCACAACCCCGATCTTCCTCATCCCCGTGCACCGCATCCTAGTCGACAATGGGGCCTACGCGAGAATTTTATATCTGAAGGCGTTCCTAAAAATAGGAATTGACATAAAAGAGTTGTGCTCTTGCAAGGACCGAATAACCTGCTTTGACGGTCGGACAACCATCCCTGAAGGAGAAATCACCCTGCCAGTTCAAATAGGGGGAGATGGACTCACCGGCAGGACGATCATGGAGACGTTTAAGGTCGTCAAGCACGAGAATGAATACAATGCAATCCTCGGGAGGACAGCGCTATATAAGCTCCAGGCTGCGGTCTCAATATATCTCTATTCGATCAAGTTCGCCACTTCCGACGGCCCCAGGATCCACTACGGTGATCAAAGGGAAGCCCGCGAATGCATCTTTGTGGCACCCTCCCTAGAAATTCATGCGGTCGGCCAAGGTGATGGGTCGTCAGAGCCCGATTCAGGAGACGCTCGAATGAACGAGGGTGAACACGACCAGGACCGAGGGCGCAGGCCCGACAAAGAACCGATGAAGGACGAAGAAAAACTAGACCCGCGGGAATAGTTTAAAGAAAGAAGGCCCGGCAATAGGCCTGAACCCAAAGAGGAGATCGAGATCATCTTTGCTGACGAACCCATTTGTCAGAAACCCATAAGGATCAGCACAAGTCTAATGAAAGGGTCCGAACCGATTTGATTCAATTCCTCAGGGCAAACTTAGATGTGTTCGCATAGACACACGAGGACATGGTGGGGATTGACCCGGCGGAGGCGTGTCAAAATCTCAACTTGGACAAGACCGTCAAGCCGGTCATACAAAAAAGGCAAAAACTGGGTTTGAATCGGCAACAAGCGTTAGAAGAAGAGGTGACGAAGTTGTCAGGTAATCAACTCATCCGCGAAGTTAGATACCCTGTTTGGGTGTCGAGCCCCGTCCTAGTGAAGAAAGCAAAAGGATCATGGTGGGTATGCATTGACTTTTCTGACCTCAACAAGGCCAGCCGCAAAGACAGCTATCCCTTGCCGCATATAGACCGCATGGTCGATGACACATCTAGCCACGAATTGATGAGTTTTATGGACGCATATTCGGGATACAATCATATCCCGATGAATCTGGCGAAAGAGGAACACACTTCATTTTACTCTGTGCGAGGACTATATTGTTACCGGATGATGCCATTCGGGCTAAAGAACGCTGGCGCGACGTATCAGAGGCTTGTGAACAAGATGTTTTCCGACTTGATCGGCAAAACAATAGAAGTATATGTCGAAGACATGCTGGTGAAGTCGGTATCTGAAGCAGACCATGTGACCCACTTCGGCAAAATGTTCAAAGTCCTGAGGGACTATTCAATGAAGCTGAATCCGAAGAAGTGCACGTTCGGGGTGAAGTTGGGAAAGTTCCTCGGATACATAGTGAGCCAGCGAGGGATCGAAGCCAACCCCGACAAGGTTAAAGCCGTCCTCGAGTTGAGCCTGCCAAAAATGGTAAGAAGTGTACAGAGTCTCACGGGACGTTTAACGGCGCTCAGCAGTTTCGTTTCAAAATTGACTGATCAGTGCAAACCTTTCTTCGGGGTCATCGGAAAAGCAAAAAATTTTGAGTGGACGCTGAAGTGCCAGGAAGCATTCGAGGCTATAAAAGTGTCATTGGCGAACCCTCCAGTCCTACAAGAACCCGAACCTGGAGAGATCCTCTATCTTTAAGTAGGAGTGTCCGAGTCTGTTAGAGGTATGCTGTAGAAGCTGTGTTTTTGCAGTTTCTATCAATTCCATTTTGATCTGGCAATCATGTTTCGGTCAAAGTACATATGTTTGTAGTTTATTTATTTATGCAATACATACTCCATGTCTTATATTGAGATAGTGTGGTTCGAAGAGTTTCGAACGGAAAGATCACCTATCGGTTCCTTATAAGACTAAACTATTCATTCACAGTCTAGACTGGCAGTGAGACCCCACTTGGAAAAAGACTGTAGTGTATTCCCGATTCAGTTGGTCTTTGACTGAAGGATTACACTAACACTTATGTTAGGTGTTGAACAGGACCACGGAAGGATAAGGATATGAGACTCACTGACCGTTGTCGTAACCTAGACCTTCAGTGATTGATGCGTTCTCTTAAGCTGTAAATATTTCTTATTTATTTGATTTACCAAGTGATTCCTATTCTGTTAGGATAACATACGAGGTATTTTGGTAAGTAAGAATAATTATATGATGTGCTATTATAGATTATTTACAATCACTATTTCCAGTGCGCTGGATTGATGACGTCCCCGAAATGAGCTCAGAAAGGAACCTTATGTTAAACCCTGCAGGTAGACGATTGTCTGACATAATGGTTAAAGGCTGAGTGATACTAATTTCGGAAATGAATAAGAAGTTGATTAATTACTTTGTCAGTAATTTAATTAATCAACGGACGTTATATCTTAAACATAGGGAGGTAAATCGATCAATCAGATTAATAATATTTAGTCATGGAGGCTCGATTTTATTGGTAAAATAGTGGCTAAATGGGGAGAGCAATAATATTACTCTAGTGGGATGTTTTATTATTTAATTCCATTAAATATGAATTAATTTTATTCCATAATAATTAATTAGGAGAATAAAATTCCTACTAGAATCTTCTCTTGGGATTAGGAGACTTTGGAGTTTTCTAGAAGATGAAGATTAGTGGGAAATATATTTCCTACATTATATTAATTAATTGGGGTAAAATTAGGTTTCCTAAATTAGGATTTAATTCTATTCCATGTTTATTAATTTAATTAGGAAAGGAAATTCCTACATGGATCTTCTCTAGTGTTAGGAGACTTAACAGTCTTCTAGAAGAGAGAGATTAGTAAAAGATCTCCTTCCTAGATTGAGTTAGTATTGGATTGGAATTAGGAGTCCTAGGCCTAATGGAATAAGCCCATATTTAGCACCTCCTTAAGGTCCCTAATGGAGCCTATATATACACCATGTCCCATACTCTCCTACAAGGTTGTCTTAGCCGAAATTCTCATCTACATACACGTGAGATTTGCTTTGTTCGAGAGTTTGGGAGA
>CACSLK010005480.1:2996-15828 GCA_902706635.1 Striga hermonthica
CGTTCACGTCTTCTCTATCACGGGCTGACCGGTTCTCCGTTGTCGAGCCACTGTACGTTCGTCTCTACCGCTGCCCGTAGACCAACCGCGAGCATCCCGAGACCCGTGTCCCGTCAGCTAGCCACGTGAGTTGTCGGGCCCCTTTTCTTTCTCGGTTTGTCGTCCCGAAGAAGGTACTAATGGCCGAAACCTATACCCTCTGTGTTAGCTAAGAATATTAGGATTCTTTGTTTGAATAATGTGCTATGTTGTACCCGATTTTGGCCGCGAGTTGCTCTGTGATTAATGTAGATTTTCTAGGGGTTGAGTGGTTGTACTAACGTGTTGATTCTATGTTAGATTAGCAAGTTTATTTCAGCTTCATTTAAGTTTTGAAAGCAGGTTAAAATCCTTAAAAGTTCGAAACCGGAAAGAGGCATGTTAAGTTGTGATTTTGATCTCTTCTCTTGTGAGTTTGGTTTTATGAAGTTTCTGTACGTTTAAGAATACAGGAATGTGACCTTGCCTGATGTCCTAAGTTTAGTGGACTTATTTGAATTGCTTGAAAAATTGAGTATTATTGAAGTAGTTGTTCAATCATTACCAAGGAAATAAATAGCTCGCTAAAGTTGCCGCTATTTGAGAAATAGCTTTTTTTGGCAGCGTGCCGCTATTTGTATTCACGTGCAATTTAGCCGCTAAATCCCGCTAAATCTCCGCTATAGCTCCGCTATAGCTACAGTACCATAAACGTTTTAGCCCGCTATTTAAAACCTTGATCATTACCAAACAAATTAATGTCTAATGCCAATTTAGCAACATTTTGGGCAAACTTCTTTCTCCATGTAAAGACAAATTCTTGAATGTTTTTAAATTGAGTACATCTTAGTTGTGTATTTTTTTTCTTTGAGTTTCTGCTATCAATTTCAAAACTTATGTGTGGATTATAACCCTAGCCTATTTTGCATGCTAGGACATGAATAAGTTGTTATTGTGGAGATCCTTATTGATTCAAGTGATAGTATATGAGAGCATGCTAAATGTGAACCTCACCCATGTTATATGTGTTATAATAAGATATATGTTATGATTATATGTGACTTGTTGATGCTATGTTCATGAATGTAGGTTTTGAGTGGAAATTGAATTGAAAACTCCATGTTTAAGCTGCTGTTTGTGCTCAGTTTTTCATAACCAAAATGTTATTTCTTGGACAAGTGATCATCATGAGAATTGTAGTATTTTGAGTTAGGTTTATGTGAGGTTTGTAATTTCGAAATTCGGAGTTGATTTGAATTTATTATGAATTTTTTTAGTTGTACATGCAAGCAGTTTTTGTAATTCTGGGCAGATTTGAGGAATATGATGTTGAACTGATTTTGATGATATTAATGAGGCAATATGAAAGTGTAATCATCATAAACCTTGTAGTACTTGTTAAAAGCTTTCACTAGATATTGAATTCATACAATTTAGAGTTTTGGTTGATTTTATATGATTTTTCAAAGTTGGGGTTGTGCCCAGAATTTATAAAACAGTGGTTGTGATTATGCTCAAAATGTATTCTCTGAAAGGGTGCCTTTAACGTGATTATTTGTAAAAATGCTCTTCAAGAAACTTGTAGCAATTCAAGTGTAGTTTCTGTATGTTTTGAGTTTGCATGATTTAGAGTTTTGTGGCATGAGATATCTCGGTTTTAGTGACCTGCTGTAATTTATAAAAGTTGCATTGGCGGATTTTTTTTGATCTAAGTGTTTTATGTTTAAACTCGGTTTTAAAGCTATTTTTGCCTAAGTAATAAACATGAAAGTTGTGGATATATGTATTAGCTACTCATTGGTTTTGGAATCACCTGAATAGCATATATATAACTCATGTTATCTTGAAAATACTGAGACCATGCGAGTTGTTCATTTTCATTTATGAGCTGTAACTATATTTTTGTGTCGTCGTTGAACTATGTGGTTGAGTGATATTGCACGAGTATAGTTATAAGTATTCGTGTGTTGGATAGTCTTTCATAGGACTATTTTGTGTAATGTAGGTGTTTGACGAGCTGTGTTCTCGGCCTACTTTTTCTCCCAATTTTTTGTGGCTTCTTTCTCCGAATACCAGGTGGGTTTTGAAAAATTGGCTATGCTGTAAATGTTATTACTTTTATTATTATTTTACTTGGTATGATCAAAGTATGCATGTGGAACATGTAGCCTTCGACGTGAGCTGTATTGGCCGTCGAATGTTTAACCCCGTAACTATAGAACGACCCCGATGGGGTAATCTCCTCTTTATGTCCTTGTGAAGGACATGTCGCTTGAGACCAGGGCTGTGCTCGGCCAGCGATAAGTACCCCGATGTAAGTCCGATGGCTAGGTCGGGCCTTCGGGGGAGACTCCTACTGGCTGGACACTCGTTGTAAGACCAGAAGGCCGAGGGCCGTGGCTTTCGATATATATCGGCAGTAGTCTATTGAGATAGGTGTGCACATGAGAACGAACTTGGGATAGGAGGTTGGGATAACTAATTAATTGCGTATACATGCTTTGACCATACTTGTTTTTTTTATGATTAATGTTTACTGCATAGTGGTGAGCACTACTGTTTCCTTTTGTGCTCATCCCCACCTGCTCTTCATGGATGCAGGTTAGTATTGCGGGCACGACAGAGGAGGCGAGTGGTGGTCATGTTATTTGTTTCATTTCCGCTGCTATGAACTGCTTAGTATTGTTTACTGCATTTCTGAATTTATGATGATTACCAGATTATTGATAGGGAGTGTACTCCCTACTATTTATGCATTTGTGAAAACCCAGTTTTTGGGAGATTAATGTTATTGTTGAACCCGGTTTGGGTGTTGATTCGATTTATGAAACCGTTTGGGAGTTATGTTTATGATGTTATGGAAAATGGTTTTTCAATTAGTAGCGCCGCCAAGTATATTAAAATAAATTTTGAAAAATTTATTCTGATTTTTTTGTTAAATAAAAGTGGGGCGTTACTGTTTGGTATCAGAGCCAGTCTGCGTTTCTGTAGACTGGTTAATGTGAATTGTTCGATTATGTGATTCGACCTTAAGTTATGACCACTCGCTCTCGTCGTGCCGCGCCAGCTCAGGTATGCGTACCTAATTGATTTATAGATGATTGTGCAATAATTGATTATTGATATGAAATCGGGGCTTAGGAATTTATCCTCCAGTTTTTAAATGTTCTTGAAATCTAGATGAGTGCGAACTTAGTTGTATGATCTGGAACTCTAGTGCTATAGAGTTAAGTTCTTTCGTTAGTAGTTATTGGTTGAGAATTTCGATATAATGGTAGAATTTTTCCCTGTTTTAAATCTTTTCTTTTTCATTTATTGAATTTGAAAATCCATTAGTTGGTCGGGTATATAATTGTTCGTATACTCGTTCTATGCGTTGATTGTTTTTCTTGAATTTTTCGTGGATATCCGGGAGCAGCTTGAACCGATGATAGAGACCGTAAAGCGTGGACTTGTAGATGCGAGGCAGACTTGTTATATTTTTGAATTCTGGTCTTCTTGTAGACTTCTGCAAACCCTTGCTTTTTGTATGGCAAGCAATTCTGAATTGTGCTTGAAGCTTCTTTCGTTATCCAATTTTCGTGTTTTGAGAATTTCGCTTGAACTTCTTTCTTGCTGGCGTGGAATTTCAGATGGAGTGATTTGACGCGTGTCAGGGAGTGTGTTCTTTCCACCTTAAAAGGTTATGCATAAATCTTTTAAGGAGGATAGTCGAGTCCAGAACAAACACATCGTGGAGTGCAGAGCCACCTTCACTTTTGATGTTCGTTCATTGTATCTTTAGAAGCTCATTTAAGACTGTCGACACGGTTAGTTGCTTCAATCGAGAGCTGACGTGACGGACGACACTGTTAGTCGGAAAAGTCGAATGAGCTAATCATTCATTATTCGGTAGTGACCGCTGGGATTGGGATTGTTTCTGGATGAGGAACCGATCCTCGTTTCTTTCGGGAAGTTTTTCTCGACCCATATCGTAGGTTGTTGGGTGGATTAAAGAAGGAAGTGGACTTGGAGCTTGAACATGCCCCTTGCTATCTTTGAGACTTTTGAAACCTTTAAAATTGTGAAACGATTGAAATATATATTGGACCCAAAATTCTCGTTAATTTGTAAAACCATTTCTTTTGGTGAACTGAGACTGTAACCTTTTTGTGAAACCTTGAACCGAACGCCGGCCCTGGCTGGGTGGAGCCACGCGAAGTGGTGGCCGAGCACGCACGACCATGCTGAGAGACGGGAGGCTTGCGCGCGGCCGACCGTTGACTCGCATGCGAAATGCAGCCGCCATCGTTGTACGCACGAGCTCCCCAGACTAGTGTATACGGCCAACCATTGATGTTCTCCCTGAACTGTTGAAACCGTTTCATGCTGGACCCTTGGGTTAGCCTATTTAAACTTCTTTCTGCGAGCCTTGAACCGAGAACTCCAAGTTCCACTAGATGAGTGTAAATCCTTAATCGATGATTTCTGATTAAGGAGTATGGTCGATGAGTTCCTATGCTTTACTTGAGAGTTTCTCAAGTCCGCAGATTGGGAATGTCATGTTGTTTTTTTTTTGTCAAGCCTTATGTTCGCACATATTGGCTGCATTCGACTCGCGGAGTCGATATCGTGTGAGAATGAGCATCTAGGGTGTGCTGTCAGTATGTGGGGTACCGTGTCGTTGTCTCGGATGGAGACGCACGACCCGTAATGAAATCATGAGCAAGTCATCAGTATGACTCGGGCACGAGACTGAAACTTGGCGTCACGCATCCACCTTGTTGGTGAGGTAGTCGGAGTACGCTGGCAATACACCGAACGACCTGTTGAGGCCTTGTGTGTTGTAGGTGCGGAGTTAATTGTTGATACTCATGGGTGTAGGCCAAGCCGGACTGGGTCCCTTGCAAGAGGATGTGCGCCTGAGCTCGGGCAGGATTGATCACCCTCCCATACAATAAGGCAAACATATGAGCATAGGGCAAGTCAGATTGAGTCCTGTAAGTGAGCGTATGCTTTTCAAGTATGTCATTTTCCTTTGGATGCATGTTCTTTCGTATTTCTGAGGACGAAAATATTTTAAGGAGGATAGACTGTAATACCCCGTTTGAATATGGAATAATCGGGTTTATTATATATTATCTTTATTATTATTATTATTGAAATTATTATTTGTTGGATTATTATTATAATTATTAATTGCCTAATTAATTTTATGTGATTAAATGTGTATTATTACATAAGATTATTATGTATATTATTAATAAATATTATTATGTGAATTATATATATAAATGCTTGTTTTATTTTTTTTATTTATCGTGCGATTAGTTCCGAGCCTCGTGTATATCGAAATTATTGAACCGAAAGCCCGAGCCTTGAGGCCCGCACCCCGCGCCCGTGTGCACCCCGACCCGCTCCCTTTTCTTGTATGGGAAGCTTCCTATTAAAACCTCGGATTATAAAAGGGAGAGATTTGTTTCCCTATCTCGTAAAACCCTTAGCGCAAAATCTCGCAGTCACTCTTCTTTCTTCCTCAAAACCCGTCGTTCATCACAGAGAAGAAGGGAAACGAGATTTTTTCGATCATCCCATCATCACCATCGTGTTTCATCCCTCTCTTTTCCTTATATCAGGTCCAATCTCTCTCGCGGCCAGCAACTCCAGGCGAGCAGCCCTCCACCGCACGATCCCAGGCCTTCTCGGCATCCACCGCGCGAGCCCAGCCTCTCCATCGCGAGGTCACCGGCGAGTCCCGCCAACTGCCACCTTCGTTCGCGATCGAACGCTGCTGAGCAGTGGCGAGGGGACTTCCAGCCACCTTCGCAACTCGAGTACGTGGTCCTCTACTCTAGCCAGCGTCAGGCCCAATCGCGACAAACCCGACACTACTACGAGCAGCACCGCCGTTCACGTCTTCTCTATCACGGGCTGACCGGTTCTCCGTTGTCGAGCCACTGTACGTTCGTCTCTACCGCTGTCCGTAGACCAACCGTGAGCATCCCGAGACCCGTGTCCCGTCGGCTAGCCACGTGAGTTGTCGGGCCCCTTTTCTTTCTCGGTTTGTCGTCCCGAAGAAGGTACTAATGGCCGAAACCTATACCCTCTGTGTTGGCTAAGAATATTAGGATTCTTTGTTTGAATAATGTGCTATGTTGTACCCGATTTTGGCTGCGAGTTGCTCTGTGATTAATGTAGATTTTATAGGGGTTGAGTGGTTGTACTAACGTGTTGATTCTATGTTAGATTAGCACGTTTATTTCAGCTTCATTTAAGTTTTGAAAGCAGGTTCAAATCCTTAAAAGTTCGAAACCGGAAAGAGGCATGTTAAGTTGTGATTTTGATCTCTTCTCTTGTGAGTTTGGTTTTATGAAGTTTCTGTACGTTTAAGAATACTGGAATGTGACCTTGCCTGATGTCCTAAGTTTAGTGGACTTATTTGAATTGCTTGAAAAATTGAATATTATTGAAGTAGTTGTTCAATCATTACCAAACAAATTAATGTCTAATGCCAATTTAGCAACATTTTGGGCAAACTTCTTTCTCCATGTAAAGACAAATTCTTGAATGTTTTTAAATTGAGTACATCTTAGTTGTGTATTTTTTTCTTTGAGTTTCTGCTATCAATTTCAAAACTTATGTGTGGATTATAATAACCCTAGCCTATTTTGCATGCTAGGACATGAATAAGTTGTTATTGTGGAGATCCTTATTGATTCAAGTGATAGTATATGAGAGCATGTTAAATGTGAACCTCACCCATGTTATATGTGTTATAATAAGATATATGTTATGATTATATGTGACTTGTTGATGCTATGTTCATGAATGTAGGTTTTGAGTGGAAATTGAATTAAAAACTCCATGTTTAAGCTGCTGTTTGTGCTCAGTTTTTCATAACCAAAATGTTATTTCTTGGACAAGTGATCATCATTAGAATTGTAGTATTTTGAGTTAGGTTTATGTGAGGTTTGGAATTTCGAAATTCGGAGTTGATTTGAATTTATTATGAATTTTTTTTTAGTTGTACATGCAAGCAGTTTTTGTAATTCTGGGCAGATTTGAGGAATATGATGTTGAGCTGATTTTGATGATCTTAATGAGGAAATATGAAAGTGTAATCATCATAAACCTTGTAGTACTTGTTAAAAGCTTTCACTAGATGTTGAATTCATACAATTTAGAGTTTTGGTTGATTTTATATGATTTTTCAAAGTTGGGGTTGTGCCCAGAATTTTTAAAACAGTGGTTGTGATTATGCTCAAAATGTATTCTCTGAAAGGGTGCCTTTAACGTGATTATTTGTAAAAATGCTCTTCAAGAAACTTGT
Organism: Striga hermonthica; assembly: GCA_902706635.1. Taxonomy (NCBI): domain Eukaryota; kingdom Viridiplantae; phylum Streptophyta; class Magnoliopsida; order Lamiales; family Orobanchaceae; genus Striga; species Striga hermonthica. Next base: position 10,324 of record CACSLK010005480.1, read on the forward strand.
AACAATTCAACTGTAGTTTCTGTATGTTTTAAGTTTGCATGATTTAGAGTTTTGTGGCATGATATATCTCGGTTTTAGTGACCTGCTGTAATTGATAAAAGTTGCATTGGCGGATTTTTTTTTTTTATCTAAGTGTTTTATGTTTAAACTCGGTTTTAAAGCTATTTTTGGCCTAAGTGATCAACATGAAAGTTGTGGATATATGTATTGGCTACTCCTTGGTTTTGGAATCACCTGAATAACATATATATAATTCATGTTATCTTGAAAATACTGAGACCATGCAAGTTGTTCATTTTCATTTATGAGTTGTAACTATATTTTTGTGTCGTCGTTGAACTATGTGGTTGAGTGATATTGCACGAGTATAGTTATAAGTGTTCGTGTGTTGGATAGTCTTTCATAGGACTATTTTGTGTAATGTAGGTGTTTGACGAGCTGTGTTCTCGGCCTACTTTTTCTCCCGATTTTTTGTGGCTTCTTTCTCCGAATACCAGGTGGGTTTTGAAAAATTGGCTATGCTGTAAATGTTATTACTGTTATTATTATTTTACTTGGTATGATCAAAGTATGCATGTGGAACATGTAGCCTTCGACGTGAGCTGTATTGGCCGTCGAATGTTTAACCCCGTAACTATAGAACGACCCCGATGGGGTAATCTCCTCTTTATGTCCTTGTGAAGGACACGTCGCTTGAGACCAGGGCTGTGCTCGGTCAGCGATAATTACCCCGATGTAAGTCCGATGGCTAGGCTGGGCCTTCGGGGGAGACTCCTACTGGCTGGACACTCGTTGTAAGACCAGAAGGCCGAGGGCCGTGGCTTTCGATATATATCGGCAGTAGTCTATTGAGATAGGTGTGCACATGAGAACGAACTTGGGATAGGAGGTTGGGATAACTAATTAATTACGTATACATGCTTTGACCATACTTGTTTTATTTATGATTAATGTTTACTGCATAGTGGTGAGCACTACTGTTTCCTTTTGTGCTCATCCCCACCTGCTCTTCATGGATGCAGGTTAGTATTGCGGGCACGACAGAGGAGGCTAGTGGTGGTCATGTTATTGGTTTCATTTCCGCTGCTATGAACTGCTTAGTATTGTTTACTGCATTTCTGAATTTATGATGATTACCAGATTATTGATAGGGAGTGTACTCCCTAGTATTTATGCATTTGTGAAAACCCAGTTTTTGGGAGATTAATGTTATTGTTGAACCCGGTTTGGGTGTTGATTCGATTTATGAAACCGTTTGGGAGTTATGTTTATGATGTTATGGAAAATGGTTTTTCAATTAGTAGCGCCGCCATGTATATTAAAATAAAATTTGAAAAATTTATTCTGATTTTTTGTTAAATAAAAGTGGGGCGTTACAGGAGCGTACTTTTTTCCTCTGTCCTAGAGCTCGCAGACTGTGGGAAACAGGCCCTATTTAGTGGGATTTCACTCATGAGAAAGGCTCTTCTTTCTGCTCTTGGTGGAATCACATCTGTTCTAGCAGGAAATGCATAATTGCTGAAGACCGAATACAGCTCACCACCTACATGCTATGGTGGTTGTGGCGTTCGAGAAACCTTTGGCTCTTTGAAGGTTCATATATCCCCACTCACTTGCTACTTCAGTGTGCTTCCAAGGAATGGCTTCAATTTTGTTCTCTTTCTTAGTATTAGTTTGTTTTTTTGTTTCTCTGTTTGTGAGCAGTTAGTACTAAGTTAGGCATGTTGCAGTTTCTTAGTGCTCTTCCTCTTTCTAGTTGTTTTTTCCTCCCTCAGTTTGTCTGCAGTCCAGAGTTGGGCGTCTAGGCCGCTTGCATGCGTGTCCTCCCAGTTTTCTATTTCTTTGTATTGAACGATTTCCCAGTTCGGTTATATATATCATCTCTATCATTTTGTCCAAAAAAAAAAAGAATTCTGTATTTCTAATAAAATTAAATAATTATTATTTTTTAAATATATTTATATCTAATAAAATTAATTTTAAATATTGAAAACATTGTATAGTTATGTTTTTGTCTCACAACTAAAGTTTTACTATCAAATATTGTTAGATACTCACGGAATAAAAATTGCAACAAAAATTAGTAATAAAACTATTTTTTTCAATATTTGGGACTAAATTTGCAACAAAACCAATCTTATGGGATTATATTTGCAATTTTCTCCCTGTTCAAACTAATGATAAACGGTGACTTAACGGTCAGTTAGATTTGGGACCAATTGCACAACAAAAATTAGTTAAGGACCAAATATGCGCCTGGTGGGACTAAAATTGCGATCACTTAAATCTAACGAGACCAAATTTGCAATTCTCTCACAAGTAGTCATCTTTAAATGTAAATTGATGCATTTCTTCATTTTCTTAACTTGAAAACAGATCTTCATACAAACCTCTTACCTCTTTGAGACGCTATTCTTGGAACACGACGAGATGACAACCGCCAACGAGGTATGATGTTTTTTTGATAAAAAATAAGTTTTGTAGTTTACGTGGAAAAACTTCAGTTTTTTGGTTCAAGAAACTAATGAGTTTCTAATGAGTTTTTGTTCTTTACTCAAAAAAGAGTATTTAGAAACAGGTTTCTTGCCAAGAAACCTGTTTCTTCCTGAATAAAACGGAAGTTAAATATTCTTTATTGAGTAAACAACATAAAACTCATTATAAACTCACGAAACTAGTTTCTTTAGAAGAAACCAGTTTCTTGTCAAGAAACCAGTTTCTTCTTAAGAAAACAGTATCTTGGCAAGAAACCTGTTTCATTGCAAGAAACCATGTTTCTTGATAAGACGCCTGTTTCTTGACTAGAAGTATGTTTCATTGCAAGAAACCATGTTTCTTTTGTTTTTAAAAAAAGTAAAATAATATTGATTGTTTCATGATTCTTAGGGGATTGTTGGAGTTGGAGATGGGGTAAAGCTTGCTCTTGGAGCGGCAAAATCAATTGTTAGACGAGCCTAAAGTGATAGGCTATATTAAGAATCAATTAGGTGCTTGTGGCCGTCTTCGCGAGTTTGAACAATCTTGTTTTGGACATCTCTTGAGGTTTGCTGGGCAAGCATACTACAGTGGGAGACTACTACTTGCCTTACTTGGTCGAGAGGTTTTTCTGCATGACGCTCGAGAGAAGGAGCGTTGGTTTCGAATTGGAGGTAATAATTATAAATTCGGGGAAGTCAAATTTTGCCAAATCAGTGGCTTGATGTTTGGTGGGTCGGAATTTATCCCCGAGGAGAATGAGAGTTTACCGGTCATTGATGGGATATATCGACGCCACTATGATGGCAAGAGTGTGATAGGAGGTGATTTGTTGAGGGATTTCACGAACGGTCATTTTTAGAATAATCCTGATGACACGCTGAAGGCTGCCATGATCTTAATTGTTCACTTTTTCTTATTTGCACCCGACCCGAGGTCCGCTGTGCCACTTTGGCTTTAGACGTTAGTTGAAAATTTGGACATGTTCGGAAAATTTCCATGGGGCACATTTTCCTTTCAGCGTTTATACCATTGTCTCGATGGTATAAGTGAACCAGATGAGGGGTGCGACGTTCAGTTGAACATCCATGGTTTTTTAATGCTTTTTTAGGTACATATACAATTTTACAATTGTGTCATTATATTTAGTTATTTAGTTTAAAAAGACCATTTATGATTTTTTTTTTCTAAATAGATATGGGCTTGTGAGATGATGCCCGAGTTTGTACGAGGAGGTGGAATGGTATGCAACGGAAATGGTTTACCGAGAGGCACTCAGTGGATTTGCCCAAAGAAAAATTTTGTTCAGTTGTCTGACATTGATAAGCCCGAGGTAAATATATATTTTATACATTAAAATTGCTATATAATTCTTGTTATGAAATTACGCTTATTCTTATTCTTCTTTCTGTCAATTTCTTTTTTTTGGGGCATTTTCTTAATAGATTCAATGTATACCAATGTGTCTGACTGATGCCGAGAGGAATGCGACGTATATAGCTAATGTTGAATTGGACTTATCAATAGGGTTCCAATATATCCACCACGACTCGTGGAAGAGTTGTTGCGAGCCTCTACGTGATGCCTCCTCGTCTTCACGTCATACACTTTCCACCAAAAAAAGGAAGTTTGGGCAGCCGATGAACAGACATTCGAAGAAGCTGGTTGTAGAGACAAATGATGAAGCTGAAAAAGAGACGGAGAAGGAGCCGAGAGAGACTCAAAAAGAGCCGAGGGAGCCTCAAAAGGAGCCAGTTGTATTAGAAAAAAACCTCATCAAGCAATGGGTAGTGGTAGGTGTTTCAAATTTCATAAAAGAGTTGATGCCTTCGATCGTGGAACAAACTTTAAGTCAAGTCGTCCCCATTGCCATTGATCGGGCATTTGATGAGGTTTTTCGAAGATTGGATAATTATGTTATTTCGAGAGCTGTGGATAAAACTAGAGGAGCTGAGAGTCCATCCACTCCAAATTTTGGTCATGGGGTAACTTCCTAACTTTTGCATTTCACGTGTCCCTTTTGAAATTTTTTGTAAGTTAAAAATTTTTCATTCTTTCTAAAATGATGTCAAGCAGTCCTCTCAGGCGGCCTTCTTCACTCGAGGAGAATCAAGCGGTCCTCTCAATCCGACGGTACCAACTTTTGGTCATGGGGTAACTTTCTTTACATTTGCACATTTATGAGTTTTTCCAAAAAATAAAATTTGTTTCTCTTTAAACTAATATTTTTGGTTCCGAAAAACTCTTAGGTGGTTGATAACGAGTATGAGAGAGAAGAGAAGAAAGATGATGAAGGGAAGGAAGAGGAAAAGAAGGATGAGGAGGAGGAAGAGGAGAAGGAGAACGAGGCTAAGAAAGAAGGGGAGGAGAAAGAAGAGAAGGAGAAAGAGGAGGAAGAGGAAGAAGGATGAGGAGGATAAAGAAGAGAAAGAGAAGGAGGCTAAGATAGAAGAGGATGAGAACGAGCATGAGGTGTTTGCCAATGAGGTAAATTATTTACAATTGCATTTGACTTTTGTACATTTTTTCTTTAATAACAATTTGGTTCTTCTAGAATTAATATTTTTTGTTCTAAAAACTCTTAGTCGATTCATGAGGAGAGGTCCGAGAAGAAGTCCCCTCAGGATTTGGAGCAGGTGGTTGAGAATGAGGTAAACGAACATTTGTACATTATTTTTAGAATTAAACTTCTGTTCTCGTAAATAAATATTTTTTGTTGCCAAAACTCTTAGGCAATTGATGAGATGGCTGATGTGGAGAAGAAGTCTCCTGAGATTTTTGAGATTGTGGAGCAGGCGGTGAACACTAAAATTAATTTTTGTTCCAAGTTTGAACATTTGTGAATTTGTCTATAATCTCCTAAAACTGATATACTTTGTTACAAAAACTCCCAGACAATTGATGAGAAAGATGATAAGGAGAAGAAGTCTCCTGACATTGTCGAGATTGCTCATGAGGCTGTGGAGCAGGCGGTGAGTACAACAACTAATTTTTGTTGCAAGTTTGTACATTTGTGAATTTGTCCAGAAT
>CACSLK010005480.1:15910-26181 GCA_902706635.1 Striga hermonthica
TTCAGCGATTAACATCCAAGACGCAACTCTATTTGTAAGTATTGTTATCATCAATATAGAATAATATCGATATTTTAAATTGACAATGTTTTACTAACGGTAAAACGTTTTGATCAGAGTTTGTTCGAGCTAGAGTGGGGTAAGCTTAAATGTGTCTATACCGATTGGAAGGCACCTGAGTCCATCATTAAATATGTGCGTGGAACAGCTGTTAGTTGGGGTAAACCTTGGATTCAGGTTTATGAGGTAAGTAGTTGGATTTATTAGTGATGCTTTTATTATGAAATAGTGGTTTCCGGCAATTTATCCAACCTCTGCAAAAGTTTTTAATTGATAATGTATGGATTGAATTGGACAGGTCGTCTTGGTATGTAACGTGGGGGACCACTGGGTGGTATGCCATGTGGACATAAAGAAGTGGGAGATCAATGTCTACAACTCCTTGGCCCACAATCCTGAGGACTCCTAGCAAAGTCGAGCACATACATTGGCCCCACTTACCCACTTACTGCCACCTTTACTCCAACAGTCGGGCTACTTTCAGAAATTGAGGGCAAAACCTATAACTTACCCTTTCACAGTTAAGATTATGCCCGCAGATGAGCAATTAGTCTAGAATGATACCTTCAGTTGTGGTCCGTTAGCATGCATGTACATAGAGCGCATGCTTGGGGACGTCTTTCCGAACAAACCGACTACAAAAGATATTGCAGATTACAGAAAGAAGATGGCTTTAGCTATTTTTGCAAACGGGAAGATTGTGGAATCAAACTAAAACTTTTTTGAGATTTTTGGTTTTATGTTGTTTGTGGGTTTAATATGTCTACACTGTGATCATTGTATATTGCTCTTGTTTTTGGTTGGAATTTGCATTATGTTGGGAATTTGGTAGACTGATTCATGTTCTTGAATTTGTTGAACATTGAGTTTGTTGGTGAGTTTATTGAACAATGAGAAGGAAAAAGCTCATTTAACAAGGTGAATGTCCAGTCTAGATGCTCCCCAAATCGTACTAAGAAAATGTGAAGTACTAAGAAAATTACTTCGATATAATTATTTGTCTGTAAACAATCGTAAAATATGAGAAAAGCTATTAGAATTGGTGGGATGCAACAATATTTTGTTGGTTGAACTATATAAAAAAAAAAAATTCTTCGCCGCGGGCCGCAAGGCTTTCCTTAGCCGCGGCCGCGGAGAGTTAATTTTGGGTCCTAGATATCAGCCACCTGTTTCAAAAATTCGCGGCCTCGGAGGAATCTCGCGGTCGCGGAGGTGGGTCGCGGCCGCGGAGCTTTTCTTCGCCGCGGTCGCGGTTAGTTAATTTTTGGGTCCCAAATGCAAGTTCCTGCCTCAAAATCTCGCGGCCGCGGTGAACATTAAACTCGCGACCCTCAGAAAGTCGCGGGCCGCGGAGGTCTCGATTTTAAATGGCTCTTTGTGCAGATTTCTGGCCATAACTTTCCCTTCAAAACCCCAACCCACGCCGGCGATTTTTCTTACTTCCGCTCAAACATCAAATTCATCAAAGCTTCTAAAAATCCTTGCAAAGTCTCGAGTATTCATCTTTACAATCAAAATTTTTTCATCCCAGGATCCTCCCTAGCGAGTTTACCGAGAATTTGGAACTTCTACTCGGGAACCCTAGCCAAAGTCTGCTTTGTCCGAGATCATTACTGGAGTCGTCTCCGCCCGGAAAGGCTCGCCGGCATTTGTCCCCTCCAGCCATCAACAACAACAAAGTCGATCACAACACACTCCATCATTATCAAGCCCTCCTTCACCGCGTCTTCAAGATTCTTTCTTTCGGTAACCGAGATTTTTGATTACCCTTTGTGAAAGTATATTGTTTGGGTTTGTTAATGTTGACTTGACTTTGAAGCGGATCATATTGAGTCCACCATTGTTCATTGTTACAAAAGCTCCAACTTCAAAGCTTTGCGTGCTAAGTGTTCGATAAATTGCCCTAGAGACTTTTCACATGGGCAAGACTCCAGTACATCTCGCTATGAAGAAAACCACCTAAGAGGCGGCCAAGAAGCGAAAAGCGACATCATCGTCGTCCCGTGACTCCCCTATGGAAGGTGAACGGGATGATTTGTCGGACCAATACGGTGCTCTCTTCCCGATTTATTCGAGAAAGGAGGGTGAAATTTATGCCCGCCTCTCGCAAAAAGAGGTGGTAAGTCCAAAACCATTGGATTGGGACCTCCTGAACGACCTAGGTATTCTTGAGGATGTGATGAAGTACCTTAAGGTCCTCAATCAAACCAATATGCCAAGATCGAGGATACATCATATCGAAGCCTCATGCTTGAGTTCTTTAGCTCATTTTTTCTCGCCGACGGGAACGAATACTTCACTTGTCGGCTTAAGGGAAAGGACCTGACAGTGGACAATGCCTTGATGAAGAAGGTCTGTAGGTTCACCATAGCCGGGACGCGAAGCAAGTCCATCATGTTCGATGCTAAGAGGAGTTGGGTCGAGCTTTCCCCGCATACGACTTGGGATTCTGCCGGCATGTCGAACGGTCTTATTCAGGACTTGGCCACTGCCGTTGTGCATAGGTTTATCTATTATAACATTTTCGGGAAAAAGGAAGCAAACAAAGTCAGTGAGGTCGAGCTGTTTCTCCTATGGCGATGAGGGCGGGTGTGCGAGTGTGCTCCATGACATTCCTGCAGAACACCTTAGAAGAGATTGCACTCAATCGGCGTGAAGCACCGGCACTTGGTCATTTTTTTACCGCACTCGCCAAACATTTTGATATCGATCCTATGGCCTACACATTGCACGACGATACGTGGGGACCAGACAAGACCCAGATGCGAAGTATTGATTTTAATGAGCTCAATCAGGCTGACCTCATCAAGAACCAGACCATAACTCAGGAGTATACGAAACATCAGGCTTACGAGACCTATTTCAAAAAGCTCCGGCAGAGTGCGCCCGATTCCGATCAGCCAAGCTCGTCTCGGCAGCTGACGGACGGAGACAAGCATGAGCAAATGAACGTCAATGATTCCCATTCCTCCCACCTCTACCCATATGCAAACCAGCCCCGATCCCACAGCCCGAGATTCCTCCTCAGCGGCCACCAGCATGGTGGTCCACTTTTCAGACTCAGTACACGTCCGACATCTGCTCTATCCACGACCACTTTGATGCCCAAGAAACTAGATTGGCTGGACTTGAGAGCCAGCAGAACACTCAGTGGGTCAGCTAGGAGACCCAGCAGCAAACCCACTGGACTCATATGGACACGCACTTCGACAGCTTTACTGACGGTCTGCGGTCTATTCGCGAGCGGCAGGATCAGCAGGATGCTCGGCTGGACAACTGGGATCAGAGGTTCACCCAGTGGGACACCCGCTCGAGCTCAGGAGCCAGTTAGCCCCTACCCCCTCTGCCACCACCACATACGGATCAACAGTGACTTGTCACTGTGCTTTGAATGTTTTTCGCACGTTTTCATTATGTTATGTCCTAAGTTTTGAATGTTTGTTCGCACTTTTGCATTTGGATTTTGACGTTGAACCTTCGTATTAATCGTAAGCATCTATTTTCGTTTAATTCATGAATGTCATGGCTTTGTTTAATATGAATCTTTGTGTTGAGATTGCTATGAGTAGCTAAGCTTTCTAGCTAGGCTTAGGGGAATGTCGTTCCGGTTTGAAAACGGGTTTCTTGTTCAAGAAACAGGTTTCTTGAGATGAAAACATGTTCTTGCTCAAGAAACATGTTTCTTGAGCAAGAAATAGGTTTCTTGAGCAAGAAATAGGTTTCTTGGTCAAGAAATAGTTTCTTGACCAAGAAACCGGTTTCTTTAACACGAATCTTTGTGTTGAGATCTCTATGACTAACTAAATTCTCTATCTAGGGTTAGGGGAATGTCGTTTGGGGTCGAAGTTTGTGACATGTAGTTTCTTGTGCAGAAAACTGGTTTCTTGCTCAAAAAACCAGTTTCTCGCTCAAGAAACCAGTTTCTTGGTCAAGAAAGAAACCTTTTTCTTGACCAAGAAACCGGTTTCTTTAATATGAATGTTTGTGTTGAGATCTCTATGACTAAATAAATTCTCTATCTAGGGTTAGGGTAATGTCGTTCGGGTTCGAAGTTTGCGCCATGTAGTTTCTTGTGCAGAAAACTGGTTTCTTGCTCAAGAAACTAGTTTCTCGCTCAAGAAACCAGTTTCTTGACCAAGAAACCAGTTTCTTGACAAAGAAACCAGTTTCTTTAATATGAAAGTTTGTGTTGAGATCTCTATGACTAACTAAATTCTCTATCTAGGGTTAGGGGAATGTCGTTCGGGTTCGAAGTTTGTGCCATGTAGTTTCTTGTGCAGAAAACTAGTTTCTTTAATATGAATGTTTGTGTTGAGATCTCTATGACTAACTAAATTCTCTATCTAGGGTTAGGGGAATGTCGTTCGGGTTCGAAGTTTGCACCATGTAGTTTCTTGTGCAGAAAACTGGTTTCTTGCTCAAGAAACCAGTTTCTCGCTCAAGAAACCAGTTTCTTGACCATAAAACCAGTTTCTTGCCCAAGAAACCTGTTTCTTGATCAAGAAACCGGTTTCTTTAATATGAACGTTTGTGTTGAGATCTCTATGACCAATAAATTCTATATTTAGGGTTAGGGGAATGTTGTTCGGGTTCGAAGTTTGCGCCATGTAGTTTCTTGTGCAGAAAACTGGTTTCTTGCTCAAGAAACCAGTTTCTCGCTCAAGAAACCAATTTCTTGAGCAAGAAATCAGTTTCTTGAGACACAAACTTGTTTTGGGACCTATTCATCGCCGCAGCCACGACGAAGAAATGCTCAGCGGCCGCGACATTCTTCCACGGCCGCGAGAGACCTCCGAGGCCGCGAGATTTTTTTGCTGAACTTGAAATTTGGGACCCAAATATTTATTCGTCGTGGCCGCGGCTAAGAAACTCTCCGCGGCCGCGAGAGTTTTTTTTTTTGCTGAACTTGAAATTTAGGACCCAAATATTTACTTGCCGTGGCCGCGGCTAAGGATATCCCCACAGCTGCGACCTATATATTTTTTTTTTGTGTCATTAAAATTTTTAGGACTTCACACACTTCACTTCAATTTTCATTCATCTTAAAAATAACTACAACAAGCATAACAAAACTGCACACATCAATATGTCTCACAAAGTTATTACATTAACCACACACAAATAAATCATACTAATAACAACCCAAATATGTCTTGCCACAAAGAAAACCAGAAATAAAACCAGAAAAAATAGCTAGGTAAGTTTTGATGACACTTGTTCCTACGGTGGCCGGGTTGCCTACATTTACCACACAAACGGATTTTGGTACCTGGTCCTCCAGATTGGGTTGGTTTCTCAACATTATGGACAATCATATCACTAGTTGTAGAGTAATGCCCACTTTCGCGGCATCGTGTACAAAATGATTTACTTCGAGAGTTGGAAGAAGAGCCAGTTGAAGGTATGCGGTTTGACCTCGGTCTTCCGGCTTGCTTGGGATTAGAAGGAGATTTGACAACCATCAAACTAGTCGCGACAGTTAAGTCCCAAGTCCTTGGATGCGCAATTGGCATGATTATGAGCTCGTAAAGTTTCTGCCATGTATTGGTTTTTTAGTAGTCGTGCACATATCCAAAAACCGATTTGTTTGCCTTCCTATAAATAGTACATACATAGAATACAACAAATGGAACACAATATAACAATTTTTAATGGGTAAGATAACAATAAATAAACTAAACTTTGAGGCTTTTCATAAATTAAAAAAAAAAACATTACCCGATAGCCTTAATCGCATGTGAACAGGGCAATAAATCGACCTGAAAGAGATAGCAAGTGCAAGTATGTTCCTTCAAATTCACGACAAAATTCTTGACCCCGTCTTTCACATGGTAAATGTACTGATTGATATTGGAAGCTTCCATTTGGTCCGCTTTTGTTTTATAATCAATTAAACGCTCAGATATTGAAGGAGGAACATCACACTCTCTGTTTTCTGCCTCGACACGTCTGTTGTGAAACCACTCTTGCATGATGTTTCGAATACATTCAAACAATGAGCAAACCGACAATTTTCGTGCCCAACGCAACCTATTGTTCAACACTTCACAAGTATTTGACGTCATGAAACTATATCGTCTCACTGGACATTGACTTCGTGCCCACCTAGTTGGAATGGCTTCAATAAAATCCTCCCATGTTTTATGATGTTTTGCCGCAAGCATAGCCATCGACTTTCTGTACACTATAGGGGAATAAGTGTATGAAGCTTTCATAAATAAACCAACTTCTTTACTATCGTGACTTCGAATATTTTGTCGTACGTGGTACGAACATACGGCATGTACAGATTCCGGGTACACAACCTCAATGGCAGACTTTATGCCCGCGTGGCGATCAGAAACAATCACTAAATTTTCCGGACATCCAAAAGTGGACCGAAACTTTTGGAGAAACCACATCCAAGCATTATGACATTCTTTATCGCCGATAGCAAATCCCAAAGGAAAAATTTGTTCATTTCCGTCCTTTGTAACTGCTACAAATAGGATGCCTTTATACTTACCATTCAAATAAGTACCATCAATTACAATCACGGGCCAACAATAATTGAGGAAGCCTGCGGACGCATGAAAAAAAGTGAATGCATACTCAAACACGTCATCTTTATCGGTCTCAATGTATGCCGATGTTCTAGGATTTTCCTTCATCGACATATGAAAATACGCCGGCAAAAGTTCCCAGGATTTCTTGTGATCTCTATAAATGAAGTCGTAGACGACGTTTTGAGACCTCAGAGTTGTATCGTATTTTAGCTTAATGCCATGGTCACGCTCCATGCCACCCATAATCTGTGCAGGCTTCAATACTCGGCCCTCTGTCAACAACTTCGGCGCGAACAATGCTCCAATGATCTTTGCAGGCAATTGTCGAGGGGCTGAATGATTTAGGTTAACTGAGCATGTATGTGCATGGATAAATTTTGAAATTTTCCAACAACCTCCAGTCAGTGCATTAGCAGAAAGCAAGAATGGGCAACTTTTATGCTTGCACACAACTTTTAACTGAGAATTTGAAGATCTCGGTGTTCGGTACTCCACTTTATGCTTCAAATGATATAAACCCACTTTTACCAGCAACTCTTCCTTACTTCCAATGACAACGCCTTTGGCTAATTCACGGTCTATCATTGACGGCTCTTCAGACGAGGGATGAACATCAACATTGTGAGAAATGGCTTCGGGAATCCTCCAACCGCTACTCGAACGAGTAGCGATTTCATTCAAATCGTCCTCTTCAATAGAAACTTCTCCATAAAGGTCAAGCCGAGGAACATTGTGGATCGCTATACTCTTCTTGTTGCGTAGAATATGCTCATTTAAACCACCCATCATGTTTGAGGGGGACACAACATTGTCGTCGCCATCTTCATCTTCTTCAGTTATGAAGTCTGAATCATCAATGTTATCATCCATCTCATTTAGGAGATCATCATTGCAAGGATTATCGTTCATGTTCGTCTCATTATTGTAAGCATCACAAAATTGCTCGTTATCATCACCTTCATCATTAACTTCATCATCACCTCCTTCATCACCTTCATCATCAACTTCATCATCAACTTCATCATCGCCTACTTCATCATCATGACCTTCACCATCACCTACTTCATCATCATGACCTTCACCATCACCATCACCTTCATCATCCCCAGTTGAATACCCATTGAACCCGCTATCCACACCCCAATCGACATGTTCAAGAGAATGTCGTGTGGCACCGGGTTGATTTGATTCTACCCTTCTAGAGGTGTCAGGCACCAGGTTGTCATTGTTCGGCAGATAAGATGTTGATGGTTGACTCATTATAGGTGGATACACAACACCATATGGATAGAGAGGTGGGCCCTGAGCAGCAAATAAATTCATAAACCCACCTGGATAGCCATACGAAGGGTACGTTGGTACACTCGCCTGAGTATACGTACCTGGACTATGTTTCGGCTGTAATGTGACATAGATGGTAGGTATTGTGAACATGGCAGACACATTTCGCATATCTGATTCACAAGAGATACGCCATTTATCCATCTCTCCGTTATCACCGGCCACTAAAAAGTGAAATCGATAGTCGCACATGTTTCTTTCTCCACGAACAATGTCATGAACTCTATTAATGAAAGCTTCGTATGATGACGTCCTAAGACATAAAAAATTCATTTCTGTCTCACCATTTTTGTACACATTCTCATCCCAAAAACCATTGTGTACAATTTGCACTTTACCAACGTCCATCTAAAAAAATTAAATAAATAAAAAAAATCTTAATAAAAAATTCAAAAACAGTTTCTTACGAACAAAATTAATTGAGCAAGAAATATGTTACATCTTGTTCAAGAAACCCGTTTGATGCTCAAGAAACCTGTTTCTTCCTCAAGAAACCAGTTTCTTGGTCAAGAAACTGTTTTTTGTTCATTTAATTGTTTTTTCTTCAATAAGCGATTTTTCAACTAAAACTCCAAATAAACAGCATAAGAAACTGTACAACAAAAGTAATGAACTCCAACACACGACCCCTCCTTTTCAAGCACAAAAAATTGATTTTTTTAACTCTAAATAAATATTATTTCAACAAAATAAAATTGTGCAACACAAATCAATAATGTTGCGAACAAAAATAAAAAATCTTTTTCGAATTGTTTTTATTTAACATAATAAAAAAAAAGTTTTAGGTTAATGTACCTTTTTTCTTCTCAAAAAGAGATTCACTTGATGGTGTTGGAGATGATTTTTGGTCGAGATGATTCATTTACGTGAATTTTGGGAAGATGAGAATTTATTTTTATAGAGGCACGCGAGCGCGCAAGAGGAGAGAAGGAAGAGAGAAGGAAGAGAGAAGGAGCGCGCATGGACTGCTTTTTCACTTTTCAGATTTTGTTTTTTAATATCTTTGGTAGGTAAATCATAAGTAAGGGTACAATTGTACTTTTAAGTCCTAAAATTGCTAGATTTCATTGTTTTACAAAAAGTGGCCATATTACATTTTTCACTTTAAAAGGTGGCTAGAAAACCGCGCCACTGATTATATTATAAATGCATAATTTGAATATCGAGCCGAATTATATTTAAGTTAATTATCTGTAGAACCGAGCATCGTTGTCAGTGGGGAGTTCATAATCGATCACGCGCTTAGCAACTAGGCCTTGAACCCGCACGCTATTTCCGGCTCGCACCCAACCCGGTTTTTCCCTTAGCCGCCCCATGTCTGCAAACTATCTAGAAGTAGTTTGAAAATTTGAATTGATTTGTAACCCCCTTGTCCCACTTATTATGCTTTGACCAAGATTATAAGGGGAGGTTACAAGTTTCTTAGCAATAAAAAGGGAAACCCCCTCCTCTCTCCATCATCTCTCGACTCTCCATATCTCTCCCTCTCTCTCACTTTTAAACTCACTAACTTACTCTCCCTTCTCTCATTTTCGTCGGAGATTCACCAAGCTCGTCGAAAGCAATCAACGTCGAGTACGCCAAGCGAACGAGCTCCCCGCCCGTAGGAGCCAAGCCCGCGTCCCATTACCGTGCCTTGTTTGCTTTCTCCCTTTGGTGTTTGGTATTTCAGTAAAGTCTATTTTTATTATATGATATATAAGTATATTTGCTGAATGTGTGATAATTTATAGTAATTGTTAGTAATATGTTAAGTTATGATATTTTATATATTTTTTAGTATTAGATCTATAAGGTTTAAGGTGAATCCTTTATGATCTGTTCTTTGCTCGTGGAAAACCCTTGGAATATGGAACATATGTGTGTCCTGGTCATAATGGTATTGACCTTGGGTCATTTGGAATTATATATTGTGAGTTATGGATTTTTGAACATATTGATGATGTTGTGATTTGTATAATTCGTGATAAATTGAATTGTTGTCCAAAAATTCTGAAATTTGTATATGTTGTTCCCTTGATGTTTATTTACCTTGTGTAAAATTTTAATGATTTTTGGAATCAAATTGCTACGGGAAATGCTTAATTGATTAATTTCTATAGAAACTTGTAAAAATCCTGTAAAATTAGTTTTTTGATGAAAATACCTGAAACTTGGTTTATATGCTTATATGATATTGTGTTTGAAGATGTAAAAATCCCAATCTTTATTGCATTCATTAGGTTAGTTTTTTTTTTTTTAAATTATGGATTCTGCTGAAACCTGCAATGATTATCATAATTCATGTGTTCAGTGTTTATACCTGGAATTTTTATATGTTGCTCT